>CM062809.1:971316909-971699904 GCA_031772625.1 Pinus tabuliformis | reverse complement strand
ACAAACCCAAAACAACCCCTCAACTAATCTCTGTGTGCGCTGACTCCACTTCTCTCCATGTTAAGAATATAGATTTCGGTCTGAAGAAAGAACTTGAAAATCAATCCATCCCTATCCACTTCCAGGAGAAGGACTGTGTAGCCTACTAGGAGAGCACTTAGATGCCTTCACCTAGAGTTATAAGGAGATGAAGGGAGTGCACCCTTCAGTTTGTACTCATCATATATACATCAAGGAAGGTTGCAAGCTAGTAAGGTAGCCTCAAAGGAGATGAACCCAACACTTAAAGATATTGTTAAGGAAGAACTATAGAGAATTGCTTGATGCAGGGTTCATCTATCCAATATCTGACAGTGAATGGTCTCCTCCTTTGTGCTAGTGCCAAAGTAAAATGGTAAGTGGAGAATCTGTGTCAACTATTGAGAATTGAAAAAAGCCACTATGAAGGACCATTTCCCGTTACCTTCATAGATCAAGTGTTAGACAGTTTGGTAGGGAAAATGTTTTTCTCTTTCCCTAGATGGGTTTAGCGGGTACAATCAGATTCAAATCAGTGCCTGGAAGACCAAGATAAGACCACTTCACTTTCCACTTTCCCTTGGGTACCTTTGGCATTGTAGGTACTCCCTTTTGTTTGTGTAATGCTCTAGCGACTTTCCAAAGAGCAATACTGAGATATTCTCCCGAATTAGTTCATGATGATGCGGTAGAGATATACATGGTGACTTTACTCCTTATGGCTTTGATTTTCAGGAAGCTTTATCTAACCTAGGAAAAGATGTAGACAAGTGTATTAAGATGAACTTGTCCCTTAGTCCTAGAAAAATGTGAATTTTTTATGACTGAAGGGACCGTGCTAGGGCATGCAATATATCAACAAGGATTGCAGGTGGACCCCAACAAATTTGTCATCATCCAACGAGTCCCACCTCCTCAAAAGGTGAGAGATGTCAGAAGTTACCTAGGCTAGCTAGGTATTATAGAAGATTCATTAAAAGATTTCAGCAAGATAGCCTCTCTGTTGTTGGTCTTTTGGTAAAGATGTCGAATTCATATGGTTAGAAAACTCTAAAGAAGCCCTAGATACCTTGAAAAGAAAACTTGTGACTACCCTAATTTTGAGAGGCCCAAACTAGGCCCTACCTTTCCACATTCACATAGATGTCTCAAAAGAAGCAATAGGAGCAGCCTTGGGACAAATTGATGAAAAGTTACCTTATGACATATACTTTATAAGCAAAAACTTGTCAAAGGCAGAGTTGAACTATACGGTAACCGAGAAGGAACACCTAGCTGGTGTGCATTCCTTAAACAAATTTAGAAATTATATCACAAGCTATCAAACCTTTGTGCACATTGATCATGCTACAATTGGATATTTAATGAACAAACCAGATGTGGATTCTCACATTATTAGATGGTTGCTTTTACTACAACAATTTGATTTGACCATTGTTAATAAGCCTGGTAAAGAAAATGTTGTTGCTCACTTTTTGTCTAGAATAAATTTTCCTGTAGGTGAAGAAGGAATGGTGGATGATCAAATGCCATATGAACACCTGTTTGCTATCTCAGTACTCTCTCCCTGGTTTGCCGATATAGCAAACTACTTAGTTTCAGCATAGTTCCCACCACACTTATCCTCAAAAGAGAAGAGCAAGATAGTAAGGAAAAGCACCCCTTTCACTTGGATTAGGGGCAAGCTCTTCAAACTTGGCCCAGATCAAATCTTGAGAAGATGTGTCAAGGAGGAGGAAGTTTTTGACATCATCCTGACCCATCATGATGGGCCTTGTGGACGTTATTTTGCGGCAAAAAGAACTACCTTGAAGATACTACAAGCAGGCTACTATCGGCCCCACTTCATTAGGATGTGAGGAGATATACTAGCCAGTGCGATCGGTGTCAAAGGATGGGGAAGCCTACTCCAAAGGATGAAATGCCCAAGCGGCCTCAAGTGACCTTTGAGCCATTGAGAAGTGGGGCATGCAATTTGTGGGCCTATTAGCCCTCCTTGAAAACAAAAGAAATACATCATTGTGTGCACTGATTACCTGACAAAGTGGGCGAAGACAAAAACAATTAAAGTAGTTACAAAGGAAAAAGTAGCTGAATTTTTGAGAGTGAAACATATTTTACAGTTCTAGTATCCAAGAGAGTTGCTCATAGATCAAGGAAACACCAGTTCATTTCTAATCTGATTGAAGACCTACTCACACATCATAGAATCAAGCAAAGGACTTCCACCCCTTACCATCCACAAGCCAATTGGCAGGTGGAGGTCACTAACAGAGCATTGGAAGGGATCCTGACAAAGGTAGTGAGCAACAACAGAAAAGACTGGGCGGACAGATTAGTTGAGGCCACTTGGGCCTACAACACAACATGGAAGACCACTACAGGGTTCACACCCTACAAGCTGTCTATGGAAGAAGGCTTTGCTTTCAATAGAATTTGAATTCAATACCCTAAGGATGGCAGCATAGCTAGATCTAGACCTTAGCCATGCACAGAAAGAAATATTACTCCAGCTCAATGGGTTGGATGAACAGAGAATACAGACCCTTCTCCATACAGAGGTAGCTCAGCTTCAGAGAAAGATATGGCATGACAAAAACATCAAAGAGAAGCATTTTCAAGAGGAGTTTGGGCACTACTCTATGATTCAAGATATAAATATTTCAAGGTCAAGCTGAGGACAAGATGGCTAGGACCCTACGCTGTAGATAAATGTAATGACAATGTTCAGTTTCTGATAAGAACCATTGATGATGAAGCCATCCCCATGCTTGTCCATGGACACCGGTTGAAAATCTACTAGAAACCCCCTCTCTAAGTGAGAGTCCATTGAAGGATTGAATAAGTCAGTGATGGTAGTGGAGCATGTGTTAGCCTTCACTTCACCCAATCATTGAAGAAAAAGAGAAAAAACAAAAAATAACAAGGACTCAAGTGAAAACCTCCATGAGGCACTTGAGTCGCATCATTGGGTTGAAAACATGTCTTGAGGCGGCCCAGTGCTGTCAAAAAGAGAAGAAAGAAAATACTATCCCTAGGTGAAAACCTCCCTTGGAGGTGCTTAGGGCAGGCAACTAGGGTGAAAATATCCTTGAGATGCCCTGGTTGTTTTAAATAAATAAATAAACCAAAATGAATTTCCAGTTGTATTTCAGGTGCAGGAGGACTACATGAAGCAACAGAAGGTTCCAAATAAACTCTGAAATCAATACCAGCACCTATCCTACCTTCCCTCACCTTTCTTCATGATTCTTGACATTCTTTTTTACCTCACTATGCTCCTTTTTTTGAAAACTATGTTTTCTACAGGAGCCCTGTGTTTTCTATAGGAGGCTCCTGTAGAAATTACAAAGAGCCAGAAATGGACATTAAAGGCATTTTTGAGAAATAGGGAAGCTTCATAGAGGATTTATAAATCCTCCTATAGTCTTCAAACCTCTCTTCCATAATTTCTAGACATGCATCATATCCTCAAGCACCATTCTTGTCCCTACCTAGAAAAAACATAGGAAAACAGTTTTTTAGAAAAGAGAATAACAGCACCATTCACCTCACCTGAAGCTAACCATTACATCTCATCTCTATATGCACTTTTGGCATCATCCTCATAGCTCAGAGCATAGAAAAAGCTAAAATTTCAAAGGAGAAGTAGCTACAGAGCTCCTGTAGGAATTCCGTAGTAGCTGATCCCATTAAAATCTAGCATCAACAGCACGAGATGCAAATCTGAAGGTTGAAGTAGACACCTGAGATCAGATCCAGCTAGAAAGGAACTTGCACACACCACAACCATATCTCAGCAAGCAGACAAGCATGGATTAAAAGAAATAAAGGCATGCAATGGAAGGAAAGGCCATAACACCTCACAGCAAACGCATTTGGATCTAAGGTAAGTAACTAACCCCTCCTCTATTTACATTGGTATGATTAGAGAGCATGAACAACAACGAGATGGTTGAGGCTGTTTGGGTTGAGGTGGCCAATAACTTGGCCACCTTCATCCAGTTGACTTCGCTTAAACGAAGATGTCACCACAAGTGCACTTAGTCAAACTCAAGAGAGATGTCAAGGATAGGTAGTGGAGGCTATGGGAATTCTGATGCAATGATGAGGGATGATTACAAGGAAAAGGAAATGATGACAAGGTAGGTGAGGACCAACAGTCTGAATGGGGCCAATGTATGCTTGGCTAGCTCACCCTCCATCACCAAAAATATCCATAAAAAGACATAAGTACTCCTCACTGAAGCACTCTCACCACCATTCTCCTTCATTCTCTCCTCGAAACTCCACTCTTGCTACCTTCTCATGCCCCTATGAGCCTCGTACCCATCATTCTCCGCTGATCTCTCCAATACCCCTGCTCTCGGCATTCTATAGGAGCACTTACAGGTTCTATAGGAGAACCTACAGGAATCCTACGGGAGGGCTAGCAGTGTTCTACAGGAGGGCCAGTAAGCTGTTTTAGAGAGAAAAAACACTGGTTTTAGCATAATTCTTGGGTTTCAGAGGTAGGTTCCTGGCATACCTCCATTGAATATCAAAATATGGTAACAGTGGTTTAGTTTTTGAGGAAAAAAATATAACTTTTGGTGGAGAATTTCAGAAAAGAATTGCAGCTTATTTCTTTAAAAAAAAACACAATCTCTGTCTCTCTGTTTTTCTTAAAAAAGTTTGTTCTCCCCATTTCCATAGTTGTTTTTCCATGGAAGCATAGACAAAATGATAGGAGGTTTCATGAGAGAGGAGCCACCAACTCCTCCAGGCTCCATGCACACCCCCAAATAGTGGACATATTCACAGGAGCCAATTGGATGAACTTTTTTGAGAAATTCCAAGGGTTTGATGAGGAAATTGCTCAGGAATTTGCCCACTCTTTGGTCCCTCACTCTAGAACACATGCCATTGTCACTTTTAGGGGCCTTTCCATGGAGATAACCCCTAAATTTATCAGTAGGGTCACTACCCTTCCTCTTGGGTTGCCTTGGAGTAAGGATAAAAACCAATTGGCCAGGCTGCCAAGAAAAACTTCTTTAAAAACAATGAAACCACTGTAGAAGATAAAAGTGGCATAAGAAGGGCTAGCATACCATAGGCTTGGGATGAGGTTAGCTATGAAATCATCAAGTATATTTCTTGTGAGGGGAGGTATAGCATTGTCTATGGTTACCACTTTAGAATCATGCATGAATTTAGGTATGGCATGGACACTCCAACCCCTCAGAAGATCAACATTCCTTACTTCCTCCTGTAGTCCCTAAATGACTCCAGTACTAAAGTAAAAGAAGGAAATCTAGAGCAGCTAGCTTACCATGGGTTAATCAAAATTTTAGTGGAAGAAGCCCTCCATACATTTACAATCCCTATAGCATTGAAAATTTTCTGAAACATGATTGCTGAAGATGACATCAAGGCTCTGACCTATGATATTAGCCCCACTGGTAGTGAGGAGGAAAAGCAACAAGGGGGAGAAGGAGAAGAAACTGGTGATTTAGAGGAACAAGAAGAGAAGAAGAAATAAACCAAAATAGATCAGGGAGAAATACAACGAACAAGAGATAGAGAAAAAGATAGGAGGAGAAAAAGGGGAAGAAAATACAAAAGTGTCTCTTGAGACCCTAGAAAGAGAGGCATCAACTGTTCTCACTACCCTCAACACCGCAATTAAACCAAAACAAAAGAAGAAGGGGCAGACCTCAATTATTTCAAGGCTAGGAAGAGCACAAGGATCAAAACAGGGAAACCCAGCCTTCTTCTAAAGTGCCTATTGTATATTGAAGATTCATCCTCCGCCCAAGGAAAAGAATCCCCTTCCAAGGTACCTATTACTATGAAAGGGGGACTCCTAGATCTCCCACATGGAAAGAAAAAGTATAACTACAGGACTCAAAAAGGTTCTAAAAAGAGGCATAGACTGTTCTACAAGAGACCCTGTCAAAATTACAGGAGACCGAAAAACTTGAAAAAGGGGTAGAAGGACAACCACAGGAAAAGGAGGAAACAACAGAGGCACAAGAACCTAACCCCCAACCTAGTCTTGGCTCTTACTACAATCTTCTTGAAGGGCGGAGAATCCTTCCACAAAAATTTGTAATTCCACTATTATTTGAGTTGGATAAAGAAAGAATAAGGACCCATAGGTCAATGAAAATAGCCAAATCCAAGGGAGTTGAGGATATTGGCCACATGGAGAACAAACTTAGAGAAATGGGCAGAAAATTAAGCATTGTCAGACATAGAGAAGCAATCACAAGAAGTCACTTGGAAACTGAAAATGAATTGCTAAGAAGACAAATTAAATTGAGAGATACCCAAATGGCATGCATGGCTAGCTGGTCCATGGAAGCATTACAATGTAGGACACCAGCAAAATCCTATGGCCTGTATCTCAAGGACCAATGGATGTAATTTCAGATCAAGACTTTGGCATAAAGAGGCACAATTCCTTTCCAAGATTACAGGCAGTTTATGGACCTGTGTGACCAAATCACATCATAAGATAAGGCAAAGATGGCAGAGTTATATCTGCATAACATGGCCCTCACAGACATGAATGTGTGAGACCCCAATGCTAGGCTAGGGGACCTACAACTAATGGCCATGGCCTCATGGATGAACCATGAAGAGTTAAGGGCAGGAGAAATAAGAAAGTTGATGATAAAGGAGTAGAGTGAGCCCTTAATGATTAGAGTTGAGCCATCAGACCCCATGGCGCTCATCATCACACATAACCTGCTTCAACATAGTCCTCATATTACACCTAGATATATCAGTGATCAGGCTCAAGCCATTGCACATTTTGAGGATATCGAAAGGTTACTTGGGGATGATTGTGTGCATGTTGTATGAGGAGATGGAACACGTTACCACACATTCTACAGATTAGGGAGTATCACTCCCCAATGGGGATGAAATAGGCATTAAGGAGAGTGATAATGTACAAGCACTCCATGTAGAGGCTGCAGGTCAATTGGATTAGCCTCAAATTGAGTCCCCCACTACTGCTAGGAACTCTATAAGGCATAAAAGAAGAAGAAGAGCAACAGTAGTGGGAAGAGGTAGACTAAACGGCAGGATTCTATGAAAAAGAGAAGGAGACCACATCAGAAGCATGGGATGCTAGGAAGGCCAACAGGACCATAAAATATTAGGAGATGGACTAAGTTTCTCAGAGGATGAGCAACGCTTTCAGTAGGGGGTGATGATGAGCCTCATAAATGGGTAATTATATGGGCTCATTTTACCTCCTAACCTAGTCAAATCAACCATTCTCTTACCTTATTGCATGATTTTCTTATTATATTTATGCTTATAGAGTGAGTTGAGTTAGTTATGATGCCATGAGGTCTAATATGTGTTTAATGCAGATTATTGATGATTTTTATGGTCAAAGTCAACGATCCAACGGACAAATGGCGACAATAACTCGAAGTGGACAAAGGAGAGGACTTATAGGAGGGAATCCCCCTCATTTATTACTCCTCACTTCAAATTTCCCTTCACTCAGCTCGGAGTATAAATAGCCAAGTGATGCAGCAATAGGTAGCCATGCAAAGTGGGGGATATCTAATGTTTATCTCACGTTTCGGGATCCAAGCCTCCCTAATTTTGAGGAATCTATTGGGAGATTCATTTGTATAAGTAGAAAGGCCTAGGGCCTCACTAGGGAGTTGGTCAAATTTTTGTTGAACTTGTGCTACAGCATTGCATATGTAAACTCTACTCAACTTCGGGCTTATTATCTTGTGACAGTTCATGTAATCTTATTATTGTTTTGAGAATAAATATGGAATCCTTTTTGAGATAGCACTGTGTTGGGTTGTGTTATATTCTTTCCACGTAGTTAATAAGGGGTTTGAAGGGCACCCGTAACCCCACTTTATGGGGTCCGGGGCAGTGCCCCGGAAAATTTTGGTTTTGGACCATATGTTAGGTTGGGCAGACCCACCTATGGTTTTGTGCATGATTTTCGCACATGTTTTTTGGATGCAATGGTTTTTGGTCCATGGTATTGGACGCGATGGTTTTCGGTCCATGGTATTGGATGCTTCAGCGTGTATAAATATGTATTGTAACATTGAAATGAACATAATGAAAAATCAAGCTGGTAGTCCCAGTTTTGGGATCCAGGGAAAAAATCTCTATGCATATGTGTTTTATGGGTTATGCTCTCGCATTGTTTATTTTCTTTGTTTAAGAATTCGTATGTAGGTAATTTCTGTACAGGGTTAAAAACTACATTTGGTATCAGAGCTGTTTTGGCTTCAAGGGGACGCCTTTATTGCTGAGGGGTTTCGCTCGAGCCTGTGGTAGACCCTGTTCAGTGGGAGATCTGCGAGATAGATTCTGGTGGTGAAAGAAGATGGAGAGTAGTGGAAAGATAGAGATTGAGAAGTTCAATGGTCAGAATTTTGAGTTGTGGAAACTCAAGATGGAGGATCTGTTGGTGGATAAAGATCAGTGGATCGCGGTAGATCCGGGTACTAAACTAGGGAGTGACCGATGAAGAATGGAAGAAGTTGGATCGGAAGGCAAAGAGCACAACTTGTGTGTGTGTGTATTCGATAGTATTGCTGAATGTATCAGGGGAAGCTACACAAAGGCTTTGTGGGTCAAGTTAGGGACTTTGTACAATCTAAGTCTCTGGTGAATAAACTGTTCCTAAGGAAAAAGCTATATAACCTGGGGATGAAAGATGGAGACTCGGTGACAGAGCATCTGAATGCGTTTAATACTGTGGTAAGTCAGTTATTATCTGTTGATATTAAAATTTCAGATGAAGATAAGTGCATCAGTTTGTTGTGTTCTCTACCAGATTCGTGGGATAGTCTAGCTATTGCAATAGGTAGCAATGCAACTGCTTTGCAGTTTGATGAAATAGTCTCAGCCTTGCTGACAGAGGAGATGAGACGGAAAAATATGGACAACCAGAATGGTGATGCCTTGTCTGTACGAGGACAGTCCCAGAACATAAACAAAAATAAATCATCGAGTGGGAGATCTAAATCTCCAGGAAAACCTACAAAGGTGGTGTGCTGGAAATGCAGAAAGGCAGGGCAGTTCAGAAGGGATTGTAAATCTAAAGCTCCTGATAAAGGAAAGGGATCTGATGATGCTCCTTCTGCAGAGGCGAAAACCACCTCAGATGAAGGTGGGGATGTGTACTTGGCTTCTTCAAGTACACATGTAGATCATGAGGCATGGTTGATTGACTCAGGTGCATCCTTTCACTTCACTCCCCATAGAGAGTGGTTCTGCGAGTATGAGAAATACGATGGTGGTGATGTCTTATTAGGAGATGATAGGAAGGCTAGAATCATTGGTCGGGGAAAAGTAAAGTTGAAGTTGCAAGGTGGAAGGGTTAGAACACTTCTGGGTGTTCTACATATTCCTGCATTGGCCAGAAATCTGATTTCTGTAAGCAAGTTGGATGATGCAGGTGTAAAGACAGTGTTCGAGAAAGATACTTGCAAGATGGTTCGAGGAACACTGATATTAATGCGAGGAGTTCATATTGGAACTCTATACAAGCTGCAAGGTAGCACTGTTGTTGATGGGTGCAATAGTTCTATGGTTCCTGAAAATGGAGTAGAGAATCTAGTGGTCTCTGGAGAGAAGACCATGTTGTGGCATCAAAGGCTTGGACATATTGGAGAGAAGGGCCTTCGAATACTTCATGGTAAAGGTATGGTATAAGGTATGAATAATAGCTCTCTGGATTTTGATTTCTGTGAAAATTGTGTATATGGGAAGCAGAATCGGGTGAGTTTCCCCTCTGGTGGTAAGAGGACAAAACAGATATTAGAGCTTGTGCACAGTGATGTGTTTGGACCTGTGAAGGTTCCATCACTGGGTAAGTCTGTGTACTATGTATCATTCATAGATGACTTCTCAAGGAATACATGGATATATTTTCTTAAGAAGAAATCTGAAGTCTTTGACAGGTTTAAAGAATTTAAGGCTCTGGTGGAAAATCAGACAGCGAAGAAGATAAAGGTGCTGAGGACAGATAATGGTGGAGAATTTTGCAGCAAGGAATTTGAAGAATTTTGTAAGAAGTGTGGTATAGCACGGCAGAAGACTACTCCATATACACCTCAACAAAATGGAGTCGCAGAAAGAATGAATAGGACGTTGATGGAAAGGGCAAGAAGCATGCTCAGTGGTGTCGGATTAGGACAGGAATTCTGGGCAGAGGCGGTGGATACAGCACGTTACCTGATCAACATATCACCTTCATAAGCGTTGGAGGATAAGACTCCACAAGAAGTACGGACTGGTAAGAAACCCTCTCTTTCACATCTAAGGGTATTTGGATGTGATGCATATGTACATGTTCCAAAGGAGAAACAAACCAAGTTGGATAGTAATATGAAAAGTGCATCTTTATTGGGTATAAGGATGGTTTAAAGGGTTATAAGCTTTGGAACCCAATCACATGAAGGTTGTGTACAGCCGAGATGTGTTGTTCAGAGAGGTAAAGATGTTATTCAACATGAAGTCCAACAAAGGAACATGAGAAGATAGAGTTTGAGCCAAAGGAGAAGATCAGACTCTGCAGCAGAGGAGGAATCAGAAGATGAAGAGCCACAAACTCGGCTGTGAGAGATCAGTTCGAGAAAGAAGGCAGCTAGGAAGTATAGTCCATCTGCTTTCAGTTCAAATTTTTCTTTGTCTGTTACTGATAATGATCCCAAAATTGTGAAGGAAGCAGTGGATTCATGTCACACGGAATCTGTCAAGGGTGCGGACACGACTGACCTTCCTAGAAGTCTAAGACATTCTAATGACAAACAAGACAAAATGGAGTGATCTTTCTCTAAATACACCTTTTACAACATGAAAACTACAAGTGTTTAGGCTTACCTTATTCCAAAACGCTGTTGTTGAAGTCCGTTCTTGACGATCCGGATGAGCTCCTCCTTCAAGTCAATTCCTGCAACCACAAACAATCAAACAATTACCAAGCACTTGCATTTCATATAATAAAACATATATTCAACATGCAGACCAAGGAACACATGAAATAACTCATTAACACAAGCTATTGAGAAAAATAAACCAGTTTGTATTAATAACGAAACAAAGAAACTCTTACAACCTGGCCTTGGTGTTGTGCAAGTTCCTCCCAGGGTCCATCAAGGGTTTTCCTCTACTTTGACAAAGCTCACCCTCTCCCAAGTAGAATCAAGTGAAGACAATCTCTCCTCACAAAGGCTCTAATGGAAGACCTAAATCCTGCAGCATTTACCCAAAGAAAATGTATAGCTCCAACCTCTTCTCCTTCTGGCTCAATGCCTTTATTTATAGTGCTGTAAAGAGGTTATTCAGGTCCACTATCAATGGGATCATCCCCCTCTATGGGTGGGATAGCTCCCTTATTGATGGGATAAGTTCCCCCTTAATAGAGATACATGAACCAACTGGAGGCGCATCCATTTCATCAAACCGACCTCTAGAATGTTCTAGAAGTAACCACAAGTAACTTTTTCAAGATAAAACTCGCGCATTTTGCCTTTTACAGAGGGACGCACCTGTCCCTTAACATACAGAGCGTCCATGGACGCAGATTTTGTGAACATGGTCAGCGTCCCCGCAGGTAAGGCTAGAGAGAACCTGCGACCCCAGAGATAAACATAATTTTTACAAGACTTTCTCTCTTCTTTGAGTTTGAGATGGATAACAGAGGCATGAGACTTGCCTAAGAGGGTAGCATGACTGTTGATTTGAGCCATACTAACTGTAAGTAGTCAAGGTGACATTTTTTAGTGTAACAGATTGCCCCCTAAAGTGCGAAGCCTGGAATAGAATAGGGTTTTGTAATTCTAGGAAGGGTGAAGCGCTTTATCATTTCAAGGATTGCCTTGTGGATGGCCTGGTTGGAACCTGCAATTTTCAACACAAAATACATGGATAAGATTATATCATCACTGAGGTAGGCATTCCCATACTCAGATTCAAAACTTTAACTAATGGACTAACTATTCTGATACAGGAATGATCTTGCAGTACATCATTTTTATAGACTTTTGTAGACACAGTATGGACGCAGCCATCTGTTTATGATAAGTCTACATAGATAATGAATACAAAACTCCTCGCAGCCTGGATGGTAGAAACTAGATCCAGGGTCTTCACTTCTACTTCCCGAATTGGTACGATTCTAGCCATGTGATTAAATGATTCGATGTCGAACATGGTAGAAACCACTTGATTACCAGTCAATGATGTAAACTGTTAACAAGCGTGAGAGAAACCACCAGTAATGTCAATGGTCCTCAAAGTACCAAGCACAACCCGTGAAATGTGAATAGATGTTTTGATGTCGAACACTTCACGGAATCCTCTGATCGAAAGTCAATGATGTAAACTGACGTCAAAGGCGAGAAACCTGCCATTGATGCATGCAGACTTCAAGGTACTGTCGATTCCTAAGTCATCTTTCTAGATAATGTGTCGATGTCGATAGAAAGCGACCCGTTGCAGGCAAGCCCGCAACACGAAATCATTGTTCAAGTTGAAGAAATGTTGCTGTAAGGACTGACTCAGGGATGGTCAAATGGATGACAAGTATTTTGCAGATGAAAGTTTTGCTTGCAGACCTCTTGAACACATAACGACACAACAGATGGTTTGGTGACGAATAACTCAAAGTTGATCCCTGAACCCGGTTAAAGATTTTCAAAGTGATTTGGTCAACTGTGAGGTAAAAGATTTCCCAACCCAGGTGAATGAAAAGTGTCGTGTTCAAGAGTGGTAATAAAGTTTCTTCTGAGACAAAAGGTGACAAATAGGTTCATTCTTCTCTTTTTTCCCCCACCATTTCTGGCAAGTACCTCTTTATTTTTAACAAGCTTGAGGAGGATAACATATGCTTGATTATAAGCTCATCCTTCGGACGAGTCCAACCTAGTTTAAATTCGAACCCTAGGAAGGAGTGGTTCGTTCCTGTTTGTAATTGAACAGGTCCTCTACTGTAAAAGTTTAACGAGCCCAGTATAGGAGAAACTCGGCGTTTTTCATTTTTAGAGAGTCTGAAAAAACTAAAGGAGACTCCACGTTGAACTTTTTCGTATATTTGTGTCCCTCAAGCCCGAAAAAGTATAAAATAATACCTGGGGGAACCGCTTGATCTTGCGACCAAGGAGTACTTTCATAATAGTGTCGTTAACCTGAAAAGTAAAAAGCGATCAAAGACACGTCGTTTTATTTCCTTATCGAGTTTGAAACGACAAAAACCCGGCAATCTTTTCCTGATTTTGCGGTCAGAAAAGAGCTAAAAGGGGACCGTCTTTTAATTCCGTTTTAACGAGTGAAAAAGAAACACTCGGCGATCTTTTCATGTTTTAGGAGTCAGAAAAGGGCTTAAAAGATGACTCTGAAATTTTGTTTGTGAAAAATTACAATTTCCCTCGAAATCCCTTTGTCCTGCACAAAAGCGACACATTACTCATACCTGTTTAAAATAGGCAAAAATACATTCAAAAACATCTTTTCATGGTAAAAAATGAACTAATTCATCCAAAAAACCTATAAAAAGACCTTTTACCATGTCATTTTTACCGTTTCACTGTTGAGGTTGAAAAAAGAGCTTTTGACAAGAAACTTCCCGTGGTTGCTGCGGAAAATCTGACCGTCGGAATCGAACGCCGCTTCACCGAGGTATTTTACACATCCCACTCTTCATTTTATCCGTTTAGTTTTTTGTTTTTGGTCTCTGTTTCATTTTTTGGGGGGGTTTTGGGTTCAAAATGCGCCCCTCGGCGGACGCAGGTGCCCTTCGGGTGACCTGCGTCCCCCGACTTTTTCTCACACGGGAAAAAGGTCGGGGGACGCAGTCCGCCTTCAGGCGAGCTGCGTCCGGACGCCCTGTGCTACAAAGCCGGGGTGCGTCTTCCGCAAAGGGCGCATTTCAAAACCCCAACTCTCTCAAAAAACCACCAAATTTGCTCAAATTAATTTCTAATTGACTCTTTTGATGTGCAGGACCTAAAACATGTTAGACTGGAGAGAGAGAGAGCACGTAGAGGACGATGAAGCTGCGATTAACCACCAACCCTCTCTGGATGCCTTAAGAACATGTGGATTGTACAAATATTGGACCATACCGGGCATGAGGGGCCAGGTAAGATTTTTGGAATGGCTGGTTGAGCGATGGAACGTTCAAGATCAATGTTTTTACATTGGAGGGCACCAGCTCGAGATAGAGCCCTCGGATGTATACTTTCTCACTGGCTTGCCAAACAGAGGTGAGCAACTCAACCTTGCGGGGACCAGGCCGGGTGGCCAATCCCTTGATGATCTCCGCGAGGAGTGGTGCAGACCAGGGACTCGCCATAAAAAGGCGTGGAGATAAAGCACATCGCTCTGGCGGAACTTAGAGTTATTGCATTTACGGTCACCAGGATTTGTGGCGCGGCCGCCTTGCACATTGCCTCCGGATCCCAAATGCGGATGGCAGTTGACTGTTACCAAGGCACCATCTTCAACTGGTGCGAAGCTGTGTCGGCTCATATGAAGAGCCAACTAACCAAGGCAAAGAACGGACGACTAAAAACTTTTGGATATGGGCCTATAGTCGTGAGCTTTGCCTTGGAGAGAGTTCCTATGCTGATCCCTCAGCAACTCACTGTTGATGACTTGGGTCCTCGGGAGCCAAAGCTTGTTCGATGGGTTGCGGTGATGGCCCGGCATCCTGACGAGGGTGCTGCAGTGGTTCGATTCTCAGACAGTTACTTCGACTGGCTAGAGGGCCAGCTTTTTGTGATACAAGACTTTCCATATGCCGGAATGGATTTCAGAGGTGATCCGGACATGGTTCTTCCACAGGGAGAACAATGGGATGACAGAGGTACTTTCATTTTCACAAGTTTTCTAATTATGTATTTTTTTATTTTTCATATATATCGTCTCAAAATAACAGTAAAATTTTAAAAATGCAGATGTTGGACCACAGCGTCCAGCCAATCTCCGGCCTTACGACAGACGACATCCAGCTGCACCGGCACCGGCCCTACAGGATGCGACAGCAGAAGTACTAGCTGATTTGGAGCATGATCTAGAGCGTCTCACGGCAGATATACCTGAGACTACTATGGATGATATTCCTATGAGGCTTCAGCGCTTCGTAGTCGCGGTCCCTGGACCGTTTAGGAGATTTTTGCGTAAGGTAGCCCGCGCAGTGGTGTCGTACAGAGAGCACCACCAGTGATTGACTAGTCACTTTTGTAGTCACATGTGACATTTTTGACTTTTTGTACTATCATTTTGCCGATCATAAGGTGTGTTAAACCTATGATCGAAGACGATGTATATATTTTTGGACACACTTCTATCTATATCTATATATCACTATTACCGGCTTATCTTGTTTAACATGTATGATGAAATGTCTTTAAATTTACTTGCATGATTATTATAAATGTCTGTCCAACACTCGAGAAGCAATTGCATCTGCTAATGTATTCAAAGACCTTGGAATATGTTGATATTCAATGTAATCAAATTCACGTTCCAAGAGACGCACTCTCAAAAACAACCTTAATAACACAGGATTTCTAATGGCATAAACTCTATTAAGCTGTAATACAACAAGTTCAGAATCTAACCTCACTATCAAACGTCGAATTCCAAATGAAATAGATTCGGATAATAATTCAACCACTGCACTGTATTCTGCAATGTTATTCGTTGTTTGACCGAGGCTTACCCCATGCATAGAAACTAACTCGTCAGAGGGCGAATAGATAACCCAAGCTGCGGAAGAGATATTCCGTGTACTACGACAAGCACCATCAGCAAATCCAATGTATGTTTGGAGAGGCGTCGACATCTACAATATCAAGAGTAAAACCAAGATAAGCCAAAATAATGACGAAAAACCACACTTGCTAAGCTAAGCACACTGACTAAACTAACACACTTGCTAGCTAGAAAGAAAATCTAACCTATCTAAAAATTTCTCCATACCCATCATTTTAAGCATAATACCTCTTTAGGTAAAGTCCATTTCTGGGTTTACCCAAAGAGTCCCCATCAAAATCAACTAACTCATAAGCCCCTTTTGCTAGCTTTCGCTTTACAATGTAGGGCCCATGCCACATGGGAACGAATTTTCCGGCACCTAGCTTATCGTTAGCTTGATCATATAATAGTACTAGGTCTCCTTCCGAAAAACTTCGAGGGGTTACATTTTTATCGTACTGAGCTTTCATTCGTTTCGCGTGAGTCTCGATAGCTAAAGTAGCGTCACGTCGAGTCTCATCTAATTTAGCCAAGTATAACAACCGTTTCTCCTCTTCGGAAGTAGCTGGAAGTAATTCGACAGCCATTTGAAGTGATGGGATTTCGCACTCAATAGGTAACACAGCTTCTAAGCCATAAACTAGCTGAAAAGGGGTGAAACCTGTTGAATTTTTCACTGAAGTTCGATATGCCCATAGCGCCGAAAATAACATGTTATGCCAATTCGTTCGATGGATACCAATGATCCGTCGAATCATGATGACTAGAACTTTGTTGATTGACTCAACCAAACCGTTGGCTTGCGGATAATAAGGAGTAGAGCTATCGTGGCGCAAACCAAGCTGGCTTGTAAGCTCAGTCATCATGACATTTCGAAAATGGCTCCCATGGTCAGTAATGATTGCTTGTGGGACACCAAACCTAGTTATGATATGATTGAATACGAAAAGTGCAGCTGTCTTGCCGCTTGCGTCGAATGTAGGCATCGCCTCGGCCCACTTAGTAAAATAATCAACCGCAAGGATGATATACGCATGCCCCCCGGCCGAGTGAGGGTTACAAGTAATAAAGTCAATGCCCCATTTGGCGAATGGACCAGCGGCAATTATAGGGTGGAGAGGAGCAGGTGGAGCGCGCATCTTGCGATCAAACACTTGACAGTTGTGGCATTTTCTGACGGCAAGGATACAATCTTTAAACATAGACGGCCAGAAATAGCCAGCGCGCAACACCTTCTGAGCTGTGGCATACCCAGACATATGACCGCCACATGCTCCAGAGTGACAATCATTCAAAACTCTCTCAGCCTCATCGTGAGTTAAACAACGTCGAAAAACTAAGTCTGCCCCCAGGCGATAAAGTGTATCTCCAATAATTCTGTATTGCTGGGATTGAAACCGAATTTTTCGACGGTTTTCCTTGGAAGCTTCAGGCCGAAAGGTTTGGGTTTGGAGATAGATGATTATATCCCCATACCACGGATCTACAGTGCTAATAAGAAACAAAGATTCGTCCGCAATGGACTCCTCTGCCACAGTCTCTGTGTCAGCACTCGGGAAATCACACATCAATTCCGCGAAGACTAAAGATTTCTTAGACTTGGACTTCTCAAACTCCAAGTCGAACTCTTGCAGGATGACGATCCATTTAGAGTACTTGCCCCCTAGCAGTTGTTTTGTCAAGATATAAATCATAGGGTTGCAATCCGAAATAACAGTAGTTTTGCGGAGAAGAATGTAGTGACGAAAACGCTGGACAGCTTGAACGGCTGCCAGGGCCAATTTCTCCACATGTGAATATTTTAACTCAGTTGGATTTAAGGTTCTGCTAAGGTAATATATCACATGCTCTGCCTTGAATTCATCTTCTTGAACTAACACCATTCCAATGGTGGAATGCGAAGCTGCGAGGTATAAGAAGTAGTCCTGGTTGTAGTTGGGAGGATGCAATAACGGTGCATGGGTCAACGCGTGTTTTAGTGCATCAAAAGATTGTTGGGCAATCTCGTCCCAAAAGAATTGTGCGTTCTGTTTCAACAACCGTGTAAAACCTTTAGTGACCTCGGCGTAGTTAGGGATGAATCGGCGTAAAAAGTTTGCTTTCCCTTGCAAACTTTGGAGTTGGCGCAAACTCGAAGGAGGAGGCAATTGGATGATAGCCTCGACTTTCGAGGGATCGACGCGAATGCCGGTTTTGGAAACAACAAATCCCAGCAATCGACCTGTTTCTATACAGAAAACACACTTGTGGGGATTCAACCGAATTCGATAATGCCTACACCTCATAAAGATTGCTCGTAAATGGACAAGGTGATCAGCTCGGTGTAAAGAATGAGCAGGCAAATCATCGAGATAGGGTTGCACAATGTGCTTGATGTCATGAAATGCATAAGACATGGCCCGTTGAAAAGTAGCACCGGCATTCTTAAGGCCAAAAGGTAATTTGCAATAAGCAAATGTCCCCCATGGACAAATGAATGCCGTTTTTGGTTGATCGGCAGGTAGAATATTGATTTGATTATAGCCTGAGAAACCATCCATGAAGGAAAACATCTCACTTCCGGCACAATCATCAATAATTTGATCGATATAAGGCGTAGGATAGTTGTCTTTTGGACAAGCTCGATTGATATCCCTATAGTCGATACAGATTCTTATTGTTCCTTGTTTTTTATTGACGGGAACAATATTCGATACCCAATCCGTTAACGGGATCGGATAAATGAAACCTGCTTTCAACAGCTTTTCGACTTCTGCTTTAATCGCAGCCGCTTTTCGAGGGTGAATCTGACGCAACCGTTGCCGAATGGGTTTAGCATCCGGGTAGGTTTTGATTTCATGAACAACAATGGCAGGATCAATTCCCGGCATTTCCTCGTAAGACCAGGCAAACACGTCGCGGAATTCTTGGAATAGGGCCTTGTAAGTTTGGATTTCTTCTTCAGTACATGCGGCACCTATATGAATGTTCTCCTCGATTCCGGGCTTCACTGAAATATCAATGGGAATAGTACGAGAAATATTCCCTAAATTCAGCTCTGAATCAGAATGTTTCGTTGGATCCTGAGCGTCTTTGACATATTCAGCGGTAAAGATAGATGAAAAATCATTTTCAAATGCATCATCCTTAGGTAAAAACGAAGATCTGTGATGGAGATCTTCCCATGGTAGATCATCTACACTTAGGATTTCGCGAAGTTGTTCGTCAGATGACACTTCTTCGGGAAACGTTATCCGTTCTAAGGGTGAGGTGAAAAGTGACTCTTCACTGACCACATTCATTTGGTCGGTTGAATGAAAGTCGGTAAAAGACATAAGAGCTTCATAAGCAATCTCATACGGACTCAACGGCATAACATCACCGAGTGAGTCTAGCTCAGAGTCAGAGGGAACATACCAAGGATCATCATAAATAATGTTTTCTGACGTGATCATATGAATTGTTGCAAACGAAGGGTCTGCATTGAGTGGAGGGAGAGGAAAAGTTCCCAGTAAACCGGAATCCTTAACTAAACCTACACCAATGTCCCTATAAGGGATTGTCGTTTTACCAACATGCTGGATAGTTTCTAAAGAGGTTGGGTCGGATGAAAAGTATGTCAGCTGATCAATAGTCACGATCTTACCGTTATGTGGAAACTTAATGACTCTGAAGACCGATGAAACGACCGCTGTCATAGCATATGACCAACTTCGACCCAAAAGAAGGTTGTAGTCTAGAGGGGCATCAACCACTTCCACATCCAGACTAACGGTTTTACCTTCGACCCCTATAGGCAATTCTTGTAGAATACCAAACGGACGGAACCCACGGCCATCAAAGGCCTTAAGGATGGTGGGGGATTGGTTCAACGAAGGAGAACCAAGCGATCTCCAACATTGAATCGACATAATACACGTAGAAGCTCCCTCATCAATCACAGTCCGATGAATAGGCCTGTTTTTGACTATCACTGGAATTTGGAAAGCCATTTGATGGGGGAGACGCGGTGTACTACTTTCTAGATCAAAGATCATTAGGTTCGGGTCCTGAACATCGACAGCTCCAATAGCCGACAAAAGCAATTTTCGTTGCGCTGGACATGATTGCAGCACTTCGAGTGCCGACATTGCTGAAGGTGAAACAGCTAAGTCTTCAACAATGTTGTAATTCTGGGCTGCTCTCGCATGTGGATTGAAAGCAGACCTTCGAAGTACACCCTTGGCGGGCGGCTTAATCACTAAGTCTGGGTTAGGTTTTTCGATCTGTAGTGGATCGGAACCAGGAGCTGAGGTTGATGGGTTAGAGTGAGAAGATTCTGCTTCTTTACCATCAACAGGAGCCTTACTACCATAATCTTGCGATCGAGTCGCAATCCTGACATGAGACATCATCAAAATGGGTTCTTCACTGGCATTCGAAGAAGAACCTATCATCTTATTTTCCTGCTCGGGAAATGGATTCTTTAACACAGCAGGAGTGGGAGAACCTTTAACTATTTTCACTACCTCGGCCCGATGAGGGCAGTCTCTCGTAAAATGATCTTCTTCACAAATGAGACAAGGATAACGAGGTTTGCGCTTTTCGTCATTGGTTTCCGACTTTTCCGTTTTCTCCTTTGGAGCCTTGTCTGCTTTAGCCTTCTTCTTTCCTTTCTTCTTTCCACCGTTTTTGGATTTGGCCGTAGATGACTCTACAGCGTGAATGTCGGCGGTAAGTTCAGGAGGAGAAGACTCTCCTGTCGGAGAATCAGGCAAAGTGATAATTGGAGTATTGGAGGTCTTGGAAGACTTCTTCTTACTCTTCGTAGTCACGATACCGATCATACCATCAGCGGCATGAGATCCCGAAGGAGCAGCAGCGATTTGGTTTGACTTTGGAAGATCCGGAATTTTCTCGTGTAACGTACCCGACTGAGTGTAAACTAAGTCAAGGTATTGTGCCTGAGCAATGACTTGCTCCTCAGTAACTACTCCGGCCTTAGCTACATCTTCAGTAATTCTTGGTAATAATGATTTTACAAACCATTCAGCTAAAATTTGGTCCGGGATAAAAACTTTCACTAATCTTCTTCGACGTCTCCACTCATGGATGTGATCAGAAATGTACGTGGATGTCGATTGTTTTAGCGAAGTTAATAATTCTGTACCATTATCGTATCTGACTGGTAACTGAAAATGAGTTAAGAATGAAGTAGCTAACTGGCTAAAGTTGTAAAAAGAAGCCCGTGGCAACTCAATGTACCACTTGGCTGCGAGACCAATGAGTGTACGCTGGAAAAGACGTAAGCGGATAGAATCATCTGAGATGGAATTTGATGCACACCAGAGGTGGTAAGTCATCACGTGATTAGACGGATCCTCTCCAGACTTACCTTCGAACTTGGGTATATCGCTGGGCAACTTATTTGGCATTGGCGGCCAGAACGGAAGATATTGAATTGGATCGTTCGTTAGGCGCGTCAAGTCGGGTAAATCTAAAGTCGCAATAAACGGTAACTGCCGGTTAGGATCTCTAAAACTCTGAGTCACAATACCAGCCCCAGGAGGAGGATATCCAGGATAACTAGGAACAGGAGTCGCATTGGGGATATTATATCCTCCTGGAAAACCAGGATTAACCGGACCGTACTGGGGTTGCTGAGGTGGTTGATAAGTGTACCCAGGATACGGTTGATACTGGTAAACCGGTTGTTGGGCAGCTTGCCCAGGTTGATACTGTCCCTGGTACGGAGGTTGAACAAATTGAGGTTGAGTAGTAACAACCGTACTTGTACCAGGTTGGCCTGCAGGCATCTGGACTGTGGTTTGAACCGTGGGTCCAGACAACGGTACAGATGTCTGAGGAGCGGTTACAGGGACAGTAGAAACCGGAGCTGCCGATACTCCAGAAGTAAGCATGGTAGATGAAGCGGTAGTTGCTGCAGCCGTGTGAGGTGGAGTACTAGGTGCAATTGGCGGCTGAGTAACTACAGAAGTTACAGGGGTCTGAACACTTGACTGGACAGGTTGCGGTTGCTGGGGTGGACCAGGAACTGCAGGTTGTCCTGCTTGAGGTACCGACTGTATACTTGGTTGCGACATCTGTTGACCCTGTGACGGATCCCATGTTAACATTCCAGGGTATTGACTCGTAACAGGTTGAGGATACTGAGATCCATAGCCGTATTGAGGATAGGGTTGATAACTGTAAGGTGTAGTCCCATATGATTGCCCTTGAGGTGGTTGATAACCTTGACCAGGGTATTGACCCGTAGGTTGATAACCTTGAGGTAAATACGAATACTGGGGTTGACCTTGACCTTGAGGTTGGTATCCTTGAGGTTGATACCCTTGGGGTTGATACCCTTGGGGTTGCCATCCTTGAGGTTGCCATCCTTGAGGTTGATACTGATACTGAGGTTGACTTTGGGGTACATATTGAGGCTGGGGTTGATACCCTTGGGGTTGATACCCTTGAGGTTGCCCCCCAGTCACGAATGAAGTACCTTGAGGTTGCCCCCCAGGCATTAACGAAGGTTGCCCCCCAGGCGGTAATTGGCCACCTTGAGGTTGGTTAATGGGAGTTGAACCTGACATCATATAAACTTCACCTATACTCAATGGTACATTACCACTGTTTCCAACTAATAACCCATGATCAACAGGTTGAGGAGATGCTCCCGCAAAGGTACCAGAAAGTGATTGATACCCAGTAGGAACAGAAGGACCGCCATGTAAAAATGATTCAGGACTTTGTGAAAACACAGATGACTGACCAGACATATTTACAGGAGAATGAATTCCTCTAGGTGGAACCGGAGTACGAGGTGTAGAAAAACCTACTGAGTTGTCTAAAAAATTGGTTAATGCAAGGTACCAAGATTCACTTCTAGGAGGACTGTAAAAGATGGATTCACGCTCCCTTAGATCAAGGGTAATTAGATCTTCAGAATCAGAAACGCCTATTTCTTCCTCTGGAACAAGTTCTTCTATAGCAATTAATCCAACAGGAAGATTTTCGGTGATAATTCTTTCTATTCTTGGTGAATCAGGAACACTAGGAGTTGGAGTAACAGGTTCTGAAATTTCAGGTTCTTCGCCTGTTTCACTGGCAGATGAAAAACTACCAGCAAGCTCGGAAACTGTAACAGCTTCGGGATTGTAACCTGTTTCTAATCTTTGGTAATCTGGATGGACTACCAAGGAAGATTCTCCTTCTTCAGGTGATCCTACTCTACTGCCACTAGGAGGAGTTACAAGGACCTTTAACCCTTCTAAATGACCCGGAATGTCTTCAGGAGATTCACCCCGCGATTTACGGAGTTTTCTTAACAAATCTATTCCGGTAACAATCTCAGGAGACTTGCCCCGAAGTCTACGGGACTGTCTCGGTAATTCCGCCACAATTAAAGATTTTAACTACAACACACGAAATCAAAGTAAAAAATTTCAAATCAAACCACCTAAAGTCTTCTAAAGAACCAATCAAATTTGAAGCACACGCCTAAATAATCTAGAGCGTCAAACCACACACAAACAGTAGTCTTCCGGACCAAAAGCGCTAGTTGGTGATTAGGCCCAACCTCGCAGGATTCAGTACAGAAATAGTGGGTGGAACAGTTACCCCGGCAACCTGCTTAATGAATAGACTGGACCAAGTTCCTCCACTTTAACCGTCTCGAAGTGAAGCGAACCCCCCAGAAAATCCAAGTGAGTATAACCGACGTCTGCTCCAGGTACAGTGGGACCTTCCCTCCACCGTCACCTTGGGTAGAATCCTAGATATTATGGCCACTAAGGTTACCAATCACAACAATTACACCTGGGGGAACAGTCTAAACTCCGACAGCACGCAAGGGCAGAGTAGCAAGCTCCAATCCCCTTACCGGCTCCTTGACAACAATCCAAGGTTTACCGATAAGTGACCCCTGGCTCCTCGACAATGGTTAATCCGAGGTTTACCGTTTGTAATACGTACTGCCTGGCGTCGTTCCCAACGAGGGAGGAATGATCCCCTCACTGGTTCGGACACGAGCTCGTGTTTCTCCTTTAAGAGGAGCTTTCCCAGAATGTAACTGAAACAATTGGATTTGTTCTACTCAAGATAGACTATCTGTTTGGTTTTGTAGTCTTGGAGAGTTAAGTACTCACCTACTCCAAGACCCTAGCCTAAGCTATGTTGGTGCTTCAGAGCCCTAGAAAAATAAAGATTACTAGATTGATTTTAATTTAAGCGTTACTTTTAAGGTTGTTTCTTAAGTCAAAAGGTGATGGAAGTGAAACTAGTGGTGTGTTGACTCGACTCGAAACCACTACAAAATGCACCTAGAATGATTTATCCACTACTTTACTTTTTCGATGAATTGCTTAACTAAAAAGTTGAGAGAATGCAATCTTTATAAAAGCAACTTCTTAATTGAAGACAATCAAAGAAACAATTCGTTTTTCTTTTCCAAGCATAAAAACATAACTTCTCTTTACATGCACGAAAAAACTCTTTTCTTCTTTTGAAAACAAAAAGCTACTTGAAACAAGACTTTTTAAGAAGATGTTTTTGTATTTTTCTTTTAATAAAGCAAGTAAATCTAATATAACCAAAAATCAATCTTAACAACTCTTAAAATCTATGAAAATGCACTCATAAGCAAACTAAAAGCAAATTTACTCTAAGCAATCTTAACGAGGCCAAAACTAACAATGATTATTTCTAAGGTGTTTTACTTGATCACAATCAAATCAAGGACTAGCTTATTGCAGAATCAAAAACTAGCCAAAACAAAATTCTAATCTTTTTGTCCTTTTTGAAAATGGAAATCAATACTTTAAAAACAAGCAAAGCGAAATTTGACCCAAAACAACTCAAATGACAAGTTGCTCAAACAAGGAGACTTTACGACAGGCTCAACTTCTAAGAAGGTTGACTAACCAGAGATATCTAAGGCTGGACAACTTTCTACTATCAAAGTCACTACAAAGCCTTTCCAAAAATCAAACCCTAGGTCTAAACTTCGTTGAAAACCACTAAAACACTCAAAGCTCACAAAACTAGTTCAGGTGAGAATTCTTGACAGGGTACTAAAGGATCTGGGCAGAAAACACTAAGGAAAAACAAAATCTAAAAGTAATTTAAAGCAAAAATGGAATTTTCTTAACTTTTACAGGAAGACGCAGGCCACCCGTTGTCACAGGTGCGGCCCCGCACTGTGCAGTCGACAACAGCGCGTCCAAGGACGCACTGTGCAGCACACAGAGACTGCGTCCTTCTGGAAAAGGAAGAAAAACTAAAGCCAACTAAATCTACAGCTAAGCCACCCAAATACTAATTCTCACAGTCAAAAACCAGAAAATAAAAATGATTTTCTCAAAGCAAAGTTCATATAAAGGAAAAGACTCTCTCATTAATGGATTCCCCAGCGGAGTCGCCAATTTGTCACACGGAATCTGTCAAGGGTGCGGACACGACTGACCTTCCTAGAAGTCTAAGACATTCTAATGACAAACAAGACAAAATGGAGTGATCTTTCTCTAAATACACCTTTTACAACATGAAAACTACAAGTGTTTAGGCTTACCTTATTCCAAAACGCTGTTGTTGAAGTCCGTTCTTGACGATCCGGATGAGCTCCTCCTTCAAGTCAATTCCTGCAACCACAAACAATCAAACAATTACCAAGCACTTGCATTTCATATAATAAAACATATATTCAACATGCAGACCAAGGAACACATGAAATAACTCATTAACACAAGCTATTGAGAAAAATAAACCAGTTTGTATTAATAACGAAACAAAGAAACTCTTACAACCTGGCCTTGGTGTTGTGCAAGTTCCTCCCAGGGTCCATCAAGGGTTTTCCTCTACTTTGATAAAGCTCACCCTCTCCCAAGTAGAATCAAGTGAAGACAATCTCTCCTCACAAAGGCTCTAATGGAAGACCTAAATCCTGCAGCATTTACCCAAAGAAAATGTATAGCTCCAACCTCTTCTCTTTTTGGCTCAATGCCTTTATTTATAGTGCTGTAAAGAGGTTATTCAGGTCCACTATCAATGGGATCATCCCCCTCTATGGGTGGGATAGCTCCCTTATTGATGGGATAAGTTCCCCCTTAATAGAGATACATGAACCAACTGGAGGCGCATCCATTTCATCAAACCGACCTCTAGAATGTTCTAGAAGTAACCACAAGTAACTTTTTCAAGATAAAACTCGCGCATTTTGCCTTTTACAGAGGGACGCACCTGTCCCTTAACATACAGAGCGTCCATGGACGCAGATTTTGTGAACATGGTCAGCGTCCCCGCAGGTAAGGCTAGAGAGAACCTGCGACCCCAGAGATAAACATAATTTTTACAAGACTTTCTCTCTTCTTTGAGTTTGAGATGGATAACAGAGGCATGAGACTTGCCTAAGAGGGTAGCATGACTGTTGATTTGAGCCATACTAACTGTAAGTAGTCAAGGTGACATTTTTTAGTGTAACAATTCAGAGGATGGAAACTCTGGAAAGAGGCCATGGTCGATGAAATGACATCTTTGCACAAAAATGAGGCTTGGGATCTGGTGGAGTTGCCGGCTAGAAGGAAACCCATTGGCAGCAAATGGGTGTTCAAGAAGAAGACAAATGCAGAAGGAAAGGTGGAGAAATACAAAACTCGGTTGGTAGCAAAAGGTTATTCCCAGGTGCCGGGAATTGATTTTGGTGATATTTTTTCTCCTGTTGCCAAGGTAACTTCTATTAGATTACTTTTATCTGTTGCTGCTGCTTTTTGATTTTGAGGTAGAACAGATGGATGTGAAGACAACATTTCTTCACGGGGATTTGGAAGAGGAAATCTACATGAAGCAACCTGAAGGCTTTGCAGTGAAGGGTAAGAAAGAACTGGTATGCAAGTTAAAGAATTCTCTGTATGCGTTAAAACAGTCACCAAGGACGTGGTATCAGAAATTTGATACATTTATACGGGGACTTGGCTTCACCAGAAGCAAAGCAGATCATTGTGTGTATTTTAAATTAATTGGTGACTGTATTATTTATCTGGTCTTGTATGTGAATGATATGTTGCTGGTTGGAAATGACAAAGAAATTATCTAGGATTTGAAGACCCAATTGTCCTCCAAATTCGACATGAAAGATCTTGGTGCTGCAAACTTTATTTTGGGCATGGAAATTAAAAGAGATCAGTCAAAGAGGAAGCTCTAGTTAAACCAGAGGAAGTATGTCGAGACAATACTCCAGAGGTTTAATATGCAGGATAGTAAACCGGTGAAGGTTCCTGTTATCACAAAATCGTGCACTAAGGGCTGCTACTTAGCAAGATCTCATGCAACTATTTCAAACCAGGCTTTAGACTAAGGCTTAGCCTCCTTAGTCAGAGAGGGCTCTCTCACAGATTTTTGATATGCATTAAGGGCAAGAAAAGATGGCTAACTCTTTAAACAGTAGATGAAATTTAAGCTGGTTGGAACAACAAAATTAGGCTTCTCCCATTGGGCTTATGGAGTCATACACTTCTGCAGTAAACAAGTAGCTACTCAATCATGGAAACCAAGGCATATAATGTCTAAATGCTCAAAACATTTACCAAGAAGAACCTCAACTCAAAAAACATACACAGGAAGTCTGAGCACTAGGTGAATTCAGAGTGATTGCATGCTTAGTGAACTGTAAAACAAGATGAATAAAAACCAAACCACATATACTCTGAGCATTTGAGACACAAGATGAATCTTGGGAAGAAAAAGTATTATTTCTATTACTGTCAAAGTCTTTTACATAGGCCAATATGAAAACTCTATTTTTATATAAATCTCCAACCCTTGTTACATCAGAGTTTTCACTATATATAGGAAAACCAAAACTAAAACTATCTTGAGTCTCCTCAACAAGCATGAGGGGAGAGCTCGATGATCTACCATTAATTAACCTTATCTATTTCTAAACAAACTTATTAAATACATAAGGTCTTGTGCTATAAATACATAGAGTCCTAATTACATTGAAAATCCAACTCTATCTCCTCGTATGCATGATTCTTCTTGGATCCTTGACAGCTGTACAATTTTCTGTTGTGGCTGAGATATGTTGAGGAACATTCACTGAACAGGCTGGCCTCGGATGCTAGCTGTATAGATAACTCATTAATTAGCAAAGATGAGCACCCTATTTTCACGGTCCCTGTCTTCCATTCTTCTTCACCATTTAAAGACCACGCTCCAAGCTCTTTAATCCTTCAATACCAACGCATAACACCATATGCCTCATGATCTGGATGCCTTGTGGACTGAACAGGTGTACCAACCAAACATTCCGGTAACCCTACCAGAACCCTAGTAATTCGGTCATAAAGTGCCTTTAGGAAAACTTTAGCAAAAAACCAAAATATTTCACTTTTTCTTCAAAACTTACACCTGTCACTGTTTGAAATGCTATGACAGCCTTGTATGATCTCCCTCCTGTCCTCGAGGCATTCCTTTCAAAATTCGCTGACCTCATCATCAAATTCATTGTTTTCTTATAAAACAGCATCTACAGCAGTTTCGTAGCGCGCTACGAAGCTGCTGTTTCTGCTGAAACAGAGTACATTTGCACTAAAGTGTCTTTTGAAATACATAATAGACTTGCAACCTGTGGATGGTGTAAAGACCTTGGAGGATCCCTGAGAAAAATTGTTGTCATGAAGCAACCAGCAATTCTGCATTCTCCCCGAGACCATACTCAATCCAAAGCAGCAAAAAACCTCTGTTTATCCTCTGTAGTCAAATATACTCTAACCATATTCCTTTGGCTTAAATGGACATTTTCATCCGAGCATTAGCTGAGAAATCTTCAAGATTTAGCCGATAAGTAAGACCACCAAGAGTACCAACTGCAGTTTGCATCACTTTGTTCGGTGGTTGCTCATGTGTGTTTGTAAAGATGTTCCTTATTGCGCTGACTGCCTTTGTTCTAGGGGGCCACACCAACAAGATAGTTTGGCTCAATTGCATCTGAGTTCTAGATACGATCATAAGGGTGATCTGGATATCGTAGGGGATCCTTACTTCTGGAACCAAGATTTATTCTTGCAGTAACCTTCAAGAAGAAATCTTCCTCAAAATCTATTGCACACATTTAATCATTGAGAACACGCAACTCCAATTGAAACATCTAAAACACACACATTAATACACTAGATGGTGCTCTCAAGATAATTTCTTCAACATATATATCTGTTGCAGTTGCAATTGTTATAGTGATTCAACGCGTGGTGTCAAGATAGAGGTCGAACTTTGGGTATAACTGCCATTTCACTCCAATACAAAAAACACTTAATCTCCAGCTTCTATAAATCTGCATATTCTTCAGCATGCTTGTTAATGCATGGGTGAAAAAACCAGACTCACTGGCCTGTAATTTCTGATATGGCATTTTGAATTTTTGTCCATAGCTATTCCCTATCCGGTTTGAAGAGCAAATTTTGGTATATGAACCACCCAGAAAACAGAATTCCAACAAATTCAAATGCACTTGGAATAAGAGGAAGCTTGTCAATTGCCGCGATAAGTCCAGTTGAGGCCCAAAGCACTATCACAGCTGCAAAGCCCAGTCCACCAACAGCGAGTTTGTCATCAGTCTTTTCCCAAGCCTCTTGAACAGGTTTGAGGGCATCCGTCAATGGCTTCACTGGATCAATAGAGGTCTCCCCAGTAACCATTGCAATTACTCTGCCAGCGAACTCTCTTGCAGCTTTCATTGCATTTACAAAACCGCTCTGTTTGTTTAGGGGTGTATGATATGTACAGAATTCTGATGCTTGAATTACTCCATTCTCATATCCTTTAAGATCAACACTATTGGTGTAAGCACCATAACCCCCTTTTGCACAATCTGCAGATGGCAATGCCATCAAAAACCATGGTGATTTCTCTCTGAATTGTGTTGTAGATGGGCGGTCTCTGATCAGATCTGAATGTCCACTTTAGGATACAAAATCATATTGCAGACGTTCCTGTCCTTCACAAAATGATGACAGAAGTCCAGCATTAGACACGCCTCCAGATCACTGCCCCTTTTTGTTTTCCCACATCTTATCTTGCTCTTCCTTGGGCACTAACACGTGGTGGACCTCGCCTCAGCCTTTTTAAAGGAGGCTGTACAACTGGAAAATTCGTCTCAACTTCAGTGTCAGTGGAAGTTTCACTCTCACCCTTGTTATTAGTAATGACAGAATCGTGAATAGATGTTACATTCCCTTCCTCCTTCACAGGTCGTAGCTGTCATAAATCCGCCATTCGACTGTTTTGCACCAACTGCAATTACTACAGGAACCTTTAAAAACCGCTTCCAGTAAATCGCCATAACAGAGGATCTGTCTCATCTCGAGCGTATAACTCTGGAGCTCGCGGATAATAAAAACCATCAAAGAAAAAGCCTTCCTGACGGATCAACCTGCAGATTCACCCACCACTTCCGCCAAGCTATTTCCGAACCCTTCTTGTTTGGGACTAACACCCTGGGACAGAATGTCCATCTAGAAACATCTGAGTGAAACGGCCAATTGCATCTTCTTCCATTGCTGCAAATAATCAAATTGAGACCTGGTGTTCCCAAATATTGGCTTGGAAAGATCCACTTCTACTTTTCGAAGATACTTCACGAATGAACTGCAGGCCATATCATAATTTCTGGAGATATCACCAAGGAATGCGATATACATATAAAGCACTTTCAGTGGTTGCACAGTCTCTAGTACTCGGTATTGTTCTTCGTATGTATGGAGGATCTTTTTGACAAGACTAAATGGCTTAGAAAGGTTATAAAGGCAATCTAAGTATCCAGCTATCTTATTCTCCTGTAAATATAGGAAATTAGTCTCAATAAATGTCCTTACCTTCTTCTCGAGGATCTTGGTTTTACCTTTGAGTAACACAGCCAGGGCCTTGGGTGTCCACTTAATGATTTGTTTCTGGTTCTGAGACATCAACTGAAACCGGCGTTGCACATTTCACACCTCCCAACCACACCAAGATGCGTTACATTACCACTGGAAAGGACGGCTGGTAGACTAAGCTGATCAAAACCATTGTTTGTCGCAGCTTCTACTTCATGAGAGGAATTCACACTTATACAAGCATTTTAATCCTGAGAAACGCTCTTATCATTATAAAGAGCCTGAAGAACCTCAGACCACGGTGGAGCTGACATCATCACCTTGAGATCTTCAATCTTATCTGAAAGATCTGACATTAGACCTTTAAGCACATCAACCTCATCCACAGCAGTTGTAGCCAGTGTACAATAGGCATGCTAGGATTTGGGCCTCCACTGAAAACTCGAGCAAATCCCCAATTTCGTAGCACGCTACGAAATCACCTAATAGGTAGCGCTGCGAAACTGCTAAAAAGGATTCATGCGCTGCGAAAACGCCTTGTCCTTTAAGCTAGGCTAAAAAATTTTGGCAACAGAATTTTCAGTGATAACAGTGGCTCCACTTGGGATAGTGTGCCCTTGTGGTACACTAAGAACATGCAGCTCCAGTGCCTTATCCATTTGGGACCAACAGAAATTTGCTTGACAAGCATGACTGTAGGAGAAAGAAAGCTACATCTACTGAAAAAGAAATGCTCAGTTAACCTTGAGCTTATTTGCATTTACCTACCTACCTACCCTAACAATTTCAACTTCTTCAGCTCAATCAATGTGAAATTTCCAATGCAGCCAATCATTTGTCTTATCTGATATTTGATTTCTTTGACTGCATCGGAGTTCAGAGCCAATATGACAGTGTGATGACCGCTGCCACTGAAATTGTCTCTGATCTTCTTTGAAAAACTGAAATACTGGAGAGTAAAACTCTTCCATGTAATCAACTACAGGATCCCAGAATACATGATCAGCTTGTTTTTCCTTGTAACTTTCCAGCTGTGCAAACTGATCTTCAACCACAGTGTTCAGTTCCTCAAGCGTAAAAGAGAAAGGAACCAGCACTCTTACCTTGTGTTCTGTCATAGAAAGCTTCTGAAAATAATGATCATGATTATGGAAACTATATGCTTGAATTTGACCTTCCAAACCTTCAACTGAGGGAGATTCTGTCACCACCTCTGACCTATCTATCCATTCCTCCAAAAACATAAGCCATAAGTCTTGAAATGACTTAATGGATTTGGCAGGAAAGCTTTCAACCCATTGTTTGCATTTCCCTTGAAGTGAATCATAAAATAGCATAATGCAAACATCCTCATGCTTAACTCTAAGAAGCTCAGTAAAATGACAAAAATCTGTTATATGCTTCAAGGTTAAACTCAAATCTTCTCCGTTGAATTTTGGACCATTCCTTAGAAAATATGCATCCTTGGGAAAATGATTTGGGAAACCATGAATTCCTGAGAAATCTATGCATGCATACCTTGAACTAAGAATGGCAGCTTCTGGGTCCTTCATAACTCCAGTGGAATCACCATGAATGTATGAACTTTGAATTCTTCAACAATGGAGTCGCCAAGGTAGGTTTGCAGCCTCGAAAACCACTTTGAACTCCTGCTACCTTCAGAAATTCAATCTTAAAACTTCGGGAATGAGTAGTCATCAGGCTCCCGGCAGACACACCAAAATGTTATCACAAAATCGTGTACTAAGGGCTGCTACTTAGCAAGATCTCATGCAACTATTTCAAACCAGGCTTTAGACTAAGGCTTAGCCTCCTTAGTCAGAGAGGGCTCTCTCACAGATTTTTGATATGCATTAAGGGCAAGAAAAGATGGCTAACTCTTTAAACAGTAGATGAAATTTAAGCTGGTTGGAACAACAAAATTAGGCTTCTCCCATTGGGCTTATGGAGTCATACACTTCTACAGTAAACAAGTAGCTACTCAATCATGGAAACCAAGGCATATAATGTCTAAATGCTCAAAACATTTACCAAGAAGAACCTCAACTCAAAAAACATACACAGGAAGTCTGAGCACTAGGTGAATTCAGAGTGATTGCATGTTTAGTGAACTGTAAAACAAGATGAATAAAAACCAAACCACATATACTCTGAGCATTTGAGACACAAGATGAATCTTGGGAAGAAAAAGTATTCTTTCTATTACTGTCAAAGTCTTTTACATAGGCCAATATGAAAACTCTGTTTTTATATAAATCTCCAACCCTTATTACATCAGAGTTTTCACTATATATAGGAAAACCAAAACTAAAACTATCTTGAGTCTCCTCAACAAGCATGAGGGGAGAGCTCGATGATCTACCATTAATTAACCTTATCTATTTCTAAACAAACTTATTAAATACATAAGGTATTGTGCTATAAATACATAGAGTCCTAATTACATTGAAAATCCAACTCTATCTCCTCGTATGCATGATTCTTCTTGGATCCTTGACAGCTGTACAATTTTCTGTTGTGGCTGAGATATGTTGAGGAACATTCACTGAACAGGCTGGCCTCGGATGCTAGCTGTATAGATAACTCATTAATTAGCAAAGATGAGCACCCTATTTTCACGGTCCCTGTCTTCCATTCTTCTTCACCATTTAAAGACCATGCTCCAAGCTCTTTAATCCTTCAATACCAACGCATAACACCATATGCCTCATGATCTGGCTGCCTTGTGGACTGAACAGGTGTATCAACCAAACATTCCGGTAACCCTACCATAACCCTAGTAATTCGGTCATAAAGTGCCTTTAGGAAAACTTTAGCAAAAAACCAAAATATTTCACTTTTTCTTCAAAACTTACACCTGTCACTGTTTGAAATGCTATGACAGCCTTGTATGATCTCCCTCCTGTCCTCGAGGCATTCCTTTCAAAATTCGCTGACCTCATCATCAAATTCATTGTTTTCTTATAAAACAGCATCTACAGCAGTTTCGTAGCGCGCTACGAAACTGCTGTTTCTGCTGAAATAGAGTACATTTGCACTAAAGTGTCTTTTGAAATACATAATAGACTTGCAACCTGTGGATGGTGTAAAGACCTTGGAGGATCCCTGAGAAAAATTGTTGTCATGAAGCAACCAGCAATTCTGCATTCTCCCCGAGACCATACTCAATCCAAAGCAGCAAAAAACCTCTGTTTATCCTCTGTAGTCAAAGATACTCTAACCATATTCCTTTGGCTTAAATGGACATTTTCATCCGAGCATTAGCTGAGAAATCTTCAAGATTTAGCCGATAAGTAAGACCACCAAGAGTACCAACTGCAGTTTGCATCACTTTGTTCAGTGGTTGCTCATGTGTGTTTGTAAAGATGTTCCTTGTTGCGCTGACTGCCTTTGTTCTAGGGGGCCACACCAACAAGATAGTTTGGCTCAATTGCATCTGAGTTCTAGATACGATCATAAGGGTGATCTGGATATCGTAGGGGATCCTTACTTCTGGAACCAAGATTTATTCTTGCAGTAACCTTCAAGAAGAAATCTTCCTCAAAATCTATTGCACACATTTAATCATTGAGAACGCGCAACTCCAATTGAAACATCTAAAACACACACATTAATACACTAGATGCTGCTCTCAAGATAATTTCTTCAACATATATATCTGTTGCAGTTGCAATTGTTATAGTGATTCAACGCGTGGTGTCAAGATAGAGGTCGAACTTTGGGTATAACTGCCATTTCACTCCAATACAAAAAACACTTAATCTCCAGCTTCTATAAATCTGCATATTCTTCAGCATGCTTGTTAATGCATGGGTGAAAAAACCAGACTCACTGGCCTGTAATTTCTAATATGGCATTTTGAATTTTTGTCCATAGCTATTCCCTATCCGGTTTGAAGAGAAAATTTTGGTATATGAACCACCCAGAAAACAGAATTCCAACAAATTCAAATGCACTTGGAATAAGAGGAAGCTTGTCAATTGCCGCGATAAGTCCAGTTGAGGCCCAAAGCACTATCACAGCTGCAAAGCCCAGTCCACCAACAGCGAGTTTGTCATCAGTCTTTTCCCAAGCCTCTTGAAGAGGTTTGAGGGCATCCGTCAATGGCTTCACTGGATCAATAGAGGTCTCCCCAGTAACCATTGCAATTACTCTGCCAGCGAACTCTCTTGCAGCTTTCATTGCATTTACAAAACCACTCTGTTTGTTTAGGGGTGTATGATATGTACAGAATTCTGATGCTTGAATTACTCCATTCTCATATCCTTTAAGATCAACACTATTGGTGTAAGCACCATAACCCCCTTTTGCACAATCTGCAGATGGCAATGCCATAAAAAACCATGGTGATTTCTCTCTGAATTGTGTTGTAGATGGGCGGTCTCTGATCAGATCTGAATGTCCACTTTAGGATACAAAATCATATTGCAGACGTTCCTGCCCTTCACAAAATGATGACAGAAGTCCAGCATTAGACACGCCTCCAGATCGCTGCCCCTTTTTGTTTTCCCACATCTTATCTTGCTCTTCCTTGGGCACTAACACGTGGTGGACCTCGCCTCAGCCTTTTTAAAGGAGGCTGTACAACTGGAAAATTCGTCTCAACTTCAGTGTCAGTGGAAGTTTCACTCTCACCCTTGTTATTAGTAATGACAGAATCGTGAATAGATGTTACATTCCCTTCCTCCTTCACAGGTCGTAGCTGTCATAAATCCGCCATTCGACTGTTTTGCACCAACTGCAATTACTACAGGAACCTTTAAAAACCGCTTCCAGTAAATCGCCATAACAGAGGATCTGTCTCATCTGGAGCGTATAACTCTGGAGCTCGTGGATAATAAAAACCATCAAAGAAAAAGCCTTCCTGACGGATCAACCTGCAGATTCACCCACCACTTCCGCCAAGCTATTTCCGAACCCTTCTTGTTTGGGACTAACACCCTGGGACAGAATGTCCATCTAGAAACATCTGAGCGAAACGGCCAATTGCATCTTCTTCCATTGCTGCAAATAATCAAATTGAGACCTGGTGTTCCCAAATATGGGCTTGGAAAGATCCACTTCTACTTTTCGAAGATACTTCACGAATGAACTGCAGGCCATATCATAATTTCTGGAGATATCACCAAGGAATGCGATATACATATAAAGCACTTTCAGTGGTTGCACAGTCTCTAGTACTTGGTATTGTTCTTCGTATGTATGGAGGATCTTTTTGACAAGACTAAATGGCTTAGAAAGGTTATAAAGGCAATCTAAGTATCCATCTATCTTATTCTCCTGTAAATATAGGAAATTAGTCTCAATAAATGTCCTTACCTTCTTCTCGAGGATCTTGGTTTTACCTTTGAGTAACACAGCCAGGGCCTTGGGTGTCCACTTAATGATTTGTTTCTGGTTCTGAGACATCAACTGAAACCGGCGTTGCACATTTCACACCTCCCAACCACACCAAGATGCGTTACATTACCACTGGAAAGGATGGCTGGTAGACTAAGCTGATCAAAACCATTGTTTGTCGCAGCCTCTACTTCATGAGAGGAATTCACACTTATACAAGCATTTTAATCCTGAGAAACGCTCTTATCATTATAAGGAGCCTGAAGAACCTCAGACCACGGTGGAGCTGACATCATCACCTTGAGATCTTCAATCTTATCTGAAAGATCTGACATTAGACCTTTAAGCACATCAACCTCATCCACAGCAGTTGTAGCCAGTGTACAATAGGCATGCTAGGATTTGGGCCTCCACTGAAAACTCGAGCAAATCCCCAATTTTGTAGCACGCTACGAAATCACCTAATAGGTAGCACTGCGAAACTGCTAAAAAGGATTCATGCGCTGCGAAAACGCCTTGTCCTTTAAGCTAGGCTAAAAAATTTTGGCAACAGAATTTTCAGTGATAACAGTTCCTATTCCTGTAGGTGTGAGGTTATCTGCTGAACAATGTCCCAAGACACAAGAAGAGGAAGAGGACATGTTCCGTGTTCCATATGCAAGTGCAGTGGGTAGCCTGATGTATGCAATGGTATGTACTAGACCAGACATTGCACATGCAGTGGGAGTATTGAGCAGGTTTATGTCAAAACCTGGGAAGGAGCACTGGACAGCTGTGAAGCGGGTTTTTAGGTATTTGCCTGGCACTAGTGATTATGGTTTGTGCTACCAAGGAAGACCAGGATTGGACAGAGTGTTGGATATTCATGGCTTTGTTGATGCAGACTAGGCTGGAGATTTGGATCAGAGAAGATCTACAAGTGGGTATGTGTTTAACCTATTTGGAGGTGCAGTCAGTTGGATGAGTAAGAAACAATCTGTAGTGGCACTATCAACTACAGAGGTAGAATACATGGCAGCCACTCATGCAAGCAAGGAAGCAGTTTGGTTGTAGAGATTTTGTTCAAGTATGGGGTTAGTACAGGGAGCTATAAGAATAGACTGTGACAGCCAAAGTGCAATTTTCTTGGCAAAGAACCCTGCTTATCATTCAAAGACAAAGCACATTGATGTTCAGTATCACTTTGTGAGGGATATGATAGAAGATAGAAAGGTGTTGCTGGTAAAGGTGGACACTTTGAAGAATACTACAGAGGCATTGACAAAATATGTGAGCTCTGAGAAGATCTCTTGGTGTAGAGAAGCAATGGGAATCTCAGGGCTGAAAAAATGACTAAGCTCTCCTGTGGCCCCCTGTGGAAAGAAAACAACAAGTGGGAGATTGTTGGGTTGTGTTATATTCTTTCCACGTAGTTAATAAGGGGTTTGAAGGGCACCCGTAACCCCACTTTATGGGGTCCAGGGTAGCGCCCCGGAAAATTTTGGTTTTGGACCATATGTTAGGTTGGGCAGACCCACCTATGGTTTTGTGCATGATTTTCGCACATGTTCTTTGGATGCGATGGTTTTCGGTCCATGGCATTGGATGCGATGGTTTTCGGTCCATGGTATTGGATGCTTCAGCATGTATAAATATGTATTGTAACATTGAAATGAACATAATGAAAAATCAAGCTGGTAGTCCCAGTTTTGGGATCTAGGGAAAAAATCTCTGTGCATATGTGTTTTATGGGTTATGCTCTCACATTGTTTATTTTCTTTGTTTAAGAATTCGTATGTAGGTAATTTCTGTACAGGGTTAAAACCTACACACTAAGTCACCTCAGAGGGCTAAAGCTCTTGGGTTAGGCCCCAATCCAAGTAGCCAAGCTTCTCTTTACTTGTATTTGTATGTTTCATTTCAGTTTGTAGATTAGGTTGTTGATAGATACATTTTTTTCATGGTTAAGAGTAGGTTGCTTTTGATTATTCAGTTGTTTTCTTCCATTTATGCTTTCTATAGTAGGTTAAGCAGTTATAAAGAAAGGATTCAAAAGGCTAGAAACAATGCCTTGGCATCTTTTCCTCCCTTTGGGACAATGATTTGAGGGAGAGACCCTCTCGCTGCCCCAAAAACACAGATTTTCCTCCTTCATAGGACTTCTAGTGTTTGCAACATTCTAGTTGGTTCATAGTCTAGCTTTCATTGCTTTAGAACTTCTTCATCATGCTCATTTCATTATTAGAAATAGTCTTCTTTCATGCTTTTCTTTCGTGCAATGGTTATTAGCATTTCCTTTCATAGATCATAGTTTATTTTGATGCAAAAACTCTATTTTTTAGATGCACTTATTTCCTTGCTTGCTTAACCTCATTGGTTGACTGTCAGTTGTTTATGCAGCAGATATTTTCTAGCAGTAGTCTAGCCTATCATCCATTCCACCCTCCATCTAATCCATGCCCTACAGGTCGCCCAATTCACCCCTCAATTCTACCTTAGTTTCCTGCATTTTCTATAGACTTTCCTCTCTCTCCTTGAGCAAATCCAATCATCTTTCTCTCTCCTAATGATTCTTGGTAGACCCTAGGTGCCCTAAAACTTCATTCCAACATTCATATATCTTCTCGACTTACTCTATGACCTTCAAAATAGTGAAAACTACTCTCGGCCTCCTCTTGTAGGCCTCCTGTAGAACGTCGTTTTTCCTCCTGTAGATTTCATGTGTCCTCCTGTAGATTTTCCTGTAGGCTTTCTTTTGAAGGCCGAGTTTTGGAAAATCCTCCAGAAGGTTGTCTGAGACCTCCTAGGACCCATCCACACCATCCTATATCCTCTCACATGATGAAACTACCCTCCATCACCACCTATTCGTTGCCACATTCACAAACAAATAAATTACATGCACAGAAAATTCACATAAAAATACATAAAAATCCAAAAAGATGCTTCTTGATCATTTGCTTCCAGAAATAGCTTAGTTAGATGTTGTTTACTTCCTTAAGTATGTAATGGCATTCTTTTCATGATTTCCATATTGCTTTCTGCAAAAGTAGTATTAGTGGTTAACTAGGATTTCCTTGGTTTGTTTTACATTTCAGTCTTCCTTTTTGCAAGTAGAATAATCTCTCTTTTTTCTTTCATCACATATAGAGCTTCTTCTGGAATCCATAGAAGTTGGCTTGAGCTCCTAGTGATCTTACGCCGGCTGACCAAGTGACAACTTGAAGTAAGGACTAGTACTTGTGCATACAACATCGTCGCTTCCAAGTTTGTTACAAACTACCGTGTTGATAAAAGTAAATTAGGAATCCTAGGAGTTGCAACATTATTGTTGCAATACTAGTGCCCACCAGTATGTCCTCCATGCTAGCATCCATATCCTTCTCATTGGTATTAGTCTTTGATTCCTAGTTTGCCCCATTGTTTCCAACTACTTCTTCTAAGATTTTGAAACTATTGTGGCTCGGTTGCTCGTCCTCGTAGATTTTATTTTGGTACCTCTTTCCTCCTTTCCCTTTTCCCCCCACCTTAGTGAAACCCTTGGGATCTTTTATTGTGGTGGTTTTTGTGCTGTTCTCTAGTTTGTTTAACGGGACATCTCTATAGAGGTGCCTATGTTCATGGCATTTACTGAAGTTGAATGGGACATGTTCATAGTCCACCGCTTGCACCTATTATTCATCATACACTTCTAAAAGGATCATTTCCAAAAGTGATCTAGATAAGTCCATTTTCACACAGATTCAGGCAAATGGAGTGTATTTTCCTCTTAGAGTCGCATATGATATTTTTATAAAATGGCCTAATTTATTTCTGATAATCTTTAGAGACTCCAGCAACCAATAATCTAAATGAAGGGAGTATAGTCTTATCCATACTGGTACTGAAGTGAAAATTTCGCATTCTGGGACAAAATTCATCACCCATGGTCGCATGTAAAGGCCTGCAGCAAGGTAAAAATAGGGTCCTCCCTCGAACACTCTGTCTTTATCTTCTAGGCTCATGAACACCATTGTAAATAAGCACTTGGATCCAAGGTGAAGATTTATTTCCCCGTTTGGTTTCTAGTGGTTCCTTATCCATGCATGTAGGGCCTTCTTCGTCGGCCAAATCCCCATAAATTTGCAGATAACTGCATGTTCCGCCATGTTTCTCTATGCACCTCTAGCACTGGGTCACTTAAAACAACCTGAGGAATTATGTTCGACTTGGGTTTATAGACCCCTGTCACGTTTGTGGGTGCAGCTTTTTGACTGCTACCCTCTTTCTCTTCTCCCTGCTATCTTCCTCATGACTTTCTTTCTGTTCATGAGGTTTGATGTTTCTTGTGTTAATATCCTTAGTTATCACCTCCAATGGTTTCTTGAAGCAATGTAGACCAGTTCCCTTGCTTCTGTTCGTAGCTATTTGACTATAGGAGGGAGAAAAACTCCCTCTTCCATGACCCACCATGGTTACCAGCTCCAAACCCTAACTCAAAACCTAGTTCAAGTTGCAGAGCAATCTGTTTTCCGTCGACCACTAAGTCATTCTCAATTCAATATACTAAAACTATTTCGTATAATAGAATAGTATATGTATCAAAACTATCTCATCTTTGTTCTGGAAAATAAAAATGAACTTAAACACTAAGAAAAATAGAAGTTATTTTTTAACAGTATGCCCTGGCTGAGTTGGGGATGCAAGTAGATCATGAATCTGCTCCTCATTGTAAACTTCCAATACGCTTACTGAGATATCATATTTAAATAATCAATTTCTCTCATTAGCTACATGAAAGAGCTCCTCCAATGTTTGATAGTTTACTCCCCTATCGTCATGTGTTCCCTCCATGGTAAATGTCTTCCCAGTTCTAGTTTTCCCATACGCAAAGATACACACATTATACCCATCCAAAACTGACATGACAACTGGTGCAGTATCGGCAAAAACAACCACTGCCCATGGAAATAGCTCTAATCAATGAATTTGTGTACTTATTAATAATAAATTTCAGATCCAAAAGATATTATTTTGTACATCTTACCTTGATTTTCTTGATTAATAAATACTAAAAACATGATCAAATTTGAACACTTTCTTTGAAGAACCATTAACAGGATGCTCAATTCATTGTATCTATTTGTATCAAATTCTGCCACTACAGAAGTTCCCACTGATATTTCTCCATCACTCAATGGACAACATCTACAAAATGCTCTGATGTTTCCTAAAAAAGACCAGAAAATCACGTTATCTAATGTGCTAATCCTTGTGTAATGCATAAAAAGAATGCAATCAGCAAGTTTCCTATAAGATTCAACACTTTATTTTAAAGCCTTTTCCTTTACATTGTCTCTTTATTCAAATTATTCTTGAGGTATTCAAACTACAAAACTTAATAGCTTCATAAAAATTAATAAAACATTAGCAATGATTTTCTCATAAACATAGGCTTTATCATTTACCCAGAGATTGCATAGTAGATGAAATCCCAGCAATGTCAAGGATAGCACTGACACATTTATGTGCCTCTTCTGAAAGGTTATCATAATATCACTTTAGTATTTTCTACCAAGTATTTAACAATATTATTCATATAATATATAATGAGGTGCAGTACAGGAAGAAGAATCAACTTAAATTTGTACGCTAGTATTATTCAATACCAAAGTTATTTGAGCTTTAGCCTTCAAGTCTTGAACTGATGAAGTCGAAAAAAATTATGTTTTTGGTATGTCTCTTGAAGCTCCCTTGATTGAGAAGTTTTTCCTTTTACAGTTTGATCTGCAACAAGGAAATTATTGCATCAAATAATTCCAATTTGTTGGCTTATCAGTAATAAGAAAAAAAAGATCAATTTGTTCCACCTAGACATTCAACATGAAATGACATGTTATCAAGTTCATTCCTTAGGTTTTCATTTTGATGATTAGGGTCATTAAGGGACATGCAGGCCTCATGGCATTCATTTTTCTTCAATTCATAATCCCTAGGAAGCTCTTCAATATTCCTTTCATATTCTACTAAACATTTGGGAGTTTTCCTTCTAATATACAAACTAATCAACATAACTAATGTTAATCCATCTCAAGAGTATTTAAAAGAAGTACAAGGATGGCTCTGCCAACATCTCTCAATATGTTGTGTTCCCAATTTTCGTCATTCCTAGCTATCTAGAATTGAGCATTCAAAAATCCTCCATTTGCATTTCCTATAGCCACATGAAAGACTACTTTTGAGACAGTCAAAACTTCCTACCATCTTCGATTTGATTTCTGGACCGCATCATCAAATTACAATAACTGATCATATTAGATCAATTTACCCAAATGATGAATTATATAATGGTTATCATGTTTAGTTTGATCTCCCCAAGCAAAGGAAATCATTGCGCTGCTGTTTGAGATTTTCAAGAACTGAGAAATCAAGTTTTTTTAAAAAATTCTAGCCAATTGAGGATATCTTATAAACAGATTCTGATTTCAATAGTGCAAATCCAAGATATAACGTGAACAATTGCAATAAGGATGTTTTGGTTCCTATACCCCATCTTCTTTAGTTCCTAAAATGGACAAGGTGTCAGTGAATTGTATACAAAAGTTGCTTGCAATCCTTTGTTGTCTAAAAATGCGCATCTACATGACCAGAATGTGAATCCTCCCATGCAAGTGAATACAAAGCTAGAGGAAGATGCTCATTCCAACCAGGAGGAAGATGGTCATTCCACTTTTTCCTCAACTCCAAGTGAAAATTCAATCAATGATTCGAAGGGAAATTCTCGCAGTGCTCCTTCTGGAGCTATTTTCAGCTTTGGATGTAATGTGAGAACAAAACATGAAGTGTTTTGCACAAAATTAGAGGAAAAATTGAATGCAAAAGAAGCAGAGAAAAACCAATTACAAGTTAAACCAAAGGAGATGCAAGAAGCTGAGATAAATATGATTAGGAAAATTTTGACATTTAAATGAACTCCCATGCTATCATTCTATCATGAAGTAGCTCCACTGAAGGTTGAGTTGTAGAAGATACCTCTTACCCACCCAAAATACCCTAAGTTAGGGAGGAGAAAGAGCTATGCTGATGTAGAATCTTAAAGTGATCCAAATCAAGTTTTGTAGAACATCTAGGTTTAATTCGGATCAGAAAAGGAGTAATGGGTACGTGCATACATGAAGACAACTACATATAAGGACATGGATGGAAAGAGAACTACCGGGAGATCATTGAAAAAGGCATCTTCTGAAAAATATTTACTGTAAAAGTCCAGTGAAAGACCTTTTAGCCTCAAACAAGAAATTTCAAACAATCCAAAATACTGACCTGTTGATGAATCTACCAAGGATGGTAATTAAATCACAGGCACTAATTCAAAAAATTCTTCTATTAGAAGTGACATAAATGGATTAACTACACAAAAAATTGAAGTTGTTGAAGATCAAAAGGAAACCAAACCTTCAGATGGGAAGATTGGAATTGGAAACACCACCAATGATAGAGATGGTGAAACTTTGTTGAATTCTAAAGTTGTTTAAGAAAAACTGAATGGGACTGAACCTATAAGTAGGAAGAATGAGATTTCAAAGACTACCAAAGTGAGCCTAATTGTGTAGAAGTATGAAGCTATTGAAGAACCGATTGAAGCTAAAATATTACAATGGAAGGAGGAGATGCCATAAACTAAGGTTCATGGTGACATATTGGAGGATTCAAGCTTTGTTACAGGTGTTTTAGCTAAAATTTTGCAGGTTACAGATGGATTGCATCTGTAAAGTTAATCACACTCCCATGTTAATCCACGTAAGGGGTGGATCCAAGCAACAAAACTGATATGAAACAAATGGACCCCAACTCTCTTTGATCATCTCAACATGGTACAACTGAAGAAATGAATGGGAAAAAAAATACAACTTAAATCTATTAAGCCCTACTTCAATAATTCAAAGAGAGAGAATGGAAGAACTATCCCTTCAAAGAAAATAAACAAAGGAAACGATAATATGATTTGAACTATGTACAATCGTGATTTGAGTTCTCGGTTGCTCTTATAAAATATCTACCTATATTTTGGAGTGAGTGGAGGTTGTTCCCTAAATGTTGTTCTTTCAGTCCTTGTCAAGGACATCTTCCAATGGTTTCAATGTTGATAATAAAAGACTTTTTACTGCATTTCTACTACAATATTTATTTTTGTATTGATAAGGTTTGTAGTTGTGAAGGTTGAAAGAAAAAAACAATAATCTGTAATGTGAGAGTGTGTGTACCTCCTATTTCAAATTCCTTATGGAGAGAAGCATAATTGAAAAAAAAAAGAAAAAAGACTTTGAAGCACTAAGTTTGTTGGGGGGCTAGTTCTATATCTATACATACATACATACACACACACACATATATATATATAGATATATATATCATACTTGTAATTACATAACCTAGTTTCATAGGTTCGATTGCTGGGTAATTTTGATTTACTAGACTTGTTAAACTATATAAGACATTGATTCTACTTCCCTTATTATCTAAAAAAAATGTTTTGATTCCTGGCGTGGTACATCCTAGCTATAAAATTCCTATCAGTAAAATTTTGTTAGTTCTAGCAACATGGAACATTCTCCAAACTTTCTCCCAGCATAAATGACTTGGAAAGTGGTTTTTTTTTGGAAACATTACCATCATGAGATAAGCATGCTAACAAAGTGCAAATACTGGGGTCAATTTTCATCATTGTATAAGAGAAAGGTCTAGAAATTGATTGGTAGTGACTACCGGATCTAACCCAAAGTGAGGCTTGAAGAGTGGTGTTGAATCATTGCAACATTAGGCCCTAAATGACAGTCAAAGGCCGGTAAATGTCTCAAAATCCCCATGGTTTTGAAACCAAATTCATAGAACACCTTCTTCCAGTTTTCAGCTTCATTAAACCTTAAAAAACATAAACAAACAAATAAATAACAAACAATAAAAATGATGATAGGCTTTCATTTGAATTACGAATTGAGAATTCTTCCTCCATTCTTCAGAAATATTGACCTCTCCTTCATTGATCTCGGCCAGGAAATCCTTAGGATCAATTACATCCACCATGTAGCTGACGGAGAAGCCTTGTTCTTCAACAAGGCATGCAACATGATGACACCTTCTGCTACCTTGCCTTACTTCAATCCTAAAAACAAACCATCAAGTCATTCTCAATTAAATATACTAAAATTGTTTCGTAGAATAGAACAATATATGTATCAAATCTATCTCATCTTTTTCTAGGAAACTAGAAATGAACTTAAACACCAAGAAAGGCAGAAGTTACTTTTTAACAGTATGCCCTGGCTGAGTTGCAAATGAAAGTAGATCATGAATCTGCTCATTGTTAACTTCCAATACACTTACTGAGATATCGTATTTAAAGAATCCATTTCTTAAATTAGCTACATGAAATAACTCCTCCAATGTTCGATAGTTTAGCCACATATCGTCATCTGTTCCCTCCACGATAAATGTCTTCCCAGCTCCAGTTTTCCCATACCCAAAGATACACACATTATCCCCATCCAAAACTGACATGAAAACTGGTGCATTATCAATAAAAATAGCCACTGCACGTAGAAATAACTCTAATCAATGAATTTGTGAACTTATTATTAATAAATTTCAGATCCAAGAGATATTATTTTGTACATCTTACCTTGATTTTCTTGATTAGTAAATACTAAATAGTAAAAACACGATCAAATTTGAACACTTTCTTTGAAGAACCATTCACAGGATGCTCAATTCATTGTCTCTATTTGTATCAAATTCTACCACAGGAGAATCTCTTGCTAATATTTCTCCATCACTTAATGGATAACTTCTACATAATGCTCTGATGTTTCCTGACAAAGACCAAAATGTCATGTTATCTAACCTATTAATTCTTTTGCAATGCATAAAACGAATGCAATCAAAAAGTTGCCTGTAAGATTCAACACTTTATTTTAAAGCTTTTTCCTTACATTATCTCTTTTTTGAGCTTCTTCTTGAGATCTTCAAACTGCAGAACTTAACAACTTCATAAAACTTAATAAAACGTTATCTCAAAAACAAAAGATTTATCAAACTTACACAGAGATTGCACAATAGATGTCATCCCAGAAATGTCAGGGATAGCACTGGCACATTTATGTTCCTCTTTCGAAAGGTTATCTTAATATCTATTTAGTATTTTCTACCAAGTATTAGACAACATTATTCATTGAATATCTGATAAGGTGGAGTATAGGAAGATGACTCAACTTAAATTTGTATGCTAGTATTATTCAATACCAAAGTTATCTTAATTTTAGCCTTCACATCTTCAAGTGATGAAGCCCAAAAATAATTATGCCTTTGATATGTGTCTTGAATCTCCCTTAATTGAGAAGTTTATCCTTCTATAGATTGATCTGTATCAAGGAAAGTTTTGCATTAGGTAATTCCAATTCGTTGGCTTATCAGTAATAAGAGAAAATAGATCAATTTGTTCCACCTAGACATTCAAAATGAAATGACATTTTATCAAGTTTAGCCCTCAGGATTTCATTTTGACAATTAGGGTTGTTAAGGGACATCAATGCCTCGTGGCATTCATTTTTATTCAATTCATACTCCCTAGTAAGCTCTTCAATATTCCTTTCATACTCTGCTATACATTTGGCAGTTTTTCTTCTAATATACAAACCAATCAATAGAACTAATGTTAATCCATCTCAAGAGTATTTAAAAGAAGTACAAGGATGGTTCTGCCAACATCTCTCCATATGCTGTTTTCCAAATTTTCATCAGTCCTAGCTATTTATAATTGAGCATTCAAAAATCCTCCATTTTCATTGTCTGTAGCCACATGAAGACTACTGGTGTAGAAAGTTAGGGAGGAGAAAGAGCTATGCTGGTGTAGAATCTAAAAGTGATCCAAATCAAGTTTGTAGAACATCTCTCTTTAATTTGGACCAGAAAAAGAGCAATTGGTACGTGCAAACATGAAGGCAAATACAGATAAGTACATGGCTAGAAAGAGAATTGTTGGGACATAATTAAAAATGGTATCTTATGAAAAATATTTACCGTAAAAGTCTAGTGAAAGACTTTTTAGCCTCAAACAAGAAATTTCAAACAATCCAAAAGACTGACCTATTGATGAATCTACCAAGGATGGCAATTAAATCACAAGCACTGATTCAAAAAATTCTTCTGGAATAAGTCATATGAATGGATTAACACTGTAGAAATTTGAAGTTGTTGAAGATCAAAAGGAAACCAAACCTTTATATGGAAATATTCGTATTGGAAACACCACCAATGATAGAGACAATGAAACTTTGCTGAATTATGAAGTCGTTGAAGAATAAAATGGGGTTTAACCTGTAAGTAGGAAGTATAAGATTGTAAAGACTACTGAAGTGAGCCTAACTGTGTAGAAGTATGAAGTTGTTGAAGAATTGATTGAAGCTAAAATGTTACAAAGGAAGGATGATATTCCAGAAACAAAGGTTCAAGGTGACATATTGGAGGATTCAGGTTCTCTAATTGAAACTTCTAAAGGTGCCAACGAAACATCAGGCTTTGTTACAAGGGTCTTAGCTGAAAATGTGTAGGTTACATATGGCTTGCATCTAGAATGTGAATCACACTCCCATGTTAATCCACATAAGATGCAGATCGAAGATAACAAAACTGATATGAAGCAAATGGACCCTAACTTTGTGAAATCATCTTAACATGGTTCAAATGAAGAAACAAATCGGAAGGGAGTTAAGAATCCTAAAAAAGAACAACTTGAAGTTATGATGCCCTACTTCAAGAATTCAAAGACAGTGAATGGAAGAACTACCTCTCAAAGAAAATAAGCAAAGGAAATGATAATATGATTTGAACTATGTACAATTATGATTTGAGTTATTTGTTGCTCTTAAAAATTATCTACTCGTATTTTGGAGTGAGTGGAGGTTGTTCCCTAAATGTTTTTCTTCACTCCTTGTCAAGGACATTTATGTTAAAATTGGCAACTAGGGCCAAATACCACATTGGAGAGCTCCTTTGAGGAAGATAATTGTGGCATTGAAATCCTCTATTCAAGAGGACCAGAATAGACCTAAAGATCATCAAATTTGGTTAAGGCGAAGCGTGATCTTGAGTTTACATAAAATTAACAAGGTGGGCCTCCGATATGTTAGCTCAATAAACCCCAAGAGTCACATATGTTCAACCACATCGAATTGTATATGTAAAGGAGCCTTCTCCCTCATTTTGGACACAACAACTCGCTGGAAAATATGTTTGTGGCAGCCACAGGTCTGAGGAAGGATTATTTGTGGGTTATCTTCTACTCTAGGGCCGAGTCTCTTCAAGTAGGAAAGTCATAGGTTTGAGGATGGTTTGTTTCTGACTTATTCTCTACATAAGGGACAAGTTCCTTCAGATAATTAGCCACAGGGTTTTCAAGACTATTTATATGGGGTATCCTTGTGTCTCCATCAAGGTAACTTCAAAGGAGATTTGTTTAACATTTTGGGCTCATTATGTTTAGGTATCTATATCCTTTAACATGTTGCAGCCCTAGCTATGTGCTCCAAGAGAGCCACAGGCATTGTCAATCTTAGAAAGGGGTTTGGAAGGCTGATAGGAGGCTTTGGGACTTAATTTCTTAGATAGGGGACAATATCATTTCGAATTCCAGCAACTAGTCGGAGGAAAGGTGTTAGAAGGAAGGCTGTTGTGTGAAGGAGGAACCCTCATCAGTTATCATTCCTATGCTAGCCATTGAAGTTTATACATGTGCAGATCTACATAAGAAAGGAAGGAACAACTGAAGAAAGGATCCATGAGGAATGGTAGAAGTATGTGACCATTTTCCATCAAACCCTCTACAAGACTCCAGAACATAGAAATTTCATCATCAATATTTGTCTTTCCAAAATTGCACCTTTCAGCATAGCTATGCATCTAAGTACGATATCATGAGATCTTCTCATTGGCAAGGCATTTTTACCTTAAAAGTATTGTACTCTCCCTCTATTGAAAATTTGATATTAATAATTGAAGAATTGATTAAGCGTTTTCGCCATCTTGGGTTTTTTCCCTGGCTTGAGCCATATCCGTGTGTACTCTTGTGTTGGCTTGTACTCTGCATCTATCTTTTATATTTTTTCTTTAGTCACTGTCAATTTGATATTATGATATTATGATAAGAAATGAATTGATAATTAGGCTAATGTGGAAAATTGAAGTAACTATCCAATGCAAAGAACATGTTAACCAAACTTAACATGGTATCAAAGCACAGGTAAGGACATGCCCAAGAAAGGAGAAATCACTAAAGCAAGGTTTTTGACAAGTATGCATGCATTCGTTCCCTACAAATATGAAGGTAAGGATTCAAGAATATCTCTCAAATTAATTAGAAACAGAGTGAAGTATGAAATTTATGGACCTGCGGGAGAAATTGATGAAAAACCAATTAAATATTTTTTAAGGCAACACTCGGGTTCCTTTAACTTTATTTTGTGTAAGGGATTTTCGCTAGGCATTAATTCTTGCTAGATGGTGTCTGTATACCTCTCTAAATAAGAATTTGTCGCTAAATTTGGGTATTTTTGGAAGGACATTTCCAAGTTCCAAAGGAGGAAGCTCAATTCTTTGCTAAGGAAAAATTCTACAACTTGGCAAGTTCCCCGTGATCATGAAGTAATTTCATGTGGTAGCATGTGCTATTCTGATCTAGGTATTTTGACCCTCCAAAGGACAGACCTCAAACCTACTCTTAGTTTCCTATGTTTGGATTTGTCAGGAGTAGATTTAAGAACAAAGATGGTGGTCGAAGATATCTATTCATGCCTCTAAGAGACCCTGTGCAAGACTAGGTTATATCCAGGGCTACTTATATTCTAAGAATATGCAAGCTAAATGAAATAAAAGGGACAAGGTTGTGTCAAACCTTTTCTAACAACATGTCAACCTTGATAACCTTTACTTGAAGTATTTCATCCTCTTTGATTAGTTTCGAGCATTATAATTTCATCCCTTAAAGAAGAAAAACAGAGGCTCATTTGTCATTTGTGGCATCTCTTAAGATCCACTGTCACATCAAGGCACTCTTGTATTTCATTTACAACACAGTCATTATCTGAATACTTTCACTGAGGAATCACCCAAATCAATTCGACCCTCCTAATCCTCTGAGTTATTTAGTAGCAACATTAGACCGTTGATATCTTGTGAAGATAGAAATCTGTTCAGTGGCCGAAATTAATCCTGTGACATTTTTTTTTATTCAGACTCAAAGGATCCCCTTCATACTTAGAATCATTATTAAATGAAGATCTAATAAAACACTTCAACCTAAGAACTTAATGTCCAAACATGCTCTTAGATCGTCAACCTTTGAAGAATTGAATGAATATGGTTCAATATTGATTCTAAGAGACCAGTATGCGCAGAACTATGTGAAAGGAATTTGGCAGAGACAATATTTGCTTAATATTAATGAATACCTAGAATAGATAGGACCCATTTGTTAACAGACCTCATCATGGCATTTTTTTCTATTTTGTATGCGACTGCCTTTTAAAGTAATAATGTGATAGAAAACTCCATTGTCTATCAAGTGAAAGATTAGCTTCTTATATAGATAGTCTAGAAAAGTCGATCAATATGCATATAACATTGCGAGAGAGATTAAAGACTAGAAATTAGAAGCTGGAAAAAAGGACGTCAATTGGAGCCGTATGAAGTTGGTGGCCACTCCATCAATATACGTATACCATTGCGAGAGAGCTTAAAGCCTAGAAATTAGAAGTTGGACAGAAGGACATCAATTGGAGTCCTATGAAGTTGGTGGCTAACCTTCATCAAAAAATTTCTTCCACATTACAGATCAGCTCCATGAAAGGTGGAATAAAACAAAAATAACCCGAGACATATGAGGATCATTTTTTGAAGGAACAATTATCTACTAATACTATGGGATCATTAGTTAAAGATATAGTGATTAGTAACAAATCTATGTTCTAACCAATTGTAAATCTCTCTTTCACTTTCTTGTTCTTGTCCATAAGTTTTTGCATGGAGAAACCAAGGAACTTCTTCAAAGTATTCACCAACTATAGGTTTGGGAGGAATATTTTTTAAAATTTGAAAAAAAAAGGGCAGTGAAATTACTCACTATCCTTTGCAAAAATGAATCTTCAATTTAGCAACTACTAAGCTCCAATATAGTAAAGGCATCAATTATACCCATGAATGGATTACATTTCGGGGATGCTTATGGATAGTAAGACAATAGGCATGCATACCCTTATGTGTGGTCTATTTTCAAACAAAGATCTTACTAACAATGGCTCCTGCGCCCAAGCGAAATAGTGCCAATTTCAATGATGAAGCAAGTGACCGGGGAGAGTATGAACTATGATTGATCTTGGGTCATATGGTTATGATCTTATTGACATCAACTTAGTACGCCTGAAGCATGGTTGTCACAATATCTTGGTAAAAATTGCAATAGAAGGAGAGCATAATAATTCAAGGTAAAAATTTAACCTAAATCTCCTAAGGAGTAATAATCTTCCAGAAAGTATGAATACCTAGAGTTGTCAGTATAATATAGAACTATGAAAAGATTCTTGGTTACCATCACTATGTGTGTCTCTATCCTGTATATGATATCATCATCGTTTATGCTCTCCTTCTAGTCTAGTATTTTGAACAATTTCTTGACAATGTTGTAGCTATGCTTTTGTTCACAATCAAAGTTGTGAACAAGACCGCTTATCTTTAGGAAAATTTCCTATTAAGAAGAAGCTTCAGTGGTATTGCAGAAACATATATTGCAACACCTTAAATAAGTGGTACATCTCCCCTAAAATCATAACCTCATGATAAGTCTCATCTCTCATTTGAGAAGATCACCTTAAGAGGGAGTCATAAAGTCCCCGAATTAATATTTGTTGGTCACATTCTCAATATTCAAAGGATCTATACAGCTATTAATGTTTCCTTCATTTATAAATTATATTCCTTGATTCAAATAAATTTCATGTAAAACTGCTCATTATAATAAGATGAACCGTAATTAATCACAGGAATTCGCTGGGCTGATAATATGGGTAGATCTAAGTGGAGTATCTCTTGAGGTCCTCCATTATATCTACAAAATAGATGGATCTCATGAGGAGAAAGTTGTCAAATGGACACTTTGCACTTTGGAAAGAAAAGCTTAGGCTTGTGATCTTCCTGAGCAAGGAGTAATCAATATGTTTATTAAAAGATATATGATGTTGGGAGAAGCTATGAGGCTTCCATTAATGATCAAGTCATCAATATCATCACCTAGATCTAGTCTTAATTTTTAGAAAGTAGTTTGGCTCCATCCCCTATATTAAGGGATCTTTGAATAAGATGGAAGATTGAGCTCTGGGGGCTCCTGAAGGCTTGGGGTACTTATTGAACTATGTACGACCATAAGGTGAGTGGTTCACCTTCCCCTATAGGTGCACAATAAATAGGGTGACTGGTTCACCTTCCCCTGTGATAAATGACATGCGTAAGATGACACGTGTAGGGTGAGTGGTTCACCTTCCCCTACTATTGATGGCATATGCATAGCATGAGTGGCTCACATTCTCCTATGACATATGAGCAGGATGAGTAGTTCACCTTCACCTATGGCATATAACTAGGATGAGTGGTTCACCTTCTCCTGTGGATATCCCAGTGAGAGATGCATATAGGGATCTATTGACATGTCGGTGGGACGTGGCTCATCCTTTCCCCTCACGTAGGATGCTCATTCCCTACGATTGTTGGTTGACATGCATGCGTGATGTGGTGATCCTTTCCCCACGTGTAGGATCCTTCCTACCATTGTTGGTTTGCATGCATGTAAGATGTGATTCATCCTTTCCCTACTTGATGAAGGAGCTTTCAGCTTAGAGAAAATCATTATATTTTAGTAGACATAGGGGGTATTGTGTTTTAAGGAATTTGGGTTCCTATGTTTTGAATAAATGTAATTGTTTAGGCTTTTGAGTGATTTTAATGAGAATAGGATTGAATTGAATATAGTGAGGTATATTTGTAAATGTTCTCGAATGTAGGAGAACATAAGGGATTTAGGATAGTTGAGAGATGAGAGTATTTGACGATTAATTGTAAAACTCATATTAGGAGTTAGTTCATGATTTTATGGATTAGAGAGTATCCTTAGGGATGAGGAAGATATTTTAGGATTTTGTTGAGGAATATATGGATATAAACTAGGAATTGGTTTTAGAATCCCTTTGTATAAATGTAAGCCTAAAAGGAAAAGATAGAGGTTAGATGTTTTAGATAGGCTAGATAGATAGCTAAAGTGTGTTTGTAAGCCTACGGGCGGAGTGTGAAGCAGAGGCCACTAATTAGAAGAATCAGGCAAGAAAGACAAAGCCTTAATATGTAATCATTTTTTATATCTGTTGGTATACAAGAATTCGACTCATGACTGTATAATTGTGTGATTGAATATCGACTGATGGATTACAATGAATCAGAGATTTTCATAACCTATATATGTGGATGGAGTTCAGCGGATGCACAAAGAGGAAGAGAGCGAGACATAGGCTCGTGATGGGTCATTGATCCATTCAAAGGATCAAATTAATGCTCTATAATGACAGTGATTTAAGAACTCATAGAGTTTAAGCTCGGGAGGGAGTCACAACGGAACAGTGGAAGACCTAGAATCATAAAAGAAACCTGAAACCACAGTGAAATACTGAAGAAATAGCGGAAAAAACCAAGTAAGCAAGGAGCGAAGAAGCAAAACGTTAATGTACAATAGCTATTGGATATTTATGATCAACGGCTAGGATTAAGTCGCAAAGAATGGAGCAAAGTTATGACATATCACATCGAAGGAAGGCAATAGGAGCAATAAACCCTAGCCTCAAACCTTGAGTGATTGTTATATGCGATCGAAGCATGAAATGTTGGATTGTATACTTTGAACAACAATGGAGAGTTAATCGCACTTCTTAGAGGTAATAAACCCTGACTGGAAGCTTTAAGCGATTGGAATCGCCGATGCGATCATCAGAGTGATTGCATCGTAACATTTAAAGGTGCTTTATCGGTAGAGGAGTAATGTGACGAGTGATGGAGCAGACCCAATAAGTAATTAAGTGCGGTTAATGGTATTTGAAGTCCGGAAGGATATGTTAATTACATATCGGGGGTGATAAGAGTCATGTGTTAATGTGACCCACGGGACTATGGCGATTGCGATTAGTTATAAGGGAGATCTCGGAAACTGTGTAAGGGCTTTAAAAAGTGCAGAAAAGGTATGTTTTATGTATATTTCCATTTTAAAGGGTTTATAATAGAATAAAACATGATATGAAGGTTTGATGGGTTAAGTCCAAACCAACCAAAGGAAAGTGTGAGGTTTGATGTATATATGTGGCTTTAAGGACTTAATAAAAGATTAATGAAGGTTTATAAGGGGTGATTAAGTCCGATAGAAAGGTGGTTTAATAAAGACTAGGGTATTGTAATGAATGATTCCGTAGAGTTCAGTAAAGGGGGCCTAAATCGTTGATGGTTGAATATTTTGACTCAATAGTGAGTTGAAATTCCTGGGAAAAATATGATTATGCATTGTACATGTATACTATGGATGTAAGTAGGGGTAACCCTACGTCATTTGGTATGAGACCATAACTGTAATTGAAACAATTGTTGTTAAATAGAACAAAGAAATTCTATGTGAAAGAATTAAAACAGAGTTATGTGTTAAAGTGTATATGCAGGTAAGAGGGGATCAGATTCTAATCTGAAAAATAGAAGGTACATAGAGGTGATATGTAGCAGATGCAAGAAACAAAGGACAATCCACTCAGAGTACAGGTGCGATGGTGGAACAAGATCACATAGAGATCTTAAAGGTGAGATGACATGTTTTGTCTAATTTGATTTGAAGATTGGGGAGTATGTGGTTTTTATATTGTTGCACAGGTAGCACCAAAAGGAAAACATCATGATGTTGTTCCTTGAGGAAAGTGGAAATTCACTCAAATGTGAACCTAAAGAATCCAATTGAAGGTTGGAAAAAGAGGATAAGAGTATTCTCAAAAGGAAACTAAGAAGCAAGATTTTGAAAGCTTGGGAATGATCTTTGGCTTGAGTAACATTGATATGCAGGTGACAGCATAAGGAGGTGAGAAGATTGCAACAAGCCTAGAGCAAGGAATGCTCAAATTGGTTCCAAAGGAAAGAACCAGAGAGATGCTAAAATACTGACCCCAAAGGAGAGAAGCTTAGTGAGGCATATGTAGCAAGGAGGATACTTGTTACTGTAGGGGTATTGTTGCAGATTAGAAAGGATGTGGGTAGAATCTCCAAGGTAATGAAGGAAGCTGGTAATATTTTATAAGCGAAAGAAGAAGTAGTCAGAACCGAGTATTTCATAGTGATTGAAATACAAGAGGAAAGTTGTGTTCTTGAGAAGGTGTATAGGACTTGAAGCCTAGAAGGAGCAGAGAAGAGTGCTCAAAGGAGGTTACATAGATAGATAACCAATTGATTTCCAAAAGACCAAGCACAGAGGAAAGCTTGGTGAGGTAAGTTCCAACAAGGAGGACTTGTTGTTGCAGAGGCTTTAGTGCAGCTCATAGTGAATGAGTGAGGAACTCATGAATATGGAGAAGAAGATGGCTATTGATACTCATAGCAGAGGTTTTGAGGAATACCACAACAAAAGAAAGATGAAGAAATAAAATGTCGAGGAAAATGGAAAGAGGATGAGTCAAGAGGAAATTGACAAAGAGATTGTTGAGATGAAAGAATAACTCGATGTATTGATAATGCTGCTAGAGGAAAGTCAAAGACAAAGTTGGGTATTAAAGAAGAAGCCAGTGAACTGGCATAAGTTATAGAGAAGGCTACAGCAAAGGAAAGTAAGGTGGATAATGGGAAAACTCAAAGGAGCTGAGTTGGAAATGGAAGCGTCCATTTTTGAACTAGAGTAGGGTGAAGTTCTGGGTGAAGATGAAGACTTGGAGACTGAGACTTCAAGTGAGATCAAAGGATCACAAGATTTTAAATCTCAAAATTTGTTTATGTTTATAGGAGAAACATGTAAAGAAGGACAATTTACTAATATTGTCATAAAGAAGGAAGAAGACAGACATAATCTAAATTCTGTTTTAAAAAAAGAGGTAGAGAAGGATATTGAGCAATCAAGTGAAGAACTTGATGAGATTGAGGAGAAGACCATTGAAATATTTCTAAGTCATGTAAAGGACTTGGAATAGCAGGAGGAATTGATGTTTGAATCATCAGATGAGATCATGAGGTCTTGTGGTTGTACAACTAACAGGTTGTGTATGAACGCGGGTATTGCAAAAGAAGAACCATTTTATGGAAATGTATTGAATGAAGCTGAAAAATGCCAGGTAAAGTATGATGATGACTACCTTTCAAATGAAGATGAAGTTGAGTTATTACATCAAAAGGAGTTCATAAATTCCATGCTTAATGGAGGAAATACCTTCGGTAGGAATGATACAGTTATGTCTTTTGATAAGGAATTTGTTGTTTGTAAGGATAATGAGGAGTTGATTTTCTTAAATGATCAAAGGGAGAGTGATGGACAGCCATCAAAACTATCAAAGGGATAGAGGCTCAGAATTTTATTCTAATCGAGAATGAAGAAATAGTGTCAATAAGCTATGGTTGTGACAAAGAAGAAGATAGTAAGGATTGTACAGAAATTTTGGGAGAAATTCCAAGTGAGATGGAAAATTTGTGGCAGGAGTTAATTCTTTTGGAGAAAATGTTGGAAGACCAAAAAGTAAGTGTTCAGGTTGTAAAATTAGAATTGAACAAGAATGAAGAAGTTTAGTACATTGGACAGGGATAGAAAGACATCATTACAACATATGGTGTGGAGGAGAGGCTAGCTGACAGTCTCAAGAATTCTTTAGAGAATTCAAATCATCATACTGATGTGCTGATAGAGGAGGAGGAAACATAGTAGTAAACTAAATTGTTGCCAAAGGAGGAAAAGACGCAGAAGTCTTATGTTTTTTATTTTAATAATTGTTGTATGAGTGTAGGTTTAGTTGCATATGTTGGAGGAAATTTGGCACAGATGAGCAGCGAAATAAAAATGGAAGAAGAAGATTCTATGGAAGAATTTAATCCATGGAGTAGAGATGCTCAATTGCTAGAGAGAATGCTAGAAATTCATGATTCAGTGCAGACAGAGATAATCATGAAAGAGGGTAAGGATGAAAGGGAGGCAATAAACATAGGAGTCAAAGAAAAAGTTGGAGCAAGAGCAAGAGAAATGTCTACAATGGTAGCAAGAGCAAAACTAGAAAAAAAAAACCAGCAACTACAAAGTGAAAGTAATTGACAGCAGTTTGAAGAGTTAGTGAACAATAGCAACAACCTGAAGCAAAGAGAAAGAGGAAGAAGGAAGAGGAAAAATATGGACCAGTCCAAGGATGAACTGGAGACAAATATTGAAGAATTATGGCAGTTGATGATGAAATAGTCCCTATGGGGGAGAATGATAGTAGCAGGAAGCATGATTAATCAGAGTATGAACTTGATTGACAAGGAGAGGAAGATGAAACAGAAAATAGCAGACATACAACAACAGCAAAGGTGAAGAGCTTTCAAACAGTTACAAACTAAAGTTTGGGACCCTAGAGGTTTTCTAACAACATATGAAGACACATGATCAGGAGATGATGGGAATTTTCTACATTGGGAGTCTGATGTAGGAGCATTCGGCTCAGAGGAAATCATTATATTTTAGTAGACATAGGGGGTCTTGTGTTTTAAGGAATTTGGGTTCCTATGTTTTGAATTAATGTAATTTAGGATTTTGAGTGATTTTAATGAGAAAAGGATTTAATTGAATATAGTGAGGCATATTTGTAAATGTTCTTGAATGTAGGAGAACATAAGGGATTTAGGATAATTGAGAGATGAGAGGATTTGATAATTAATTGTAAAACTCAAATTAGGATTTAGTTCATGATTTCATGGATTAGAGAGGATCCTTAGGGATGAGGAAGAGATTTTAGGATTTTGTTGAGGAATCTATGGATATAAACAAGGAATTGGTTTTAGAATCCCTTTGTATAAATGTAAGCCTAAAAGGTAGAGATAGAGGTTAGATGTTTTAGATAGGCTAGATAAATAGCTAAATTGTGTTTGTAACCTTACAAGCAGAGTGTGAAGCAGAGGCCACTAATGAGAAGTATCAAGCCAGAAAGATAGAGCCTTAATATGTAATCATTTGTTATATGTGAATTTGATTCATGACTATATAATTGTGTGATTAAATATCAACTGATAAATTACAATGAATCATAGATTTTCATAACATATATATGTAGGGGGAGTTCAGCGAATGCATAGAGAGGAGGAGAGCAAGACAGAAGCTCGTAACGGGCCACTGATCCATTCGAAGGATCAAATTAATTCTCTAGAATGACAGTGATTTAAGAACTCACAGAGTTTAAGCTCAGGAGGGAGTCATAGTGGAACAACGGAAGACCTAGAATCATTGAAGAAACACGAAACCATAGTGAAATACTGAAGAAATAGCAGGAAAAAACCAAGTAAGTGAGGAGTGAAGAAGTAAAACGTTAATGCACAGTAGCCTTTGTATCTTTATGATCAACGACTAGGATTAACTCACAAAGAATGGAGCGAAGTTATGACATATCGCATAAGAGGAAAGCAATAAGAGCAATGAACCTTGGCCTCAAACCTTTACCGATTGCAATATGCGATTGAAGCGTGAATTGTTGGATCATATACTTTGATCAACAGCAGAGAGTTAATTGAACTTCGCAAAGATAATAAACCTTGGCTTCAATCTTTAAGCGATTGCAATCGCTGATGGGATCATCGGAGTGATCGTATCGCAAAATTTAAAGGTGCTTTATTGGCAGAGGAGTAATGTGATGAGAGATGGAGCGGACCCGACAAGTAATTGAGGACGGTTAATGGTATTTGAAGTCTAAAAGAATATGTTAATCACATATCGGAGGTGATAAGAGTCATGTGTTAATGTGACCTGTGGGAAATTGCGATTAGTGATAAGGGAGAGCTCGAAGACTGTGAAAGGGCTTTAAAAAGTGCGGAAAAGGTATGTCTTATGTATATTTCCCTTTTAAAAGGTTTATAATAGAATAAAGAGCGATACAAAGGTTTGATGGGTTAAGTCCGAACCAACCAAAGGAATGTGTGAGATTTGATGTATATATGCAGCTTTAATGACTTAATAAAGGATTAACAAAGGTTTATAAGCGATGATTAAGTCCCATAGAAAGGAGGTTTAATAAATATTGTGCTATTGTAATGAATGATTTTGTAGAGTTCAATAAAGGGGGCCTAAACCATTGATTGTTGAAGATTTTGACTCGATATTGAGTTAGAATTCCTGGGACAAATATGATTATACATTGTACATGCATACTATGGGTGTAAGCAGGGGTAACCATGAGTCACTACTCTTGGTGTTTGGCATGCGTGTAAGATGTAGTTTGCCATTTCCCTATGTATGATTGTGATGTGTCATTGTAGGATGTGGTTTGTCCTTTACCTACGTGTGGTTGTGAGCAGGATGTGATATATTCTTTCCCTACTATTGATTCAATATCGTCCTACCCATTTAGTCCAAGACACATGGGAAGTACCTCTCATCTGGCCAATGATTTGGGAAAAGTGGTTAGGGACCATAGCACTATCGATAGACGCATCGAGTATTGTTGTACTCCCTATGACTAGGATGCTTGGTGTTCTTTAACTTGATCTGAGATCAAGTCTGATTGAGGTTTTACCTCTGGATTGATTTTTTGTTAGTGGAGAGTGGTAAGGTCTTGTGACTCACTCTCAATCGATTCTCCTTTATTATTCGTATTATTGTTTAGCAGAGCAGAGCATAGCAAAGTCAAGATACTCAGATGATTCATGATGGCATGATGATCAGTGACATAGTTGATGGTTTGACAAGTGTGATTCTCCCTAGTTGAGAGGGAGTGCTAAAATGGGCAACTGGCGCCAAATCTCACTTTGGACAACTCCATTGAGGAAGAAAATTGTTCCATTGAATTCCTCTTTTTGAGAGGACTAGAATCGACCTAAATATCATCAAATTTGGTTACGGAGAAGTGTGATCATGAATTTATGTAAAATTAACAAGGTCAGCATCCTATATGTCGGCTCAATAAACCCAAGAGCTACGTCTCTTCAACCACATTGAATTGTATATATAAATGAGAATTCTCCCTCATTTTGGACATAACAGCTCATTGGAAAATATGTTTGAGGTAGCTGCAGGTCTGAGGAAAGATTATTTGTGGGTTATCATCTGCTCTAGGGACGAGTCTCTAGAAGTAGGACAACTGCAAGTGTAAGGAAGGTTTGTTTCTAAGTTATTCTCTACATAAGGGCCAAGTTCCCTCAGATAATTAGTCGTAGAGTTTTTAGGACTATTTCTATGGGTATCTTTGTGTCACCATCAAGGTCAAATCATAGCAGAGAGGAAGTGCACTTCATAGGAGCTTTGTTTAACGTTTTGGATTCATTGTGTTTGGAATAGGCCACAACCCTAACTGTGTGTTGCAGGAGAGACGCGTGCCTTTTAAATCCTAGACAAGGGTTTTCAAGGTTGATAAAAGGTTGCAGGACTTAATTTCTTGGACAGGGGACAATATCATTGCCCATTCTAGCAATTAGTCAGAGGAATGGTGTTAGAAGGAAGGTCATTGTGTGAAGGAGGAACGCTCATCAGTTATCATTCCTACACCAGCCATTGAAGTTTATACATGTGCAGATATTCTTGCGAAAGGGAAGTCACAGCTTAAGAAAGGATCCATGAGAAATGGAAGAAGGATGTCACCATTTTACATCAAACCCACCCTAGGACTCCAAAATGCAGAAATTTCATCATCAATACTTGTCTTTCCAAAATTTTTGACCTTTCAACAAAACTATGAATCTAACTGCAGTATCATGAGATATTCTCATTAGAAAGTAATTTTGACCTTAAAAGTGTTGAAGTCTCCCTCTGTTGAAAATTTGATATTAATAATGGAAGAATTGATTAAGGGTTTTCCCCATCATGGGGGTTTTCCCTGGATTGAGCCATATCTCTGTGTACCCTTGTCTTGGCTTGTCCTTTGCATCTATCTTTTATGTTCTTCCTTCAGTTACTGTAAATGTGATATTATGATACTATGATAATAAATGAATTGATAATCGGGCTAATGTGGAAAACTAATGTAATTGTCCCATGCATAGAACATGTTAACCAAACTTAACAGTATACCAATGGTTTTAATGTTGATAAGAGACTTTTTACTGGATTTCTACTACAATATTTATTTTTGTATTGATAAGGTTTGTAGCTACACATGTTGAAAGAAAAAAAAATTGTAATGTGAGAGTGTGTTTACCTCTTGTTTCAAATTCCTTATCGGGACCAGCATAGTTGAAAAATTACAAACAAACAAACAAACAAAAAACTTTGAATCATTGAGTTTTTTGTGGGGCTAGCTCTCTCTCTCTCTCTCTCTCTCTCTCTATATATATATATATATATATCTATATATATATATATATATATATATATATATATATATATATATATATATATATATATATATATATATAGATATATATATATATATATATATATATCTATATATATATATATATATATATATATATATATATATATATATATATATATATATATATATATATATATATATGATACTTGTAATTACACAAATTTGTTTCATAGGTTCAATTACTTTTTCATTTTGATCTATTATACTTGTTATATTGTATAAAACATTGATTCTACTTCCATTACTAGCTAAAAAAGAAATGTTTTGGTTCCTGACGTGGTACACACTGGCTAGAAAAGTCCTATCACTGATATTTTGTTAGTTCTAATGACATGTAACATTCTCCTCCCAGCAGAAATGACTTGGAAATTAGTTTTTGTTGGAAGGATTCCCATCATGAGATAAGCATGCTAACCAAGTGCAAATACTGGGGTCAATTTTCAACATGGTGTAAGAGCAAGGCCTAGAAATTGATTGGAAATGACTAGGAGATCTAAGCCAAAGTGAGGCTTGAAGACAGGTGTTGGATCATTGCAACATTAGCCCCTAAATGAAATTAATAGGTGCCTAAATGTCTCAAAATCCCCATGGTTCTGAAAGAAAATTCACAGACCACCTTCTTCCAGTTTTCAACTTCATTAAACCTTAAAAACCCTAAACAGACAAACAAATATGAAACAATAAAAATAACAAAAGGCTTTCATTTCAATTACCAATTGAGAATTCTTCCTTCATTCTTCAGAAATATTGACCTCTCCTTCGTCGATCTCAGCCTGGACATCCTTAGGATCAATTCCATCCACCATGCAGCTAATGGAGAGGCATGTGCCCAGAATCTCCTTCGTCGTCCTAGACTATTCCTTTGCCATGGGCCTCGACCTCATAACCCTAGTGATTTCAATGAGCTTCGTCATTGAAATCTTGTCTTGCCACCTTGATCCTCTCTTGATGAGGGATGTAACGTAGATCATAGGAATTTTTGTTCCTTGTCTATGCTTCTAATGACTTTGGCCGACGAACCCTACTCTCTAATATGTGCCCTTATGTGCTAGATTTATTTGTTCCACCCCATGATTTATTACTAATGAAAGCCATGTTGTAGGCACCGCCTAACCTATCCTATGAATATGGGACAAGAAAACACAATAATAGGCAAAGAAAAGTAAGCAACACCAAGACACCAACAGGAAAAGAAAAGATGATTAATCAGGTAGTCACGTTAGTAAGACTCAAAGGACTAGATACCAAAGAGACTTGTTATCATTATGCTTCCACTACCACCTGGCCCATGAATTCACTAGCTAAACCAAAGGAAAACCACCTTGTGATTCTTCCACTACCACCTAGCCCATTAATTCACTAGTTAAACCAGAGGAAAACCACCTTGTGATTCATAGGGAGGGGGGCATATTCCTTGTAGAACCATAGTTTTAAAGCTCAAACTTAGAGTTTGACACTGCCACCTATCAACTTGAGTTTCAACTCACTTTTTTGAAGAAATACATAAAATAATTAAATTTTAATGAAAACATTATTTTGAGATTCCAAACCATTAGAGACAAAATATGAAAATCCTTATCAAATATATACTATGTGAGGTTGAATATATCAAAATGGTACCAAGTACATATCAAAATACATTCAACGAGTTCAATGCAAATTCACTCAACTACTGCAAAGAATTTGCTTCACTATTTGAAGGGAACATTTCATTATCAGTTAAGGTATGTTGAGGATGGAAAATTGATGTTGCATAGCTTTGTGGATTCAAAATAGCAAGGTGATGCTAGTGCTAGGAAGAGAACTTCAAGGTTTTGTTTCAACTTTGGGTCCTAAGTATGATATCCTAGATCAATTGGAAGCAAGCAACAATGGAATTCATGTGATGGCACTGATGGTTTTAAGTATTATGACAATCAAAGTTGCTCAACTCTCTACAAATACAGTACTTCATGATCACTCTGAGCATATCGACATTTTGTACCATTTCCTAACAGATAAGTTCAAGAAGGGAGCAGTGGTTCTTGAGTATGTTCCCTTGAATTTTCACATTGTACACATTTTTACTAAGTCCTTATCAAAGGGGAAGATGAAGATGTTTAGGGAGAGACTAGGCTTAGTGGAGACCAGCTTCTCACAAAGAGGTATTGTTACACATTTATGCCTTCTTTTCTCAGAAGTTAATTCTCCTTCCTCATAACATAAGAATGATAGTATGTCCATACCAGGGAGAATAAAATTCTTACCATTTAGATGTAAGCAGATCATTGATGGCCGATGGATTTAAGCACACCACTAGTTTACTTTGGGACAAGTTATGTTGTCTACATTGCATGGTATACTGAAACAGAAATGCATACATCCGAAACAAGAACATCCTCGAAACATGACCCCTAAAAAATCAGGAAATAAGGGAATATATATATATATATATATATATATATATATATATATATATATATATATATATATATATATATATATATATAACTTTGAAAGTATTTAGAATATAGATAGAGATTCATAAATAATTGAGCAAGTGCTAAGACCCAAGGCCCAACAAAAAAATTCTACAATAAATACCTACATATCATCGAAATCATCAATATCACACTCTAAGCATATTTCAATTACCTACATAATAGTTCAATTACTAATACTATTTAATTATATTCACATACTACAGTTAGTAGTCTACCTTTGAGAGAAACTCATCTCCAACCAACTTAGACTTCTCTAACTGCGAGAGATATGAGAGCTTGCCACCAAGTAACCTTAATTAAAAAGATCTTCTAAAAGTATTTGATGAAATTCATTCAATAACAAAGATTGAGTTCTCATTACCTAGACTAAAAAAAACGACCTCTCCACAACACCATTATCTCCAACAAATGAAAGCCATAGATCAGAAGAAGGTAGAAAAGTCAGGCTCAAATAACCTCTGGAGTAGAGTAAAATAGGAAGGAAAACCTTAGTACATGCTATTGAAGATATCAGTTATTGTACATCACAATTCAAATGCTCAAAAACAAAAGTTCTATGCATTGAGCCTCTTACAAACTATGAACTAGACTGACAACCTAATAAATATCATCCTCTCTTTAACCATCAGGATTTTCATATAAGGCTAGATTTCTTGAATATACGAGTGCTTGTTCCAGGTTGTTTCTTCTTAACATACCTTTCAGCTGCATGACAGGCAATACATATACTAGTAAGCAGAATGAATAGGATGTGAATAGCTCAATGCATCAGAATCAACATGGAAAACATGGACTTGGCATCTCTGAACCAAAGATTCAGTTGGCATGAAATGTTCTCAACCTCTATGGTGATCTTAAATGCCACACAGGAAAACAAATAAAAATGTACAATAAAGTGCACATATTAAAGGGCATTGAAATTTTAGTTGTGATGAACTTAACTCTATAATAATAATAACTACTAAAATTGTTAATTTTAGGTATGTTCTATGCTGAGAGAAATTTACTTTAATTTTTCACATTAACTCAATATCAATTCGAGATTAGAAATCACATTTAGAATGATAGTAAAATGTAGATAGAACATAAAAATAAATCGTAGAAGACAAGCCAAGAAAAGAGGACACAAGATGTTGTGCTAACCAAGGACAAGCCCCAATGTGGGGAAACCTTGATCAATTCTTCTTATGTTCTTCAATAGTTAAACAAAGAGAGAGAGATAGTACATTTACATTAGAAGTCAACACTTTGAATTGTCAAAATAAGAGCAGAGATCTTCTCTAAGAAGATGACACATGAGGTAGCATATCTGAACTCAAGTGATTCCATCACCATATTATACCTATTACTATGTTGCACCATGTTGCACCATCACTGTGCTACACCTCATCATCTTGTTGCACCTGACATTATGTTGAACCCAATCACTGAGTTGCCCTCATCACTATGTTGCTCCCATGACTAAGCAATACCTTATCATCATGGTTTACCCATCATCAAAAATTTGTTGCAATGCATCATGCCTTTGCTATACATCCATGCCTACCATCACCATGTTGTAGCATTGTGCCGCACCATACTGCACCATATTGCACCATGTTGTACCCATCCTTACTGACACATATGCTACAAACTGCAATACATAACGTTGTTGTAATACTAATACTCTTGCTACAATTGCATACCATGCTTAGCTGCTTTCTATGGCTTTTAGCCTAGAAGAGAAGCTAGGTTATATGTAGCTGCTTAGCCCTCTAGTCTAATGAGAGCTGCTCCCAACTGAACCTCATCCAAACTTAGAAGAGTAGTCTAGATGTGACAACTGATAAGGGCATATTCTCGTCTGAGATTGGGGCCTCTTTAGGCCTCCTTACTACGGCATTCAGACTTTCCTTTTGACGTTGTCCCTATCAAGTCAAGTAGGAATCATATAGTTGTGGTATGATAGTGGCTAGGGCACTCTTGGATACATTTCCTTTTGACTGCATCTAGAGCTATTTAAGACCTCCTCTCTATAGCGTACAAGACTCCATCTCTTACTGCTTGGAACCGTTAACGACTATGTATTATATCTCTTAGGAGGCCTACAGTTAGGACAACATGGAGCCCTTCTTTTACCATGGAATAAGGCCATCATTTAGAGTGCTACATGGAACTATGGCTAGGTCTCTTTTAGACCATTGTGTAGACATCTCCTTACTCTGCGTTAGGGTTTTCCTCCTTCATGACTACGTTAGACCTTTTGATGACTGTGATAAGGTCATCTCCATAGGGATGTTAGGCCTTTATTGATCCACAACCATGACTCTTCTAGGACGGAGCTTAGGTCTCTTTGTGTTTAGGTACTGACAACATTAGCACCCTTCTTCCATGACTACATATAGGAGGATTCATCGTTAGGGCTTTATTTCCATGCCAGTGTAGGCGTTTCTTGATCACAACAATGAGGATTTTTCCATGGATGCATTAGGCTTCTCCATTAGGGAAGTGTAGAGCCTTCTCCATCACAGCTTCTAGGGCATCTTGTATTAGAGTAGCATATCACCTAGGGCACTCCCTCTAGATCTAATATTCATCAAACCGAAAATAGAATAAGGAGAGATCATAAGAGTGTGTTTGTGATACATGACTTGAAGTCCTCTTCTATTTATACTAAAATGTGTAGGATAAGTGGGTGCAATTTGGTTGCTGACCAACCTTGACGAATTGTCCCATAACACAAATAAATTCATATCTCCATGAATACATGTCGAAATCAAATGATATTTAGATCAATCCTACACCTCTTGATGAGAGGAGTCGAATAAAAATATCAGATGCCATAAATAAGAAGACCCAAATGGCGTTTGGCCCTAGTTTCAAATTTTAACAAAAATCCTGCTAGACATGAGGTTAAACTGTAACCAAGGGTAGTAACTAGTCTCATGTATGGGGCTAAGGCTAGATGCTACTTGAAAGCTCATGATCCCATTGTTGTAGCCTCAATAATGATAGTAGAATATAATAGCTTTCTTGCAAATATTAACTTGGTTGAAACCACCTTTTGGTCTTGGAGTATCAACTAAAACTTTCTCTGATTGGCTAGGAGCTTATTTTTTTTCAAATATAAGGAAACAAATTAACAAACCAAAACTAAAAGAAATTTGGAAAATCTAGGAATCTATCCCCTTATGAACCACTAGTGGATTATTTTATGTGACCAATTTGTCTACGCAAGATGATGCTGCTGCATGAAAATGTCGTCAGATTGTATCATACATAAAATGTTTTTATTTTAGATAATTTTGTAAGTATGGTATCAAATTAAAGCTAGCAAATAAATCCATGCGTTAATCACATCATAACATTTTACATATACCAGCAACCTCATTACCTCGTTACATTGGGTAATGTGCCCCTTGGAGGGTGGGAAGAGACCCAAGAACCAAGGGAAACTTTTGAATCATTCAAAGGCATTCCATTCATGCACTAATGAGCATACAATGTTTTTATTTTATATAATTTTATAATGGTGATAGCAAATTAAACTAGTAAACCAATTCATGAGTTAAATCACATCATCACATTTTTCATATACTGATAACCTCATTACCTTAGTCCATTAGGTAATGTGTCCCTTGGCTAGTTGGAAGAGAGCCAAGGCATGTTTCCAATCATTCCAAGACATTCCATCGATGCACTACTGAGCAAGGCATTGTGGCAATGGCAACCATTCTAGTAATGTCAATATTCAATAGGAAGAAACTGTAAGGATACATATCAACTATTGCATAGGTAAATATATATGAATCACCATATGAAACAATTCTTAGAACCAAAGTTGAAATTAATTAATAAATAACAATTGTATTGAATAGCAAATTAACTAGCCAAACCTTATCAAATTGTTGTGGATACTAATTAAACACATTGATTTTCAAACTTGATCCTTGAAATATAACAAACATGGTGAATTAAGCTACAAAGGGATCCCATGTACCATGAGTAAGGAGCAACTTACATCGTCTCCAAAATGTCCACACTACTCTCAACAATCTAAGGGTTTGGGCGGCTAAGCTCATCTCTAGGCTAGAAATATATAAAAGAAAACGGGAGGGAAACCCCTAGCTCCCAAACAACCAACCATTTGGCTTGAACATTGATGGCTACATGTTATAGGGAAAAGTGTCTATGCAGAACTGCTAATCCCACTAAGGCTGGTAGCTACCTTAGAAACAAACAAAGTAAAACCACTTTCGTTTTCCTTTATGAAAGATAGATGAGAGAAGAATAAAGGAGACCAACCTCTGTCTTGCGCTTGGTTCCTTGATCGATTCCTCTCTCTTCCAATAGTCCTTTGTTACTTGCTTTCTTGTATGCCCAGCTTCACAGAGTACCTGTAGAATCAAAGAAGCATAACACTATACGAGAACATGGATCTATTATCATAAACAATCTAGGATCAGATGTAAATTGACCATACAAATGCATAAAACATAAATCACACAAGAGTATGGAGGAAAACTTGAATAGCTTTATTGATAATCAAGAAAGAGCCAAGAGAGTTACAACCAATTGTTCTGACCCAGCATCATCCTCTCAGCAACTAAGCCCTTCTTCACCTCATGAAAAGTTTAGATCATCCAACATTATGATGTTGCCTTAAGAAACCAATAGCAATTCCTGACAAGATGCAAAATTCCAGCCTCCAGATCTCTGGGATAAGGGATCCATATATAGATGTCTATAAGGGAGGTGAGTCAGATTTTGAGATTTCATTAGTGTCTTCCCTCTGATAGTTCTTGCTTCCACTTGGAGATTGATGATCTCTTACTCATCCCTGGTCGAATTCAAAGAGGCAAGTGTCACAGGAGAAGTTTCTGGAAGATTCCATGCTTCTCCACCTCGCGGATTGACACTACCATTTGTCCCTTCTCGCCCATCGCACCCCATAGAAGGGCTTTTTGAAATGCAACACACCCACTGTGTGTATTTAGGTGAGATGCAATGTACATTGCCTATGGAGTAGGTGAAATGGTCTAGTTTTGACCAGTTCTGAGTAGTTTTTCATGGAGAACTTCTGCGAGACGCTGTAATCAGTTGACCTTGTTTATTTAGGTGTTGAAACAACACTTTTAGGGACTTAGGAACCCTTGGTTTATGGACATTTATGCTTGGGGTTGTAGTGCCCAAAAATGTCTATAACAGTTGCCCCCTAAAGCATGAGGTTGTTAATCTTTTTGATGTCGGGTGAAATGCTTTATCATGAGGATCCGAAGTTCTTTCGAGCTGGAAGGAGACCTGTAATAAGATAAAATACAATACATTCTCTTCATAATATTTTCATGATCTAGCTAAGTCGGGCATCCCCATGCTCAGCTTTATAAATTCATTTTCATGTACATGAGACAGACAATCGTCTGAGTGTAGACTGATGATTCTGGTAGAGCCATCATCCCATAGACTGGATGATTATCTGTGCAGTAATGATGTACATTTGATGTCTTTATTTTCCTGAATATATGTCGTAGCCCGGATGGATGAAACTAGATTCGGGTTCTTCAATCTCGTTTGATCTTCACTCAAAGTACAAGTCGATCCATGTGAGAGATGTTCTAGAGTCGAACATGGAAAGACATCGCCTGATTATCGGCCAATGATGTAAGCTGTTAACAGGTGTGAGAGCAATCACTGATAATGATAATGATCCTCAAGGTACCGCAGTACAATTCACGTGGTGTGAATACGGGACTTGGCGTTGAACACCATGCAAAATATTTCGGTCAGAGGCCATTGATGTCAACCTGTCATCGGAAGTGAGAAACTTGCCATTGAGGCATGCAAGTTTCAAAGTACTGAAAGGGTTGTTCCTAGATCAACTTCTTGGATAATGAGCTGATGTCGAAAAGAAGTGATCCATCATAGGAGGGCCTTAATGAATCCCACATCAATGACACGGAACGGAGCAAATGGCTTTAATGGAGGTGAAAACGATCTGGTGATATAAGGTTTAGGGTGGCAGTCATGAAAGAATGGAGCGTAAACGTATTGCAGCACGTGAGACATAGGTGGATTCTCTGAGTGACTTCTCTTGAACATATCGGCGACACTGACATGATGGATTGGTAGCATTAACCCAAAATGTGGATGGTGTGATGTGACCATGGTGATGCGACCGGTGAATGAAACAACCCAACTCGACATGGATGCGGAGTGAAAGTGTCATGTTCAAGAGCGACTTGCTACTAACAAAGTTTCTTCAAGTTTTCTTCCCAATTTTTCCCCATTCATTATTGACCAGCACCTCCTTATTTTTGTCAAGCTTGAGGAGGATAACATATGAGTGTTCTATAATTTTCCCTTCAGGCAAACCCATCGCTATGTTTTAACGAGCCTAGCGATAGTGAAACTCATTCTTGTCTGTTATGGACAAGTTTGTCGCTATTAGGTTTTAACGAGTTTAACGACAAAGATAACTCGGTCCTTTTCAATTTTAGAGAGTCTGAAAAGGGACGTAAAGGAAACTCCAAAAAATCCTTTTTCGTCATCTAATCCCTTAGGTCTGAAAAAGTAGAAAACAATACAGAAGGGATGAATTTTCGGTACTTTTAACGAGCCGAACAAAACAAGCGCTCAATATTTTTGTGTAATAATCCCTCAGGTCCAAAAAGATTAAAATCTATAGGAGGGATAGCACTTTCGGTCAATTTAACGAGCTGGAGAGGCCAATGGCTCGGAAATCTTTTCATATTTCATGAGTCAGTTGAAAAGAGCTTAAAGGAGACTCGTCTTTGAGGAACGAGTGATAAATTCGGGTAGCAGCTGATTCCAGGTAAGGTTTGGAATTTTCCAATCACGACAGTGTTACAAGAATGGCTAACAGGATCACTCTTCGCAGCTGTTCCTCAAAAGGGGTAAACAATCAAGTGGAGGTGAATGATCGGCCAATACAAAGTGGAGGTGATGATGAGAACATGACCAAGGCTTCAAAGGTTGAAGTACTACATTCGTGATGGTTATTTACCGGAAATTGGTTCATTTTTTAATGAGTTTAAATGCTAGGGGAAACATTTGCTCATTGCTTATGTTTATTTTTTAATGAGCATGAATTCCGCGTTAAAACTGCTCGATTAATCCAGTTGTATAATAAGGATGTCTCACATATAGAAACGACAATTTTTCAAAGCTTTGCCCCGCATCCTTTCTTTATGCAAGCTAGGAAACGACCAATCCTACATGTTTAAAGGGTTAGAGGACATACAAATTTAAAAAAATAAGTGGTTGCTCTTCGCTTGCACGCCAAAAGGTTTGCATGCCCCAAGGTATAAAATAGAGTTTCAAGGTCACCCCTCAATCTACCGATAAAACATTTGTTTTATCGGGAAAGGTTTACCTCTTTTAGGTTACCAAAGATTGTTATATCTACACCACAAACAAAACACTTCTTCAGCGATGCCTACCGAAATAGATAAAGGCGAGTGGCATAGACGCCTCCACCCACATAACTTTGACAAGGAAATCTTATTCCAGTCTAACCCCCTTTTCCAATCACGGACGGGAGTGTCAGAATAGTCATATATCTCTCGCGGAAACCTACCCTATACCTGAAGTTTTCCTGCCGAAGCAGACCAGGGTGCATGCCCCCTAGGTTTCAGTCATGTCCCCCGAATCACTCGCGCTCATCAGGAGGATGGACTGGGGATTGATGAGGCATTCCTTGTTTTAAAATACCATTCAGGGCTGGTGTATGACTATTTGCTATGTGTGAACCGGGAATTGAAAGCTGGTCTATGAGCTTGACCACTCTTCCTTCGTGCGGAAAACACATTACTCTAAAGAGTGATGAGACAATGGCTCCCATGCAATAAATATAGTCTCATCCAAGGAGTAGATTATAATCCAGGGGTCCTTGGACTACCATTACATTCATTTGAATGGTTTTCCCTCTCAATGTTATGGGCACATTGGGAAGGATCCCTAACGGTTGATTGGTTCCTTTGTCAAAGCCTGTTAGGTTTCTCATCTCAGGCAAAAGCGATGGCAAACCAAGCGCTTCCCAAGCAGTTGAGGAAAGGATACTCATAGAAGCCCCTTCATCTATGATGGTACTAGCCATAACCATTCTATATATTTGAGCAATGATTCGAAATGGTACACTAGCCGGTAAACGGGGTCTGCCTAGTTGGTTCCGGTGGAAGGAAACAACTAGGTTGCTTGGAGGTGGGACCGAATACACGGCTGGATATGACCCTAAAGAACTTCCTTCCTACAGTAAAGGAATGGGTAGACTGCTCCCATGTTCTTTGGAGTCTGTGCTTACGAAAAGAATCTGGACGGTGTCATCCTTGTTCTCTTCGGTGATTGTATCATCTGAAGATGGGACCTCTAAAGGTAAGAATGGGTCAACCGCCGCCTCGACCTTTTGACTTTCGTCTGGTATGGATTCATGTGGCTTATCTTCAATGATAGACGCTTCGACCGACCACAAGGGCAGGTTAGCGGGATTTTCAACTATTGACGGACTCGACAAGAGTTTCTTATATCCAGGAGGAAGTCGTAACGGTGAAACCAGACGAGCGTCCAAAACTCTTTTAGCATCGTCTAAGAAGGGACAACGGTGGATGGCATGACCGCCTTCACACAGTTTACAAGGAAATCTACATTTTCCTTTTTTTCTAGGGGCTTCACTTTCACTAGTTGATGGTGTACTTTCAACATGATCATCAGAGGTTGACAACACCGGATTGTGCAAACGAGGAGACCAATCCCTTAAGATTTGAAGGATGCAAGGACAATCTCGATGAAAGTGGTCTCCTTTGCAAATGACACATGGAGATTTAGGCCTGGTCGGTGCAGTGTGTGGATTTTTGCTAGATGACGCTTGGTTGCCCCTTTTCGCCTTTGGCTCCTTCTTCTTCTTCTCTTTCTTCTTCTTCTCCTTCTTCTTCTCAGGTACTTGATTTTTGGCTTTACCAGCCTCATCAAGAGAAGAGGAAGGAGGAGAGGAAGAATTGGACAAAGTACAGGGTTGGGGGGTAACTCTGGAATTGTCTAGTTGCTGACTCCATTGTTCAGGAATTGCGGTGTTCTAAATGACGGAGGTTGAGAAAATCCATACAGGCAAGCTAATTGTCAATCCTGGAAGCGACAATGTGGCCATATGGGGTCCACCAACATCTCACCAAGAGGAGAAGGGACTAGGATTTCCTGCAAGGGGAACTCCTTGGTTGGTGGACTCCATTTTCTCAACCTAAGACCAACGTAGGAAAGGTGATGATTATTCTGTTTAAAATAAATTTTAGACGCTTTGACACAACTTATTTTTTCAATTTTAAAGAGTCGAGAAAAAACAAAAGATGACTCTAGTCGCCTTCGATTTTTAATGAGCCTGAAGTGACAAGTGCTCAGATGGACCTTTTCCATTAAGGAGTCTAAAAAGGAACGAAAGGGACTGCTCTAGAAATCTAGACAAAGGGATTACCAAACCAATCGCAAAACTGCAGAATACTTTTTATGGTACGGTAGTCAATCTTCCCGAATGCTGTGTTCAGTGCATAGCGATTGATAGGGCGACAGACACGGCTTCCTATGGATAAAGGATAAAGCCTATTGTGGTCTCCCAAAATATACTAAACGGTACGTGGGAGCACAAGTCCGTACTGGCACTTATCGTCTCAAAGTGGAGGAATCACCCAACCAACAGTGAAAACAACAGTTACCAGGTTTTATGACACCGGAATACGTCTCTAGCCTAGACTTCTAGATGTTGTGCGTTAGGTTCCAAAGCATTGTTAGATTCATTAAATTTATTTTATAGTTGATCTTGCTTAAAAAAATTTCCTTTCAGGTTCACCGCGTGATGTAGATGTACAATTCCTAAAATACAATCTAAGATGATAAACAGTCGTTTTATCTTCTTTGTGCAATGAAAATCCTAGCTACTAAGGAAAGAGAGATGGCGTTCTTTCAACAAAGAGCATAGAGGACACACTATATGCACTGTCCTAAATCAAACCAATCAAACAATCTAAATGAAAATGCACATACATGTATTTGTTTTCATCCTTCTTAATATGTGAATGATAAAAAGAAAGATAATGCGCAAATCTGAATTATTTTTCAAAGCGACAATTACTAACAAGTTTCTTTTCAAAATCAAAATGAAGACAATGACAACACTTTGCGATTTGGAAATGAAAACTTGCTTTCGACACTAGAAAAACTACTAATTCAGATCAAATACAATAGTAACAGGGTAATCAACTATCAAGAGCAATCAGACTCTCTTCAATGACTGAAAACGACACTTGCGACACTTTCAAATCAAGAAACGACAGTACAATTACATCACTTGTTTGTAAAGGAGAACTGAAAATGACTCAAAAAATACATAAAAACATTTACAGTTCTTTGCACAATGGAGGCAGAATATCAGCAAGGAAAGGGGTTTATAATAGTGGTGTACTAACTACAGGTAGCAAAACTCTTGAATAGATCTGAAAAGAGTGAACACAGAAACCAAAATTTAGGAACAATGCCTAGTCTGATCAGCGCACTTGTAACACATTGAATCTAAAATGCAACGCACCTACTACACTCAGGAAGTGTCCTGAATTTGAGATTCATAGAACAGACAGTGCGCTGGACCAGGGATGAGTCTTTGATTGGGCTCTGGGTCACAGTTTGCAGTTCAGTTCAGGGATTTTGGCCGAGCAAGTGGTAATGAGTAAATCAATCACAGGGGTAGATCTAAGGAGGTTACTAGAGCCACCATGAGGGAAATTAGAAAGCTTGTAAATCAATTGTTTGATTCGTAAAAAAAACCTAGAGATTGACTGAAGCAACTTTTATCTACTTTGCACTTGCATAGCAAATGCAGTTCGAAGGCTAGCTGGCTTGACTTCAGGCTCCATCTGTAAGTTTATAAAGTAAACAAATGTAGATAAACAATCAATCTATTCGCTCCCCAGTGGAGTCGCCATTTTGTTACAGGGAAAAGTGTCTATGCAGTTTTTCTAATCCCACTAAGACTGGTAGCTACCTTAGAAACAAACAAAGTAAAACCACTTTCGTTTTCCTTTATGAAAGATAGATGAGAGAAGAATAAAGGAGACCAACTTCTCTCTTGCACTTGGTTCCTTGCTCAGTTCCTCTCTCTTCCGATAGTCCTTTGCTATTTGCTTTCTTGTATACCCAGCTTCACAGAGTACCTGTAGAATCAAAGCAGCATAACACTATACGAGAACATGGATCTATTATCATAAACAATCTAGGATCAGATGTAAATTGACCATACAAATGCATAAAACATAAATCACACAAGAGTATGGAGGAAAACTTGAATAGCTTTATTGATAATCAAGAAAGAGCCAAGAGAGTTACAACCAATTGTTCTGACCAAGCATCATCCTCTCAGCAACTAAGCCCTTCTTCACCTAATGAAAAGCTCAGATAACCCAACACTATGATGTTGCCTCAAGAAACCAATAGCAATTCCTTACAAGATGCAAAATTCCAGCCTTCGGATCTCTGGGATGAGGGATCCATATATAGATGTCTGCAAGGTAGGTGAGTCATATTTTGAGATTTGATTAGTGTCTTCCCTCTGATAGTTCTTGCTTCCACTTGGAGATTGATGATCTCTTACTCATCCCTGGTCGAATTCAGAGAGGCAAGTGTCACAGGAGAAGTTTCTGGAAGATTCCATGCTTCTCCACCTCGTGGATTGACACTGCCATTTGTCCGTTCTCGTCCATCGCACCCCATAGAAGTGATTTTTGAAATGCAACGCACCCACTGTGTGTATTTAGGTGAGATGCAACGCACTTTTCCTATGGAGCAGGTGAAATGGTCCAGTTTTGACCAGTTCTGAGTAGTTTTTCATGGAGAACTTCTGGGAGAAGCTGTAATCAGTTGACCTTGTTCATTTAGGGGTTGGAACAACACTTTTAGGGACTTAGGAGCCCTTTGTTTATGGAAATTTATGCTTGGGGTTGTAGTGCCCAAAAATGTCTATAACACTACGAGCCAATAATTATTAACCCAAAGCTTTATTTTACTAGCTAGGGCCAACTTATATAAACCATGATGATCCTCCATACAACGTTTTCCTCTACTCATCATTACCAAATTTCCCCACCATATGTTTATTCTTAGGCCACTACATTTGTGGTGCACTATTTTTTGTATTAAATACATGTACATGAGGGGTTATATCAACCAATTGCTGCCAATGTTATTGAGTATTTGGATATGCAAGAAAGTCCCTAATTTGACTCCCCTTAGGTAAGTTGCACTAGCATGTCAACAATTTTACTATGGATTTCATGCGTAAGTGTTGTGAAGCATCCTGTGGGTTTCCTCGTGAATTTTTCCTTGAAAAAATGGAAAAAATAATATATATATATACATATATATATATATATATATATATATATATATATATATATATATATATATATATATATATATATATATATATAGATATATATATATATATATATATATATATGGAATCAACACTTAGAAATTTCACTTTATAGATACTCCATGATGATATACAACACTAAATGATAACCTTCCCACAAACTTGTTTATCGCACATATACAGGGACGTGAACAAGGTAGCAGATAGCCTTTCAAAGAGGCATTGGGACTGGAGCGGGGTGTTTGGACCATTTCAGTTTCTCAGCATGGGCATACAAATGATTTCATTAATGAACCTTAGCTATAAAATTCTCTACAGACAGATACTCTGACTTCTACAATGATGTATTTTTGTTTTTTAAAGCCATGAAAAGTTTATTTTATGTTGTTGATATAGCTCACAGGTTCTGTGATAGTCGACAACTTTCAGAGCCTACTTTTGGAAGGTCTAATATATGTCATTTTAATTCAAGGAACAACTTTTTCTTTTTTAATTATCTCACTGATATGTAAGCCATGTATGCAAAGTTTTCATGAGCCAAATTTGAGACCTCTCACCCAAAGTTATGAAGGTTACAGATTCAACTATGTTGATTCCCTAACAGTTAAGTACCCTAATTAGGGCCATTTCTTTACCGAATTTACCATCCATGGATCATGGAAAAGTACTTGAATGGTTTTCGATGAGGTGTTCTCCTAAGAAAAAAATACTCATGAGGTTTCTTTAGAAACAATGGCTGAACCCTAGTGGTTGTATAAAATGAAGCATGTAGCTAACAAGAGAAGAGAGAAGTACAATGCCAGATTCATTGGCAGAAGATTCTCAAAAAGAGAGATTACCTCTAGTATTTTGGGAATAAAAAAGATCATATTTCCTTTTTTCTTTGTATATATACATTGTGACAGTTCAAGGAAAATTCACTCAATTACCACAAAGCATTTGCTTCACTATTTGGAGGACACATTTCATTATTGGTTAAGGTATGTTCAGGATGGAAAATTGACATTGCATAGCTTTGTGGTTTCAAAATAGCAAGGTAATGCTAGGGCTAGGAAGAGAAGTTCAAGGGTTTGTTTCAACTTGGGGTCCCAAGTATGATATCCTATATCAGTTAGAAGTGAACAACATTGGCATTCATGTGTTGGAGTCGATGGTTTTAAGCATTGTGACAATAAAAGTTTCTCAAATCTCTACAAATCCAGTAATTCACGCCCACTCTGATCATATCGACATTTGGTACCATTTCATGGAAGATAAGTTCAAGAATGGAGTATGTTGCCTTGAATTTGTAGGTTTCAAACATTTTGACTAAGCCCCTGTCAGATGGGAAGGTTGAGATGTTGAGGGAGAGACTAGGCTTAGTAGAGAACACCTTCTCACAAAGAAGTAGTGTTACACATTTTTACCTTTTTTTCTCAGTAATTAATTCTCCTTCCTCATAGCATAAGAATTATAGTATGTACATACCTAGGAGTAACAAATCCTTACCATTAGATGTGAGCAGAGCATTGACGGCCAACTGAGTTAAGAAGAAAACTAGTATACTTTGGGACAAGTGCTGTCTTCTAATTTACATGGTATAATGAAACAGGAATGCATACATCCGAAAAAGGAATGTGCTGGAAACACGACCCCTAAAAAAATCAAGAAATAGGGGAATATATATAACTTTGAAATATTAGAATACAGATACAAATTAATAAATAATTGAGAAGTGCTAAGTCCCAAGGCCCAACAAAAATATGCTACAAAAAATACCTACATATCATTGAAATCTTCAATATCACACTCTAAGCATATCTCAATTACCTATATGGCAGTTTATTTAAATTACTAATATTGTTTAATTATATTTGTATACAACAATTATATTCATATACTACAGTTAGTAGTCTACCTTTGAGAGAAACTCATCTCCAACCAACTTACACTTCTCTCACTGGCAAAAATATCAGAGCTTGCCATCAGGGAACCTTAACAAAAAAGAACTTCCAAAAGTATATGATGAAATCCCTTCAATAACGACACTTTAGTTCTCATTACCAGTACTCAAAATAGCGAATATCTCCACAACACCATCATCTCCAACAAATGAAAGGCATAGATCGGAAGTAGGTAGAAAAATCAGTCTCAAATAACCTCTGCAACATAGTAAAACAGGAAGGAAATCCTCACTACATGCTATTGAAGATACCAATTTTTATACATCACAATTCAAATTATCAAAAACAAAAGTTCTTTGCATTGAGCTTCTTACAAACTATAAATTCGACTGATGGCCTAATAAATATAATCCTCTCTTTAACAATCCGGACTTTCATATAAGGCTAGATTTCCAACCTGGCAACTGTAGATTAAAACCTGACAGTTGTATATTTTGGGCTTTGAACATACGAGTAAGTGTAGGGTTTCAACTATTCCACTGAAGTTGAATCTTGAAATCAACCCTTCTATAAATGTAGTACATCTCATCATTGCATTTCAGAGTGAACATACTCCATCTAGTACCTACCGTAACTCCGGTGAACTTATCCATGTTATATATCAATTCCTTGTTCAGCTTCAGGCTCAAAGACCCAAACCCAATATTTATCCCCCTCCCAAAATTTAAATAATAATTAGAATAATAATTACATGGGGAAGTGGGAGGCTAAGGTTTTCAACTCCTAAGAAACCCTCTATTCCATTGTGTGAAGCCATGCCATTCATAAAGCTAGGCATCTGTGAGATGAAGAAGATGTAGTTGTAGAGTCTAGATCATGCACCCTAATCTCAAGTGAAGTCTAGAGGCATGACAAAGAGTCTAAAATGTCCATGACCTTATTGAGCCTCAAAATTACTCTTTCCCTAGCAACTCTTCTCATTCATTTTCTTTGTTTTTTTCCATACGAAAGATGTATTCTCATCACTAATAACCAGTATATACTATCTTGAGGAGGACATTTAGTGATTTACATGTTATGCTTTTATGTTCTTTTGTTTGAATATTTTTTTTTATATTAGCTACGAAACGCAGCGTATTCTGAAGCTAATTGGTTGTTCCACAGCTACCTTCATGCTCTAACAGGTTCTAGGTGTCAAAAGGAGAAACTAGCCACATGGGTAGCTTGGAAATCATCATGACATGGACCCTGTCTTATTCATTCAGCCCAGGTTAACAAAGAAGATGGCATAATACTACGGTCAATGGATAAGTCAAATGCAAAGAGACCGAAGGTAACAAGACTCTGTTTCGTGGTTAATTAATGTGTTTCACATTGATGGGAAGCATTATCCGAAGCAGTTACCTATACCTACAGACTCCAACAACCACATGTACAAATGAATCCAATAGGCACCATGTCTTGGATTTATATCTCTGGTAGCCGAGGAAGAAATTCTTCATATCTGTCTTCTACGTGTTTCTTTGTAGCATGCTTTTCTCTACAAACAGTTATATGACTTTTCTTATAAATACCTATGTAAAGGACTGAAGAAGAGAGTGGTGATAGCAATAGTTTTATTGTGAAATCGAAGTTCTAGACTCTGTAATTTCTAGGCATTTTGTGTCCCTCTTTTAATATGAGAAGACCGCATGTTTTTATGAACATTTGAAGGAGTTTTCTTGGAGTTGATTGAGCAAGCGTAGCCTAATCAATTGTAGAGGGCCTCTGCACTGAAGAAGGTTTCATTTCATTTTATTTTTCTTCTTCTTCTTAACTATAAATTCATCATTTTCTTTCTAAAATAGTGTTCATAATCATTTTCTTACTAACATTGTTTATAATGCAATTTCCATCATTTTCTTATTAACAGTGTTTACAATTTAGAAGAAATTTCCATTAGCTTGACCTCTTTTTTAGTTTTTATCAATAGTTTAGAAGATAGAACTCATTGGTGTAATCTTGTTTCTTTAATTAAAAACTAGCCCTGTTTCAGGATGAGTGTAGGATTGAAGAATGATAAGGATACATTGTTGCATAGTTTACTTCATTCACTACTTTGCTAGTTTAAATTCTCAATTAAACTAATCAATGTCATTTATTGTCTTTTCCATTTCATTTTTTGTTTATTGAATCATGGTGTTAGTGAATGTTTATGGAAAACCCTTCAAGTTGATAATTCATCCTTAACTAGGTGGTTGAACATTTCATCTATGCAATGAGTTATTTTTGTATCTTTGTATTTTCTTTCTCTTAGATTAATGAAGTAAAAAATTACTCAAATGTCATCCCAAGGAGACTTTCTCCCAAAATTGAGAGGTAGAGTAACCAAGTATTTCATTTAGTTTTATTTCTGTAATTAGTTAGACATCAATTGCAAATTTCACTTTCAGTTTGAATTCATGATTTGGAAATAATGGTAAAATAGTAATAGAAAATCTGTTTTCATTTCTTACTTAGCTTTGTTTCCATATCTTTCTTAGCTCTATTTTCATTTCTTTCTTAGCTCTGTTTTCATTTTTAGATTTTGAGTAGTCTTTACGAAAGTTAGATTTAGTTATGATAATTTACATTGTAAATCATAGAATTAAAACACCAAAAAGCCCCCAAAACAACATAAAACATAAAAAAAAATGAAGTAATAAAGGTTAGCTAGCACAAAAAATGCACTACACTTCAACAGTTTACGATACCGGGATTGATAATTTATGTAGAGAAATTTAGGACACTAAATTGACCAAACATTTTGGTGCCGTTGTCGAGAAAGTGTAATTAGGTAGCCTTATCTCTTACATTAAAAAAAAATGATATGCATAGAGAAAGAGACTCTAGGGGTAGATTTATAGCTAGGGGTAGTAGTTCAATTCCTACAACACCACCTACTCCACGAAGAACAAGGAAATATACACCTTCATCCCAAACTCATACTCCCAGCCATAGAACACCTGAAATTTGAAAGGCAGAAATTCAATCAAAAGAATCTCCTACTTCATCTACCAAGTTAGTCCTAGAGGAGAAAGATCTTGAATCTCCAACAGCAAAGATAGCCTCTTTCACATCCATAGGAGAGCACATTTTAGTTGAATAATTAGGAATACATGGTGAGGAAGAAGAAGTAGAACCTCTTTCCCATATCCCATTAATAGAAGAACTAGAGGAGGAGAAAGTAACCTTGTAGGTGTTGATGCCCCGAAAATCGTTGTATCAACATTGGGGGATAACCACCCGGTCCGGACCTTAATACAACTCCTTTTCCGTTTGGAATGGTGGCTCCGACTAGGGATAATGGGACCAGTTTCCCAGCAATGAATAAAAGGAATGAATGAATGATTGATTGACTAATCTAATGATAGGCGAATAACTTAATTTATTAGCGAAATAAAAAGAATTACTACTAATCCCGGAAACTATTGTACTTTGAAGTGTAGCGCTTGATGATCTATGTTTATTAACAGGCATGTAGATGACTCCATCTAATAAACATGGACATTTACTCATTCAAGGATTACTTTGCTTAAATAGTTAAACAAGGTGATTAACACAATATTGCTACACTCATCATTTATATCATCAATACATATATGATCAAAAGAAAAGCATTACCATAAACATCCATTAGTGGAGGGAATAAAGAAATGATGTTAAAACACATACATATATTCGATAATAGCAAAGGCGATGAAATAACAATTCATATAAAAAGAATGGATTCAGACATAGATAATAGTACCATATGAGCTGCGAGTCACTCTCCAATATCAATCGCTATTTGAAATTCTTCCTCTAACGCAGAAATACTTTCAAACAAAGATAGTGGTGCACATTTGCATAAAAGCTTCTTTGCCAAAATCAGAATGATTGGTCCAGTTTTATAAAAGAATATGCCTGAAGTACAGTAGTGCAACTTCAGGTTTTAAGTCAAGTACAAAACTTTACGACCCTTTCTAAAAACATGAAAGGGTCTATAAATACTGAATTAAACTAACTATCTATGAAACTGAAATCCTACTTAATTGGTATCAAATGATCTTGAATATCTCCTTCTCAGCAACCTGGCAGTCGGCGGCATGAATCATCAAGTAGGTTGTTTGCCTTTAAACTTGAGCTAACTTATCGCAAGCATTGGCTCCACTTCGGGCGGTCTATTGAGGCGAGAGTTAAGCTGGGCGGTATAGGTGGCATCCTGAATATCGGGGATAATATACCCAATTGCATCTGTAAGGCATTTGAGGGCGGCTCTTTGACTGTGCGGTTTTACCAAGAAGAACCAATAGGTGTCCCACGTTAAACTGTTAATTCCAGCAATTAATCTCCCCTTTTCCTTTAGATCTGGATAACATGACTGCTCCAATGTTATCACCATTGTCAATTTACCTGGAGTGCATTGGGAAATCATATTTGACAAGTAGAGAGTATTATTAACCAATTCAACCAAATTACTTATGGTTGATTTGCATCTTGAAATTGCCCTCTCTGCTTTCATTAACTGGGACTGCCATTCTGTAAACAATATTTCTTTATGTGACTCTAAAATTCTCGGTAAATTTGCCGCTTGTCCCTGATCGGTATCTTTCCATTCAAGAAATTCAGTTAATGTTTCTTCACCTTGATCCAATTCTGTTCTAGCCTTTTCTGTTTGTTTACTTATTGATGCCGTCAATTCGCATAGTGGTTCCGCCTGGGCGATTTGTTGACATAGAAGCTTGATTTGTGTTATTAATGCCTTATTTATCTGTAATGCTTCTAATTTGAATTCAGCTATCTGTGGAACGCCCTTTGTCTTCTCAAGTTGTGCTGATAGTTGAGCAATCTGCTCATCTTTTGACTTCAGCATTTGTTCATTTGCTGCCCTCAGTTGTGCCAAGGCTTCAGACAACTCTTTCTTCTTCTGGATTGCGTTGTGATCAATCCTCTATTTCTCTTCCCGCAATTGTTGAGTTAATTGATTATTTATTTGCTGTTGTGTTAACAATTGCTGTTCTGCCTGCTCCGCTTTCTGCTGTGCTTCTGTTAGTTGTACTTGCAATAAAAAGATTTCCTGGTCTTTTGTTTTTAATAAAAGACTCACCTCTGATGCCTTGTCTATTGTTGCTGCCGAATAGGCTCCAGCATATTGTGATAGTTTTGTTAGGTCATCAGAGGGGTCAAATTCCTCCTTCCAAACCACATTGCCCGTGACCGTTTGTTCTGGGAAAAGGGAAGGTTGATCAGTCCTTCTTCTCTTCCTCTGTCGTTTTACCACAACTTTGTGCCTTGGGCTATAGAAGACATCCAAGGGAGGAATTTCTTCTATCTGCAAAATAATTTGATCGGAGGGGTCCTTTGGGATTATTTCTACTTCCTTTGAACTGGGTAGGCTGCTGGTTCCACTTGGAACCTGTTGTGAAGTGGTTTCCTGTGTATCTGCTGCTTTCGAAGTTTCGGTGTCTTTTGAACATTCAAGACTACTGATAATTGAATCAAATTGCTGCCATTCCTGGAGCAATTTGGGATCAATTTGAGTATCCACATTCACCTCTATGTTGCTCTGTTTCTGCTCTTTAGTCTGGGTTTCCTCTTGCACTTTCTCCTGTTTTTCTGTTGTAACCGGCGGTTCCTTTGAATGTTGTTGTTCAGGCTCGCTTGGTCTTGTTGCTGGGGTTGTTGCTAACAGATCTAGAGGCAGAGTTTGCAACCTCTGTTCTCTAAGTCTGTTGAATTCAACTAACCCTTCATCTTTGTATTCCATTATGGCCAGCGATCTAACTTGATACATTGATTCAGCCGAGGAGAACAGGTCATCAAATTTATCTTCTATATGATCAAACTTTGTCAATTTGGCCTGTTCAAGAGCATTATAGGCGACTTTGTTGGGATCAAATCGCCTGTTAGGGAGAGTCGCTAGAGTTAATGATTTCATCTTCGTAGCTTCTTTTTCCGCATGTTTAAAATCATGCAAAGTGTAGACACCACATCTCAGAGGAAAGGAGGGCCAGACCTGCTTCTTATTTTTCTTTAGAGTTTGTGTAACTCCCTCGGCAATAATCTGATAGGCTATCTCCCTTGCCAGCAGTTTGTCAGGTATGTACAAAGGAAGGACATGAGGTTCGGCTTGGCTGCAAAAAATTCTTACATAAGTAAATTTCTCCTCTCCGAACCATCTTCCTATTGATGTTAAATCAATCCCTGCTTGGTAAGAAATTTTGGGAGCAGGTTTATTAAAAATAGAATAATGAATGGGTAACATGAAGCCGTTGCAGACTTGGTACAAATGGTGCTTATAGGAAGTCTTCCACAATTTCTGATGGTATATGTGAATAGGCGTGGGGTCTTGTGGAGTCCACCTCCAGCCGAGTACAGGAAAATCAGAATTAAAACACAGGGTATCTAGTATATAAGCACTGTAGTAGAATGGGGGAATAATCCTTTCTGAGACGGAAGTTTTAGTTCTAAAACTAAGAACTGTGGTCGCTAGCTTATCTGACAGTATGGTTGCCCAATCCATTATCTCACTATTACATGCCGCTTCCATCAAGGGAACCATTTCTATAGTGAAATTAGCGGAATTGTGCAACCCCCACAATCTACACATCATTATCCCAGCATAACAATACGGAGAACATAGAGAATCAACAGAGTACTTACCGGAAGTTTCATGCTTGTGTTTCGCCGGATTTTGCCTCCATTCCCGAATGGGTTCGGATTCAGTTTCATTCTCATTTCGGAATTTCTCCAGAAATTCCTTGTTGTACTTCCTCTCTGGCTCATCAGCCTTGAATGAACCGAAGATTCTCCCATCTCTGGTGCAGAAAGTTCTGTCTGTGATTGGGATTTCCTCAATTGCCCACTTTACTACATCCATATATGGGAGAATTTGTTCCTGAGTCGCTATCCGATGAAGGAAAGAGTCGGCCAAGTCTTTCAAAGTACCATCAGATTTTCTACTGGAACCCGCTGTAGCTTGTACTGCCGTCACCTTTGGTTCTTCGGCTTCGATCAAATTATAGGTACTTTGCCAAGTGGTCTTGGCAAGTCCTGAACCTGTAGTATCAGATATTAATCCTTTCTTTTTATTTGCTGGATCAGCGACGGCTTGTCCTGTGGCTGGTGCAGTGGAAGCGACTGTGGTTTTCTTAGATTTCTTCCCCATTCTGCTTGAATCTATTACTTCGGAAGAATTCTGCACAGTAGTGGAAATAAGCGTAACACAGAGAATTGGTAGCGAAAACCAAATACGAGTGAGATATATTGATCAATGCATGATGAGGGATTAACTTAAAAGTGGCCGCGGATACAATCTATGAGAAGATTTTTTAAGCTTACTATTTCATTAAATGGCCATTAAAACCTGCCAATCCTTTAAATGCTCATCATATCTCTTATCGGCCGCATGATTTGTTTAAGCGTGCCTTGGACGTTTTGGCGGTTGAGCACAGGTGAATCACTGTTTGAAAGATAAGGCCTTAAATATGAATTAATCGTAATACCTCTGCTTTAACGGCTTTTTGAAGTTTGCGCTTTTGGCTTTATCGCAATCGGGTGTCGGGGAAAACTTAAATCTTTATATTGACACCTTTTGAAATCCCCGATCGCCGATAGCGATATCGCATCGCATCGCATTGGGAGTATGGGCACTTTAAAAAGCATGCATGGTATATCCCCGATCGTCGATAGCGATATCGCATCGCATCGGAGCGAAAGGGATGTGATCGCATCGCATCGGAGCGAAAAGCATCTTATCGCATCGCATCGGAGCAGGAGGCACTTTTGTTATGGGAAGTTATTATTGCCGATATCCGATAGCCTACTGCATGTCATCGCATCGGAGAAAACCAATGGGCCTTTAAGTTATGCCTCCTTTGTCATTGCGATATGCGATCTTGCGATCGCTTTATCGCAATGATAAAAGATTGATTATTTATATTATAAGACCAAATAATTGGTTTTTCAAAAAGGTTTTTTATAATGCTTTCATTTTATTTTTCGGACCTTTTTGAATAATACAAAGTTGATACCAATTAAAAACAAAAAGGGACCCATTTCATATTATAGTTTTATGAATAAAATGGTATGAAATGGGGGGTTGTTGTAGAGCACAACAATTGGCGATTCGCTGGAAGAAACAGTTATCTCTGAAAAGTATGGAAATACTTAAACTTTTTCAAAATAGAGTTCTCATCAAAGGGGAAAATTCTAATATAACTAGGTATATATGCATTCCGAGTAAAATGAAAATATCTTTGCTAATTTCTTCTCTTGTTTAAAATTAGATACATTCTAAGTTTTAAATTGGCCTCTATTGGTTGATAATGATAAAACAGAAAACCTTTCCAAATCAGCTTTTAGAATTGACTCCTTTGTCATAGGTAGAGCCTCTGCTGCCAGCAAACGTTCATAGTTTCGACAGGGATACCTTTTAACCATGCTATTGTCCATTATCCTGCTCATTTGAGAGTATGATTAACAGAATGAATTCCAAAACATGCTTTTCATATTTTGTATTTCTTTTCCACTTTTCTGTTATTTTGTAAGATAAAAAGCCATTGTCCTGGTTTGGTGGCCAGCTTAGTGACAATGCCATTCACTAGTAGTAATTTAACCGAACAAGCTGGCTCGTGATGAGACCCCTTGTCTTATAATTCTAAGCCATTACCCTATTTTGGTATGCAGTAATGGTAATGTCGGTTAAACTATTTCCCTATGATCATGGTAAGCAGGCTTGTAATAAGACCTCTTATCTTTTATATCAAATATTTTAGAATTACACTCTGAGTAATCATAAGCTTTGGTGAGTGGGATGGACAATTTTCTCCTTAAGAGTAAATGGATGACAAGGTAAGAGTTAAGGATGCTGAAATTGGATTAGTTTCTATTTTGATATTGATAACCTTTTTGTGACCAATTTATAAACATAAAATGATTTACAATATTTCTAAACTTTGGGAAGTGTTTACAAAAATTGAAGTGTAGTTTCAGAATGCAATTACACCTAATTTCCCATAATTATCCCTCTTGTTTAAGACTTCTATTACTTTAAAAGTAAATATCAACCCTACTTGTTTTGAGTAACTTTCAAGTACAGCAAAGGTCAATGGTAGATATCTCACAACTTTATTTTCTAATGATCCTACAAACTATAAAATTCTAAAAAAGGGGAGAAGGGGTTACCTTCTCAATTGAAGAATTTCTTTAAGATAAGGCCATTAACAAGGAGAGAATCTCTCAAACCTGATAAATCTTGTAATATGAAGGTCGAATGGCCTATCTTCTCACAGATCTGAAATGGCCCAAGCCACATCTTTTGGAACTTGGTGTGTTTTCCCTTGTCCTCATGGGCTTTGTCCCATTTCAGGACCAAATCACCGACTTGAAATTGTTTTGAACCGGATGAGACTAAATCAAAGGATGACTTGATGATTTGCTGATGTTTTGCATGAATAACCTTGGCTTTTTCTCTTTCCTCTTCTAATTTTAAAATTTGGTCATGTCTAAGTTGAATAGAAGAAGAAGGGCTTTCCTCAATAAACTGCACTAGGGCTAGAGAAGGAAGAACAAGATTTGTTGGTAGTACTGCTTCTTTTCCATATACAAGGTTGAACGGGGAAGATCCTATGGAAGCCTTTTGCGTTATCCTATCAGCCCATAGTGCGAATATTAAGGATTTGTGCCATTTTTTATGATTCTGTTCGATGGTTCGCTTAATAATTTTAATCAGATTTTTATTTGTAGACTTTGCTAAACCATTACCCTGGGGATAGTAATTCGTAGAATATTTTAATTTAAATCCTCTTTTAATAGCGAAATCAAACATAGCATTGCCTGAAAAGTAAGATGCATTATCAAAAACAAGAGCATTTGGGACACCAAACCTGGTAATGATGAATTGATCTATGAATTCAATGATTGCCTCAGAATTTGTTGTCTTCAAAGGAATTGCTTCAACCCATTTAGTAAAATAATCAGTGGCAGTAAGGATATACTTATGCTGTTTGGAAGAATGAGGAGTAATTTCCCCAATGATATCCAATCCCCATTGCTCAAATGGTTGTTCAATGTTGACTGGTTGCAAAGGGAAAGCTGGTTTTCTTTGCCTTCCACTAGAAGTTTGACAATTTTGGCATTTCCTTACATATTCATGAGCATCTCTAAACAGAGTGGGCCAGTAATATCCAGCATGAATGATTTTATGGGCTGTTGTATCAGCTTCAAAATGTCCTCCTGCTGGTCCATCATGTAATTCCTGCAAGACCTTTTGTGCTTCAGGTTTTTCTAGGCATCTTAATAAGATTGAATCATAATTTTGCCTAAAAAGCACATCATCAATAATTGTGAAATTTTTTGCTTTTAATCTAATGGCCCTTTTGTTTTTGTAAGACAGGTTAGTAGGTGCATACCCATTTTTCAAATAAAAGATTAAGTCAGCATATTGTGATTCGAATCAGTAATACTTATCTGGTTGATTTCTTCGGTTTGATCTGTATCACCTGATTCTGGAATGTTGGATGCTCCTGCCAATAACCTGCAAAAACCTTGGCCTCTAACAATCTTTGCTGGTTTAATTTCTAAATCATATTCTTGAAGTGTTGTAACCCAGTTTGCCCTTTTTTCACCTAGTTCTCTTTGGATTATAGTTGCCTTACTGCAGGGAAAGGAACTATAACTTTTGTGTGGGCTTTTAAAAGGAAGGGTCTGTAATGTTTGACAGCTTTATATACAGCAAAGGCTTGTTTTTCTACCTCGGAGTAGTTCAATTCAGCACCCTGAAGATTTGAACTATAGAATGAAATGGGTGCTTCCGAATTGTGATCATTAATCTGTGTGAGTACTGCCGCGTAAGATAAATCGGATGCGATAGTATACAGTGTGAAATGATTAGAAAAATTGGGGGTATTTAAGGCGGGGGCATTAATTATTGATTGTTTGATTAAATCAAATGCTTCCTTTTCTACTGATCCCCACTTAAAGACTGAATTTTTCTTAATCATAGTTTGAAGTGGAAAAATGATTTGAGAAAAGTCTGGAACAAATCTTTTGACAAAATTGATTTGGCCTAAAAATGACTGCATGGATTTCTTATTATGAGGGAAAGGGATTTTAGAGATTTCTTTGATCCTATCGGGATCAATATAAATGCCATCTTTAGACACAATAAAGCCTAAGAGCTTTCCTTGGTCAAGAGCGAAGAAAGATTTTTTAGGGTTAAGTGAAATACCATATCTTTTGCAGCGTTGAAAGATTTGATTTAAATCCTGCAAATGATTGGACTTCTCCTTAGAAAATACAGTAATATCGTCTAGGTAGACGACTACTGTTCTGTTAATCAACCCTTTAAAAGCTATATCCATCGCTCTTTGGAACGTCGCTCCTGCATTAATAAGTCCGAAAGGCATTTTCTGATACGCATATGTTCCCCATTTTGTTCTGAATGTGGTTTTGAGTTGGTCATCAGGATGGACCAAAACTTGGTTATATCCTGAGAAACCATCTAGAAAGGACATTAACTCAGAGCCTGCTACTGATTGGAGTATCTGCTCCATAGTAGGTAATGGGAAATTATCTTTTAAGCTCGCCTTGTTCAGATTTCTGAAATCTATACAAATCCTAATGTCGCCATTTTTCTTTCTGACTGGCACCATATTGGAGACCCAGTTTGAGTGCCGAACGGGAAAAATAATCTTAGCTTTCAAGAGTTTATTAAGTTCAGATTTTATTTGACTCTCTAAGTTCGGATGTATTTTTCTCAACTTTTGCTGAATTGGTTTCTGTTCGGGAAGCATTGGAATGGTATGCTGGATGATGGATGTATCATATGTCTTTAAATCATCATATTTCCAAGCAAAAACCTGTTTATTTTTCCGTAACAGTCTAATGAATGCTTCCTTTTCTTCCAAGGAAAGTCCTAATCCTAAATTAATGTTTTGAGGAGTTTGCTCAGTGCCAAGGTTTATCAATTCAAACCTTAGGGTAGAACTTTGGAGCTTTGTATTAGTCACAGGTTTAAACCTGTCTTTAATATCATAAAGATCCTCAAGCTTCACCACAGGCTTAGGGATTGAATTCTCCTCGGGTTTACCTCTCATTTGATGGTCATGCTCGTTTTCCTCGATGATTTGATCATCATAGGACTTTTCGGAAGTTAAAAACTGTAAAATGTCTTCATCGTGGTTGAATACTCTCCAATTAGTTACATTGTTGGGAATTGATGGCCTAAAAAGCAATTCTACTGAAAATCTATCTAGGGTATAATCTTCGGAAGGTAGGAGCTTGGAAGCAACATTAGCTAGCAGGTCGGCTGCCGAATTTTGAGACCTGGGAATAGAAGAAATATTGAATGCCGAAAAGTGGGAGGTGAGTTCCTGTACCAGTGATTGATAATGTTTGAGATGGGTGGAAAGACAATGAATTGTATTCCTTACCTGTTTGATAATAATTTCAGAATCTCCAAACACTTTCAAATATTGGACCTTGAGGCCAATAGCTTTATATAGTCCTTGGACTAAGGCTTCGTATTCTGCTGTGTTATTTGTGCATTCAAATTCTAACCTACAGGACAACATTGTTTTTTCTCCTTGCGGGCTAATCAAAATACATCCTGCTCCTGAGCCCTCACTAGATTTGGACCCATCGAAATATAATGACCAAAATAAAGAAGTATTAACAATTTTATTTACAGTTTTCTCAGTATCATTGAAACATCTTGACCTATCTGTTTGTGAATAATTTTCGATCTGAGATGTAAAATGGTTTACTGAGAAAGGGGATGGTTGGGCAGCGAAGTTGCCAAAGAATGACTCTGATGAATAATTCCCCAAAATGTTGTTATTAAATGCTATTGGTTGGTTTTCTTGTTCAAATTCAGTAACTGTATGGGTCATATGCTTTTCCCGATCGATTCTTATTTGATTTGGCTTACCCTTATAGGGAAGCCACATATGTGACCAATCAGTAGAAATATACCCATGTAGTTTTTCAGACCAATCCCTACTCAAGATCAAACCATAAAATTCAGGTATATCGGCGATTAAGATATCAATCCTTTGTACTATTCTGGGATCAGCAGATAACCTGATAGTTACGGAGTTGATCTCTCCCAAAACCTGTACTTTAGTCCTGTCCAACTGTACAATATGAATAGTAGACTTCTGGGGTTCAATGTTCAGTTTGGAACAAACTGAAGCTGGCATTATGTTAGAAGATGCCCCTGAGTCAATCAAGCAGTTGTGCAGGTTTCTATTGTAGATTTCATAGGTTAGAAGGAAAGGTGGAGTATGAGAATTTGATCTATCTCCTATTAGGACTGTATCAGTAGCTTCGACCATACCAGAAGGTGGTTGACCTGTATCGTTTGCAGCTTTAGCACTGGGAAGAGGTGAAGTAGGAACAACATTTAATTCTTTGAGAAGCAATTTTTGCTGATGTTTCAATTTACTAAGTTCAAACATGGTAATGTTTGCCTTAGTCTTTTTCATGTCATCAACAATATTGTAACCCATTGAATCAGACACTACCAGTGTCTTAGATGTTGATGGGATTGTTGAGGTTGAAGGTTGGTTTTGTGGAATTGTTACAGGTGGCTTCTTCGGGGGTACCTTTTCCTTTGTTGTAGCAGCACCTGCACTTCTTTTCTTCGAAGTTGTCTGAACAGGTTCGGAGGTACCTTTACTCCTGGTAGTGACAGGAAACGCTTCTTCTTCGTTTTCTGTATCAGAGTTAGGTAATATAAAATCCCACATTCCATGACATTCAACAACTTCCTCTTCTTCATCAGTTGGTGTAGCTGTTTCTTCTTCTCCTTCTTCAAGATCTGAATCTGCATTTGATATAACATTTGGTGGTTTTGATTCAGTTTTCTTATAATTTCTAAAGGGTCTTTTGGTTGAGGTTTCGGCTACTTGTTTTTTGATTTCAACCATTTCATTTGACATAGTCTTGAGGACCTTTTGAAGACCTTCCATGTCATATGGATCTTTAGGGGTTTTCTTCTTTGAATCATCTTTAAAAGAAACTTTTTTGGTTTTTCTATCTTCAAGAGCGGCTTTCTTCTCTAGAGCATTAATACGTTTCTCCACAGCAAGTGCTTCTTTCATGTTTTCAGCTAAAGTAGGTTTTCCAGCCCTGTCTACAAAAATAGCTATATTGGCAGGTAGGGCAGTTATATACCACTCGCTTCGGATTTGCTCACTTGGTCTGGAGGCCGTTGGGATTTTATTCAAGAGTTTATTGAATCGTGCATTGAATTCTTTAATTGGTTCCCTATGCTCTATCCTAAGATTGGAGAGATCATTTATTAGTGTAGCCAAAGACCTATCATCACCATACTTAGTAAGAAATTGTTCTTGGCAAGTCGTCCAACTGGTAATGGAACCAGAAGGTAAAGAAAAATACCAGGATCCTGCTGATCCTTGCAAAGTATAAGGGAAAAGCCTAACGACAACATCTTGCTCTGTTACTCCCTTCAAGTTAACCGCCAACATGAAGTTATTAATATGTTCCTCAGCTTGTGTTCCATCATCTGGATTAAACTTGGGTAGCCATTTTTCAGGTGCATCAGGTAATGCATGCAATGGGGCAGGCATATTGACTGCACCAGGCCTGGTCCATGGATCTGCCATTGTAACCGCAGTAGTGGATGATATTACTGTTGAACTTACAGTAGTCTGGGAAGGAGCTAATATTAAGGATTGATTAGTTTGGGATGCTGTAGTTGCTAATCCCTGATGAACAACAATGTGTGATGAGGGAGTGGATGGTTGACTTCGCACGGGGGAAGGTGAGATGGAGGATGTGGATGAAAGTTCTTCACTGTCAGATCCTTCAGTGTTTTTCTTTGCTTTTTTCCTTTTGGGTAAAGGGAACTCAGTAGGTTCAATACCGAGCTTTCCACTCTGAAGTCTGGTGAGAGGGTGAGGTAAATTGAACTGCGAAGTCGCACTGCTTTGCGATACCTCAGATTTCTGTGGTGAAATTGAGAAGCTCTAAAGTTTGTGGATAAGAGACTGAACTTCAGGGGATTCAAGACTTAGCTGTTCTGGAGTATGATGGGTTTGAGCAGTGGTAGTTGATTCCTCTTCTTCTTGTTTGGATACTGGAGAACCAGCATGCAATTGGGAAGTACGAGGTGATGCGGAGGGAGAATTACTCTTAGAATGGCCTGCAGATTTGGGTTTGCTTGCCATTCACAGTTGAGGCCCTCCTTCTAGCGCCAAAAATGTTGATGCCCCGAAAATCGTTGTATCAACATTGGGGGATAACCACCCGGTCCGGACCTTAATACAACTCCTTTTTCGTTTGGAATGGTGGCTCCGACTGGGGATAATGGGACCAGTTTCCCAGCAATGAATAAACGGAATGAATGAATGATTGATTGACTAATCTAATGATAGGCGAATAACTTAATTTATCAGCGAAATAAAAAGAATTACTACTAATCCCGGGAACTATTGTACTTTGAAGTGTAGTGCTTGATGATCTATGTTTATTAACAGGCATGTAGATGACTCCATCTAATAAACATGGACATTTACTCATTCAAGGATTACTTTGCTTAAATAGTTAAACAAGGTGATTAATGCAATATTGCTACACTCATCATTTATATCATCAATACATATATGATCAAAAGAAAAGCATTACCATAAACATCCAATAGTGGAGGGAATAAAGAAATGTTGTTAAAACACATACATATATTCGATAATAGCAAAGGCGATCAAATAACAATTCATATAAAAAGAATGGATTCAGACATAGATAATAGTACCATATGAGCTGCGAGTCACTCTCCAATATCTATCGCTATTTGAAATTCTTCCTCTAACGCAGAAATACTTTCAAACAAAGACAGTAGTGCACATTTGCATAAAAGCTTCTTTGCCAAAATTAGAATGATTGGTCTAGTTTTATAAAAGAATATGCCTGAAGTACAGTAGTGCAACTTCAGGTTTTAAGTCAAGTACAAAACTTTACGACCCTTTCTAAAAACATGAAAGGGTCTATAAATACTGAATTAAACTAACTATCTATGAAACTGAAATCCTACTTAATTGGTATCAAATGATCTTGAATATCTCCTTCTCAGCAACCTGGCAGTCGGCGGCATGAATCATCAAGTAGGTTGTTTGCCTTTAAACTTGAGCTGACTTATCGCAAGCATTGGCTCCACTTCGGGCGGTTTGTTGAGGCGAGAGTTAAGCTGGGCGGCATAGGTGGCATCCTGAATATCGGGGATAATATACCCGATTGCATCTGTAAGGCATTTGAGGGTGGCTCTTTGACTGTGTGGTTTTACCAAGAAGAACCAATAGGTGTCCCATGTTAAACTGTTAATTCCAGCAATTAATCTCCCCTTTTCCTCTAGATCTGGATAACATGACTGCTCCAATGTTTTCACCGCTGTCAATTTACCTGGAGTGCATTGGGAAATCATATTTGACAAGTAGAGAGTATTATTAACCAATTCAACCAAATTATTTGTGGTTGATTTGCATCTTGAAATTGCCCTCTCTGCTTTCATTAACTGGGACTGCCATTCTGTAAAAAATATTTCTTTATGTGACTCTAAAATTCTTGGTAAATTTGCCGCTTGTCCCTGATCGGTATCTTGCCAGTCAAGAAATTCAGTTAATGTTTCTTCAGCTTGATCCAATTCTGTTCTAGCCTTTTCTGTTTGTTTACTTATTGATGCCGTCAATTCGCATAGTGGTTCCGCCTGGGCGATTTGTTGACATAGAAGCTTGATTTGTGTTATTAATGCCTTATTTATCTGTAATGCTTCTAATTTGAATTCGGCTATCTATGGAACGCCCTTTGTCTTCTCAAGCTGTGCTGATAGTTGAGCAATCTGCTCATCTTTTGACTTCAGCATTTTTTCATTTGCTGCCCTTAGTTGTGCCAAGGCTTCAGACAACTCTTTCTGCTTCTGGATTGCGCTGTGATCAATCCTCTGTTTCTCTTCCCACAATTGTTGAGTTAATTGATTATTTATTTGTTGTTGTGTTAACAATTTCTGTTCTGCCTACTCCGCTTTCTGCTGTGCTTTTGTTAGCTGTGCTTGCAATAAAAAGATTTCCTGGTCTTTCGTTTTTAATAAAAGACTCACCTCTGATGCCTTGTCTATTGTTGCTGCCGAATAGGCTCCAGCATATTGTGATAGTTTTGTTAGGTCATCAGAGGGGTCAAATTCCTCCTTCCAAACCACATTGCATGTAACCGTTTGTTCTGGGAAAAGGGAAGGTTGATCAGTCCTTCTTCTCTTCCTCTGTCGTTTTACCACAACTTTGTGCCTTGGGCTATAGAAGACATCCAAGGGAGGAATTTCTTCTATCTGCAAAATAATTTGATCGGAGGGGTCCTTTGGGATTATTTCTACTTCCTTTGAACTGGGTAGGCCGCTGGTTCCACTTGGAACCTGTTGTGAAGTGGTTTCCTGTGTATCTGCCGCTTTCGAAGTTTCGGTGTCCTTTGAACATTCAAGACTACTGATAATTGAATCAAATTGCTGCCATTCCTGGAGCAATTTGGGATCAATTTGAGTATCCACATTCACCTCTATGTTGCTCTGTTTCTGCTCTTTAGTCTGGGTTTCCTCTTGCACTTTCTCCTGTTTTTCTGTTGTAACCGGCGGTTCCTTTGAATGTTGTTGTTCAGGCTCGCTTGGTCTTGTTGCTGGGGTTGTTGCTAACAGATCTAGAGGCAGAGTTTGCAACCTCTGTTCTCTAAGTCTGTTGAATTCAACTAACCCTTCATCTTTGTATTCCATTATGGCCAGCGATCTAACTTGATACATTGATTCAGCCGAGGAGAACAGGTCATCAAATTTATCTTCTATATGATCAAACTTTGTCAATTTGGCCTGTTCAAGAGCATTATAGGCGACTTTGTTGGGATCAAATCGCCTGTTAGGGAGAGTCGCTAGAGTTAATGATTTCATCTTCGTAGCTTCTTTTTCCGCATGTTTAAAATCATGCAAAGTGTAGACACCACATCTCAGAGGAAAGGAGGGCCAGACCTGCTTCTTATTTTTCTTTAGAGTTTGTGTAACTCCCTCGGCAATAATCTGATAGGCTATCTCCCTTGCCAGCAGTTTGTCAGGTATGTACAAAGGAAGGACATGAGGTTTGGCTTGGCTGCAGAAAATTCTTAAATAAGTAAATTTCTCCTCTCCGAACCATCTTCCTATTGATGTTAAATCAATCCCTGCTTGGTAAGAAATTTTGGGAGCAGGTTTATTAAAAATAGAATAATGAATGGGTAACATGAAGCCGTTGCAGACTTGGTACAAATGGTGCTTATAGGAAGTCTTCCACAATTTCTGATGGTATATGTGAATAGGCGTGGGGTCTTGTGGAGTCCACCTCCAGCCGAGTACAGGAAAATCAGAATTAAAACACAGGGTATCTAGTATATAAGCACTGTAGTAGAATGGGGGAATAATCCTTTCTGAGACGGAAGTTTTAGTTCTAAAACTAAGAACTGTGGTCGCTAGCTTATCTGACAGTATGGTTGCCCAATCCATTATCTCACTATTACATGCCGCTTCCATCAAGGGAACCATTTCTATAGTGAAATTAGCGGAATCGTGCAACCCCCACAATCTACACATCATTATCCCAGCATAACAATACAGAGAACATAGAGAATAAACAGAGTACTTACCGGAAGTTTCATGCTTGTGTTTCGCCAGATTTTGCCTCCATTCTCGAATGGGTTCGGATTCAGTTTCATTTTCATTTCGGAATTTCTCCAGAAATTCCTTGTTGTACTTCTTCTCTGGCTCAGGCAAATGATACATTTGCCTCAAATCATCAGCCTTGAATGAACCGAAGATTCTCCCATCTCTGGTGCAGAAAGTTCTGTCTATGATTGGGATTTCCTCAATTGCCCACTTTACTACATCCGTATATGGGAGAATTTGTTCCCGAGTCGCTATCCGATGAAGGAAAGAGTCGGCCAAGTCTTTCAAAGTACCATCAGATTTTCTACTGGAACCCGTTGTAGCTTGTACTGCCGTCACCTTTGGTTCTTCGGCTTCGATCAAATTATAGGTACTTTGCCAAGTGGTCTTGGCAAGTCCTGAACCTGTAGTATCAGATATTAATCCTTTCTTTTTATTTGCTGGATCAGCAACGGCTTGTCCTGTGGCTGGTGCAGTGGAAGCGACTGTGGTTTTGTTATATTTCTTCCCCATTCTGGTTGAATCTATTACTTCAGAAGAATTCTGCACAGTAGTGGAAATAAGTGTAACACAGAGAATTGGTAGCGAAAACCAAATACGAGTGAGATATATTGATCAATGCATGATGAGGGATTAACTTAAAAGTGGCCGCGGATACAATCTATGAGAAGATTTTTTAAGCTTACTATTTCATTAAATGGCCATTAAAACCTGCCAATCCTTTAAATGCTCATCATATCTCTTATTGGCCACATGATTTGTTTAAGCGTGCCTTGGACATTTTGGCGGTTGAGCACAGGTGAATCACTGTTTGAAAGATAAGGCCTTAAATACGAATTAATCGTAATACCTCTGCTTTAACGGCTTTTTGAAGTTTGCGCTTTCGGCTTTATTGCAATCGGGTGTCGGGGAAAACTTAAATCTTTATATTGACACCTTTTGAAATCCCCGATCGCCGATAGCGATATCGCATCGCATCGCATCGCATTGGGAGTATGGGCACTTTAAAAAGCATGCATGGTATATCCCCGATCGTCGATAGCGATATCGCATCGCATCAGAGCGAAAGGGACGTGATCGCATCACATCGGAGCGAAAAACATCTTATCGCATCGCATCGGAGCGGGAGGCACTTTTGTTATGGGAAGTTATTATTGCCGATATCCAATAGCCTACTGTATGTCATCGCATCGGAGAAAACCAATGGGCCTTTAAGTTATGCCTCCTTTGTCATTGTGATATGCGATCTTGCGATCGCTTTATCGCAATGATAAAAGATTGATTATTTATATTATAAGACCAAATAATTGGTTTTTCAAAAAGGTTTTTTATAATGCTTTCATTTTATTTTTCGGACCTTTTTGAATAATACAAAGTTGATACCAATTAAAAACAAAAAGGGACCCATTTCATATTATAGTTTTATGAATAAAATGGTATGAAATGGGGGGTTGTTGTAGATCACAACAGTAGGTTGAACCTTATACTGACTCTGAGGAAACTATAATGGCAAAAGAAGGAGAAGATGGAGAATTCAGTCTGTTTGGAAGGGGTAGAGGAAGATGTAGAGGAAACAATGGAGGAGGTAGATGAAATAATGGAGGAGGTAGAGGAAATAGGGAAATATATAATTCTCTTGGATTCCCTATAGTAGATGAGGAAACAAATGCCAGAATGAAAAATATATCACTCTTTGTCCTCCCAAACTCCCATGGGTTAAAAAGTGAGGATACTGAAACATTCTTATTTGAGTTTGAAGTCTTGTGCAGAACCTATGACTATCTAGAAGACTCTCAAAAACTCAAATTGTTTCCTTCAGCACTAAAAGGAGCTACTTTAAAGTGGTTCATGGGGTTAGTCACTTAGTCCATTAGAACATGGAATGACATGAAATTTTTTTTTTGGATAGGTACTTGGATTATTGCATGACTACCAATCGCAAAGATGTCATTTTCACAATGATGCAAAGAGACAATGAAAACTTGGAGGATTTGATAGAGAGATTCAACTATAATTTGAAAAGAGCAAAAATGGACACTTTAGATGAAGATACCTTGAATGCTATTTTATTAAAAGAAATTAGAGATGAGTGGATAGATATCTCTCAACTTCTATTAAATGATATAGGAGAATTATGTGTTCATCTGTCAAGAGGAAAATCTAAAACTGGGAAAGGTCCAAGATATCCTTCTCTTGTTAGAGTAAACAAATCTACAACTAGATCTGTAAGTAGGGCAGAAATTGGTAATATGCTTGATGAATTTAAAACTGACATTCTAGGGAGTCTTAGTGAGTAAATAGCCACCCTTAAACTACAAAACACGTAGAAAACTGAGGCTGATGCTTTAGCCATTTTTTGTCCAAAATGCATGAAAAAACATGCTCTAAGAGAATGCCCTTTAGATGCAAAATTTGTAGAAACTTGTATGATTTTCTTAGAAAGCCGTGAGACTAAGGGTTGTCCTTCAATTCTAGGTCTTAAGCCTGTCTTTCAAGAGGAAACAGTCGCAAATTCTACAGAAACTCTTTGTTTTGTTGCTAGAAGGCCTTGGCAGGGGCCACAAAATCAAGGATCTAACAATCAAATGTATCTTTAGCCCCAACCCTATTGGAATTCTTGGCAGCAACCTTAGCCTCAACCTCAATCTCAATCTCAACCATGGGCACAAGGAGTACAAAATCCTTATGGGAGATTTTCTCAATATTATCAATATCCTCCATCATATCTGAATTATCCTCCTCCACACATTCAGCAACAAAATCAACAACCACAACTTCAAAATCTAAACCCTCAACTCTCATTACCATTTCCACAAAAATCTCCACAACAAAACCAAAATCCTCAACCATTACTGCCATTTCAGCAGAAACCAAATCGGCTACCTACCCAACCATTACCAAACCCCAACAATAAAAACCCTTAGAATGCTTACATGGTGGAAGGACAATAATTTCCAACATATATGATTACTCCTCTAGATCTTAATGATGTTCAACTGAGATCTGGTAGGATATTAGAAAAGGAAATACCTTGTGTAGATATTTAGAAACAAGATAGTTCTAAGGAAGATTCTCTGAAGGTCAATAAAAGTTTTGAGGGAACATTTCTCCAAAACCAAAACATTGAAAAGTAAAAACAAAGAGAATCAGTGAACACAACTCCTATAAATGAGAAACCAACATCTACTTCTACACCTCCTTTTCCTGAAAGATTACAAATTGATAGAGGAGTAGAAAAACAGATTATGTTTCCCAATTATCATGTTCTATATGAATTGAAGAATATTTGTATCAAAATCCCTTTGCTACAATAAATTAAAGAAATTCTAATTCTAGCCAAAACAATAAAGGAGTTGAGCATAAAGAAACTAGGAAGAAAAACAAAGGAAACAAAAAGAATTCAGCTGGTAGGAAAAATAAAAGACATAATGATGCAAAAATTTCCATACAAAAATATATGGATCCAGGAAGTCCAATTGTGAAAACACATATTAATGGATTTGAAATTCCAAATACATTTATTGACTTAGGGGCAGCAATAAACATCTTGAGCAAAAAAACTATGGAGCAGCTCAAGCTTCCTAATCTTCTCTACACACCTACCTTACTGCAACTAGCAAATAGATCACTAATCGAACCAAATGGAGTGTTAGAAGATATTTCAGTATCCTTAGATTCTTGGGAATACCCTGTTGATTTCATGATCTTAACTCCCAAGAACAATCTACGAGAACATCCACTCATATTAGGAAGACCTTGGCTGGCCACAACTGATGCTTTGTAGATCTGGTGACATGTATATTTCTGATGGTAATTCAACAAAAAAATTTACTCTATATCCTCTAGCAAAAGCAGTCACAGCAATAGATGACAAAGAATGGATTGATGATGAAGATGATATTCAACCTCTCTTTACTATTTCAGATATTAGTGAAGATAGTCAAATTTTAAATACATTAGAAAATTTTGAATCATCTTCAGAATATGACCATGAGAAATTTCAAGAAAAATCTAATGTTGAATATTTTTCATCTAGGCAGATGTCTCTCTATTCTGTGGAAGAGTTTGGTAGCTCTACAATTGAAATTTTTCTAGGTAGGACATTGAACATAAACAAAAACTTGGAGAAACTACAACAAGAAGAGCTAATCAAAACATTACAAAAACATTCTGTTGCATTTGCATGGGAATACACCGACATGAAAGGAATTAATACTAAGAATTGTATCCATTAAATCTACATTGAGGAAAATTGTAGACCTATCAAAGAACCTTAGAGAAGGATGAATCCAAATCTTAGGGAGATTGTGAAAGAAAATCTCCAAATGTTACTGAATGTAAACTTCATTTACCCAATTTCAGATAGCCAATCGGTTTCTCCTTTGGTAATTGTGCCTAAAAAGAATGGTAAATGGAGGGTGTGCATTGATTATCGAGAACTGAATAAAGAAACCCTTGAAGATCATTTCCCTTTACCTTTTATAGATCAAGTGTTAGATACATTAGCAGGTAAGAAGTGTTTCTCATTTTTGGATGGTTTTAGTGGTTATAATCAAATTCAAGTAGCACCTGAAGATCAAGATAAAACCAAATTTACTTGTCCATGGGGAACTTATGCCTATTGAGAACTTCCTTTTGGGTTATGTAATGCACCTACAACATTCCAAATAGTAGTAGTAGGGATTTTTATGATCTAATTCATGATTGTGTAAGGGTATATATGGATGATTTTACAGTCTATGGGAATACGTTTGAAGAAGCTTTGGAAAATTTGAAAAAAGTTCTTAAAAGATGTAAAGAAAAAAACCTTTCACTAAGCCATGAAAAAGCTTTTATGATGTTTATAGAAGGTATTATTTTATGACATCACATTTTAGGAGATGGGATTAAAGTTGACAAACCTAAAGTTGAAGTCATCTCTAAATTATCAATTCCAAATTGCCAAAAGGATGTTAGAAGTTCTCTAAGATTTACCGGATACTATAGAAGGTTTATAGAAAATTTCAGTAAAATAGCATCTTCACTCTCCTAATTGCTTACCAAAGGTTGTGAATTCAATTAGAATTTTGATTGCCAATTGGCTTTTGAAACCTTATAAACAATAATTTTTGAAGCACCCATTTTAAGAGGTCCAAATTGGAAACTCCCTTTCCATATTTCAACAGATGCTTCAGATACAACTTTTGGAGTTGTATTGGAACAAAATGATTTCATTCCTTATGCTATTTACTATACAAGTAAGAATTTGACTCCCATTGTGTTAAATTATACTGTGACTGAAAAGGAATTTTTAGTTGTTTTTCATGCAATTAACAAGTTCAAACACTATATAATAGGCTATGAAACCTTTTTTCATGCAGATCACTCTGCAATTAGATATTTAATGAATAAACCTATTACTAATGGTAGAGTTACAAGATAGCTTTTACTTTTGCAAGAATTCAACATTACTATGCTAGATAGACCTGGAAAACAAAACACAGTTGCTAATTTCTTGTCTAGGACTCAGAATATCAAAGAAGATTCTCTAGTTGAAGATAAGTTTCCTGATGAATATATTTTTGCAGTAACTACTAAAACTCCTTGGTTTACAAATATTGCTAACTATTTGGTCATAGGAATGTTATCTTCACGTTTTTTTCCTAGAGAGAAAATAAAAATTATTCAGGAAAGTGCAAGATATTCATGGATCAATAAGGAATTGTATAAAACAGGACCAGACCTTATGATCAAAAGGTGTGTCAGGGAAGACGAAATTCCTGAGATTCTTAAGGCATTTTTGAGAAGAATCTTCGCCGAAGATTCTTCTCAAAATTGATATGGATCACATAAGCCTAAACTCAATAATTCTTAAGGCATGTCATGATAAGCCGTGTGGTGGAAACATTGCTGACAATAGGACATCCTATAAAATCCTATCTTTAGGATATTATTGGCCATCCATCTTCAAAGATGCTAAAGAATATGTCAGGAGATGTGACAGCTACCAAAGGGTAGGAAAACCTGCTCGCTCAAATGAAATGCCATTAAAATACAGGTACTCATCAAACCTTTTAAAAAGTGGGCCTTAGATTTTATTGGGCCAATTAATCCTCCATCTAAGAAGAAGAAGTATATATTAGTGTGCACTGATTATGTCACTAAATGGGTAGAAGCCAAAGCATTACCTTTTGCTAATGAGAAATCTGTAGTTAATTTTGTTTTTGAGGACATCTTCACTCGTTTTGGTGTTACAAGAGAAATTGTGACAGATAGGGGATCTCAATTTACATCTAACATGGTGGAAGGGCTTGTGGAAGAGTACAAGATCAAAGATAGGAAATCTACTCCCTATCATCAACAAGAAAATGGTCAATTGGAATCTACACATAAAGTGATTGAAAGAATTCTCACCAAGATGGTGCATCTACATAGAAAAGATTGGGCAGAAAGGATTCCTGAAGCCTTATGGGCCTACAAAACTATATGGAGGAACACAACAGGACATGCACCCTATGAAATTGTTTATGGGAAGCAAGTCCTTTTCCCTACAGAGATCCAAATCAAAACTTTCAAGATGGCCGTCCAACTGGGACTAGATTTATCAAAGGCAAAAAAACATAGGCTAGAGCAATTAAATGAACTTGATGAAATCAGGCAAGAGTAGTTCAAAGGACTACTTTAGTCCAACAACAGAGGGTTAATGGAATTACAAATATATCAAGGAAAAGAGGTTTCAAGTGGGAGATTAAACATTATTGTTTGATTCAAAGTTTTAATATTTTCAAGGGAAGTTTCAAACTCATTAGCTTGGGCCATATGAGATTGAAACAATCTTTAGTAATGGAGCACCGAGGATTAGAACAATAGATGAAAGTAAAACTCCTCTTCTTGTGAGTGGTCATAGATTAAAGATATATCAGAAACCAATTTCAAAAGAGGAGTTCATTAAGATTTTCCAAGACAATTCTGAAATGAAGCTAGTGAAGAAGATTTCTTCTTCTCCACTAACTTAGTCTTTATTTTTCCTAAAAGAATAAAAACCAGAAAGAAAATAAAAAAAAATATTGTATAAGGTTGAAAATTAATCATTGATTGGCATACTTATAAAGATAATACAAGGTGAAAATCAGAGATTTCTAACACCCTATATTTTCCATTTGATTTTTGTAATAAGTAGTGACAAAAAGCTACAGTCACTCTGTAGTTTAGATTCTACAAATTCATCGTCTCATCTCACTTCACTCCATTTTATTTTTCTAGTTTCACTTCATCCCATTCTCATATTCACTTCCATTTCATTCATGATCCATAAGCCATATTCCACTTTCTGTTTCACATTCTGTAGCTGATTCTGTTTTGTAGCTAATCCGATTCTGGAGCTACAATTTATCAGCTCAGGGACAAGTGTACAACTCATAATAAAATCATGTATGTAGGGAATTGAAGAGAAATCAATTTTTGAAGGCCAACCATGCTCAAGGTACCTATGGATAAACATCAAAAACATTAGCAAGTGAAAAGTAAAGGTTCCAAAGGTAAATGAAAAAATTTATTTCAAAAATCAATTTGAAAACATAAGTTTGTATAGTATGTATAATCACATGTCTCCTTAATCAACCATCATTTGATTTGACCGCCACTATGTCTCCACCATATCTTCCATCTTTAATGACAAATGGTCTCAATTATTCTTTCATAACAAATATCCACTTCAAACTCCATAACCTGTACTCAAACGATCCTCCACAACTTCACCTATTAATGGTCAAGATGACGATGTGACCTACCTATCTATGACTCTCTAAATCCTTACTATCTATTTATTACATGTAAACTCTTAAGTTTATCTCTCATATTCACACAGTCTTTTCATATATACGCAATCATTCTGTTTCCATACACACAATGATTCCATTTCTTAAATAGCACTCGCTTTATAGATAGTGAGAGTAATTTTGAGGGTTAACCGAAAATAGGGGAAATGGGGCTTATTTTCAGGATAGAGCCTGTAGGGGTAAAGTATATGGAGGGGTATCCACAACTTAAAGGGATGCTACAAAGGGCTGGATGGTTAAATTTTATTGAGAAATTTGACTACTACCGCAAGGAAATTACCAAGTCTTTTTCAAGGTCATTTGATGGCACAAAAGTGGAGATAGGAGACATAAAATTTGCGATAACAGAATCCTTCATAGAAAAAGCAACAGAGTTGATGAGACAAGAAGAAATATGGTTTAAAAACATGAATATCATGGTGAATATTGGAAAGTGATCATTAGAAACCCAGGTATGGATGTTACAGTATTTAGGAAGTGAGTTCCTATTTCAGCACTCAAACACAAATGAGGTAATATGTTGTTAATATTGAAAAAAATCATTACATGTGAAGGAAGATTTGGGTTTATGTATGTTTACCATATAGGCTTATTAATGAATTTTTTAGAAAATGGAACCATCAACCTTCCCTTCTTCCTTCTAAATAGTCTAAGAAGGATGGCTACAAATGTCCAAAAGAAAATTGAATCCATAGAAAGGCTACAAATGTCCAAAAGAAAATTGAATCCATAGAAACAACTATGTATCATCATGGATTAGTGAAAATACTAGTTGAATTCCATTTGAAAAGTGTAGGGGATACATGGGAAGATTTCTTGGTAAGAATTCTTTTCCAGGATGCTCCATAGTCACCTGAGGAAAGTCATATTAAGAAAAGTAGGAGGAGAAAGATCAGTATTAACATTCAAACCTCCTCACAAAAGAATGATGTAGAGACAACTTCTAAACCAGAGGTTAGAAAGGAGAATAAACAGAAAGGAAAAATGAAATAGAGAGTTAAAGAAATAAATGAAGACATTCCTAGACCTTCATCACCACAAGAATATGAATAGTTACTCTCTGAAATACTGACCAAGATTAAGGAGCAAGTCAAGAAAAAGAAGGAGATAGGGAAGAGGAAGAAGGACACAAGAGAAGAAACCATAAACTTCAAAAACCGGAGAAGGAGCTATAGACTCTGAGGTAAGGTGAGGAAGGTAACATCAAAGTAATCCCAGTTCATAAAAATAAAGGAGGAAACCGCAGTTCAATCTCCTGACAGTATTCCACCTGAACATAGTCCACAAAGCTCTCCTCCACTGAATTTTGAAGGTAGCCCAAGCAGAGCTTCTCCTGGCATCGATCCAGTACAACAACAAATCTATGACTACATAGAGTCATTAGAGAGAAAGGATAACTCAATGGATCCATGATCATCAACCAATCTAGAGCAGCCTATCAATCCAAAAGAACCTCTAACTAGCTCTCTCAAAATGAAATCTTTGAGTTAGAGATTTGGAATAGGCACATTCAAAAAGAAAATGAAACCTTGAGAGAACAAAACAAGCTGGATAGAGCCATTCATGAAAAAACAATGCTGCACCTAGGATTATGGTATAAGAAAAATAGGAAGCTGAAGAGGAAAAATAGGAAGTTGAGCAGAACACTTATCAACCTCAAATACAGACTTCTTATGAAGAATCCCAAGATGGCATTGAGTGCAAGGAGAAGTAAGAAAATGAAGTTGGATGTGCTAGTAGAAGTGTCAGAATAGATGCAATAGGAGAAATAAGTTCACATTTTTTTGAAAATTACATGGGGATACGCAATGATTTTGCAGTGGGGGTATGTTCAGGCTCAAAATTACTCCTTCCCTAGCAAATCTTCTCATCCCTTTTCTTTGTTTTTTCCATAAGAAAGATGCATTCTCATCACCAATAAACGGTATATACTGTCTTGAGGAGGACATTTAGTGATTTACATGTTATGCTTTTCCGTTTTGCTATTTGAATAAACTTTTGTATATTAACTATGGAAGGTAGCCTATTCTGCAGCTAATCGGTTGTTCCGTAGCTACCTTCATTCTCCAACAGGTTTTAGGTGTCAGAAGAAGAAACTAGCCACATGGGTAGCTTGGAAATCATCATGACATGGACCCTGTCCTATTCAATTAGGCCAGGTCGACAAAGAAGATGGAATAAGACTACGGTCAATTGATAAGTCAAACAAAAGGAGACTGAAGGTAACATGACTCTATTTCGTGGTTAATTAATGCATTTCAAAGTGAGTGATCTTTTGGATTCCAATTCACCAACCTAACAAGATGAGATCATGGTTTCTCCATGAAATGTTACAAAACACAATTTCGAGGCAACTGTAAATGAGAAAATGAGAAAAAAATCAAATGCACTCAACATTTACAATTGTTTGGCGATGTCGATGAACGCTATGAGATGGTTCCTCTTCACTTCTAACATTTGTAGATGTAACATCTACGAAGTTAATTTGTATGCCTCTATTGGAACGACTTCTATCTTGTTCAAAGAAAATAAAATACGCCATAAAGTTCAATGTCCAACCAATAAAAAATTTAAAAAATTGAAAGTGAATCAAAAACATTGAAAATTTACATTAGTCTCGAATGTAGTAGAACAACCACTATTGCAGCGAAAACCAAAATATAATTATGTTACCTCCTTTGTGCCACGCAAAATGCTAGCAGGGATGAATGATTCTCTTGGTGGGACCACATTACTTTGAGAGGAGGAATTCGAAGGTCTTTTGTTTCGAGCAGCTGGATCCAAATTATCAAACAAGTGGCCAAGTAAACTATCATCAAAATCATCACACAAAATGTCATCATTACCTCCACCATGGATGTTTTGCAACCTTTGGCCATCATAACATGAAATTGGACACTCGGAAGGGTTAGGGTGGACATTTTCATGCACAATATCGATATGTCGTTCTTCCCGATTGCAAGATGTTTTGCCAATGTTATGAACATTTTCAGAAGAGCATAGAACAACAAGATTATGTTGATGAGGAGCATATCCTGATAATGAACTATCAATAGGAAATGTTCTTTCCATTATATCATCCATACAACAATACTAATATGTAGCTCTCCTACGCTCATTTATGGCATCCGTATTTTGTTGATACCGTAAACGATGACTTTCATTAGACCTCTCTCGTGATTGTGATGAAAAAGTTCTTTTTCTTGTACGCATGCTTGTGCCTTGAGATGACATGTCCACAATGAATAATAATTATTCATTATGGAATCATAAACATGGAACATAAAAAGTGTATATGTTATTTTTTTTCTAACCATATAAACTTATCAAAATGTATAAGGATTTTCCCAAATGCCTAAAAACAGAAACAAAAAATTTCAAAATGGAAAAAAAAAGAAATGAATTCTTCCGAATGGCTTAAACAAAAAAAGAAATCTAAATTTCCATGTATCATATTATAATCAAAATGGAACCCATACTATTGGGACACAACAATCTAAAAATTTTGAACTATATATACTATCAAAATATAAATATAAGTATTAAAATTAACATAAAGATATAACATTGTTTTAGAACCAATGACAAAAACCAATCAAATATAATCTATAACATAAATTATAGAAATTATAATTATACAAACAAAGAAAAAATCATAACATCAAGAAACATATACATGTAAATAAGAAAACTTTAGCGGAAAATATTAAATAATTTACATCACAAGGATCGATACAAACATAATTTTAATGTATTACCATAAAGACATATAGTATGTAGAGAGGTGAAAATTATACAAACAAAGAAAAAATCATAACATCAAGAAACATATACATGTAAATAAGAAAACTTTAGCGGAAAATATTAAATAATTTACATCACAAGGATCGATACAAACATAATTTTAATGTATTATCATAAAGGCAGATAGTATGTAGAGAGGTGAAAATGGAAATATTTTCCACAACAACAGAGAGTATATAAAATGGAAATATTTATAAGAACTCCTAAGAATACTAATATCCAAGAATCAATCACCATATCCAATGGTGGAATCTCATCAATAGAATCCATATGGGCACCAATTGCAAAAACATCTCCATACTCAATCAGATCATTGCAGTCCTCTTGTGCTGGCTATCAAAACTGAAACATCTGCTCATTAGTTGAATTATCAATATATATCGGAAAATAGATGCAAGTTACCATGTCACATAATAGGAAAGGAACTTCACTGCAGTTGCACATAAGAACCAGACCATGAACTGTTCGGAATGAAAGATAGTGAAGATATTTGCTATTTATATATGCAAAAATTTCTTCCAACAAATTTCGTCAGAAACCCCAATGATCTTCAAAGTAGTCAATTCTTCGTTCAACACACGGTTTACCAAATTGGAAAAGATATAATTTTTCAACTGACCATACAGAACTAGACCCATGATTGACAACGCATATCAACTGATTCATGTATACGGATAACGACATACAACGTATGTCACTGATTGGAACAAATGAAAACCCCACTCATTTTTTATTACGTCAAACCAGTAGATTTTATACCCATACCGAGGATAATATTCATACTCCTTGTCGAGATACAGCCAAAACAATTTACTTTTATAAAACACTACATTCTTGGCGGTGAAGTTCAACCAAATGGAATAGCAGCCCTTTGCCATACCCTATGAAGACTACTACAAACATAAAATTCAAACTGCATTCCGTCATAGATATGTTTTAGAACAATCCAGTCATATTTTCTGGTGCTTACATTTTCGAATAATGAAAAGAACCTTGAGTCTCCAATTCGTACTAGCCCTATGTTTTAAAATGCCTTTGTAAATGGATTCATTACAAAACAGTTGTGTTTTTGGGGGAATTCTATTGGTAACGATAAAACCACCATTGGTCCAACAATACACTCTACTCTCTATCTTGAATCTATGAATCCGAAATGAAATTGATATATGTGGCCATTTTGATTAAGGTATTGGGCAGCAAAACAATTGTCTTCACTATTAAGGAAATGAAGGAGAAATCCAAATTGGTTCGTGGAGACATTCTTGCAATGTGAAAAGAAACAAGGGTTCTACAAAGAATTCTTCCATTTTTTACATACAGTGCCAAACTTTATCACAATCGATAAAGGGATCCACAACAAGACAAGTTCAAGAACTTTGAATGGAAGAGAACTCCAAATAGTTGGATCCATGATGAAATAATGAAATCACTTAACAGTAAGAAAAAAAGGCATTTTATATCAACAAAACAATTTAATGTTGAATAAAATTAAAAGTAACATAAATACATAATTTACCACACACAATTTTCCATTTTGTTGAGACTATGTTAATTGAAAACATAGTAAAGGATCATGAATCCACCATGATGATAGACATAGTGGAAATAGCCATGGAAGCTATTGAGACAGTCACTAAGAAGGAAGGACATCTACTGAAAGATGTTAAGAAGGAAGAAACCTATGCAAAGGATTTAACCTTGGGAGAAGGAACACTAACAGAGGAGTGTTTTACAGAGCATGAAAAATCTTTTGATGCTATCAGAAGTATGGAGAAGTATCTTTCAAAAGATACAAACTCTGAAGTAAAGGAAGATGGATAATGTCTCTTAAATGACAGAAGAAATGATTGATTGCAACAAAAATAATTCGATAATACATTGATATTTGAAACTGTGACAACACAGGAACAAGTTCTTGTGCAAGAAGGAGATGAAGTTCAGTTTGAAGAGATGATATGTGAAGCAACAGTTGAGACTGTTTAATCATATGATTTCCAAACAAATATTTTATGTATAAATGCAGGAGATATAAGTAATGATGAAATACTAATAAAGTGTCATAGAGAAATTGCATTGCTAGAATATTTTCTGGAAAATTCAGAGTAAAGGCATTTGGGCAATTACAAAACAAAGTATTAGGAGATCATGAATATTTTCTACTTTGGGAGTCTGATGTAGGAGCATTCAACCTAATAGAAAGTCATTGTAATCCAAGATCAGTCCACAAGACAGAGAGTCTCGTTATGTAATCAATTGTTTACATGTTTATATACAGAGGAATTCGATTCTAAGTGTGTAAATGTGTGAATGGAGTATTTTGTGATTGATTTTTTTGCGAACTCATACGTTTTGTAACAGACGTTGTAGGCAGAGTCGAGACAGATTACATAGGAGAAGAATAAGCCAAAGGTTCATAATGGATCCTTGAATCCATTCGAAACATCAACTAAAGTCCAAACTCAGTGATAAAAATCATAGAGATCCAGCCCAAGAGGAGTCATAGCAGAACAATGAAGGGGGAAGAACCTTTGAAGAATAAAAAAAAAACACAGAAAACCATTTAAAATGGTGGAAAAACATAAGTAACAGAGTAGTGGAGGAGCAATTGTTAATGCACAGTAGCCATTAGATCTCATAGATCAACAGCCAGGATTAAGCTGCAGGAGTGGAAGAATTAGGATATCATCACAATATTTCAAAGAGAAGAACCGAAGTGCGATTGTGACATGTAATGGATGGTCAAACTCGAAACCCTATCGAATGTAGCCTAGAAGCCCGCGGGGTCCAAAACATATGTCGGATTAGAGTTTTAAAGTGGAGTGAAGCATGAAGATCAAGCGAGAGCCGATACCCGATGGCAATTAATCGGCGATCAAAGATCGAGCTGATCAGAGTTTTTAGGAGAGTTTTGTGTAAAATAAATTCATTAGGGACCTAACGATGATTATATATGCATGTGAATAGAATTTGAAATCTGCTACATGTGTTCAGAGCGGGTTTTCAACGTATTTCCATGTATTTGTGATAGATGTGTTGCCCGAGCCTTTTAAGGCTAAAACATATATTATCGTTCTATTTGTCGCATATCGAAGGGGAAGGGGTCCATATATATATATATATATATATCTGTGTGTGTGTGTGTGTATGTGTGTATATATATGTATATATATATGTGTGTATATATATGTATATATATATATATATGTATATATATATGTATATATATATATATATATATATATATATATATATATATATATATATATATATAGATATATATATATAGATATGTATGTCTGTATGTATATATGTATGTGGCTTGCTGCAGAGGAGCGATACCCAATTGCAATAAAGGTGGCATTGATCTATGTAGAGTTTAGAGTTCGTACCAAGGTGAGAAAAGCTCTGTTTCTGTATGTTTTCCTTTGTAAATGGTTTTATAAGGAAAATAGCGCCGATAAAAGGTTTTGTGGGTTAAATATATGTGTAGCAAATGTTTAAAGAGGGAAGGTTACATATATAAGTGGTTAAAGGGATAATGAAGGTTATGAGGAGGTTTAAAGTTTGGATAGAATGTTTAAGCGGGGTGATTGAGTTCCGATATAAAGGAACTGTGGAATAGGGCCTTAACCATTGATGGTTGAATATTTCACTCCTGTGAGAGTTAAATACCTGGGATAGAGATTTAAATAACAAAAAAATGTAATATGTTTTATGTTTGTGAAATTTTTCAACATAATTATATATATTTATAACTTTTTTTAATTATTTGAATTTCTTAATATTTTTTTTTTTTTTGTAAGTTGCGGTGTTGCTCTTCTTTTTCTATTACTTTAAATAAAAAACAAAACAGTATATATTTGGTTGACTTCAACTCGCCCTCTTGGGGAAACCGAGTTTTTCAGCCACCTAAAGTTCTTAATAGCCGACCAAAAATAGAAGTTCCAGATTTTGATTATCCATGCTAAATAAACTAAACAGTCTTGCATATTTCTAATTCTACTTGTAAGCATATATCGATTTTCCTCATCTAATGTTTTAAGCAAGCTATAATTATCTATACTATGCAGCTTCATCAAGATTAATACATATCTATACTCAAACAGCTTCTGCCGCTGGTCACTGGTTTGTCTCCCTGTTTGCACCCTATTGTCCTTCCCTTATCATTTGGTGAATCTCCTCAAGCTCCTTTTCTTGCATCTCTAATGTAATATGGATAATCCTCAGCTCCCTCCTTAGGTTGGGGACTCCTTGCACCAGTTCTGCCATCTCTATTGCAGCTTGTTCCAAGGCATTAGCCAACAATCTCTTTATCACCCAGTAGATATATAGGGATTGCTTAAATAGAGACATTCTGCCTCTAGTATTGCCAGGGTCATGGAGTAAAAACTCCCAATATTCCATCTCTGAGTCAGACTAAGCCTTAAGCGATTCTTCCTCTATATTCTGGATAATCCTCCTGATTCTTGGGTTAGTGTTCTGACTGTAAGCCCTTTCTGCTTGTTGAATTTTCTTATCTAACGATCTACTTGTTATTTTACTAGGTCTCCCTCTCTGCCCCTATCTTCCTCCCCTATCTCCTCTATTTCTATGCGGTCCTCTGCCTCTCCTGCTATCTGGATCCAACCTGCTACCCATGCCTCTGACTCCCCTCTGTCTGCTGCATTTCCTTACCTTTCCCTCCCGCTGTCCTTGCTGCTCTTCACTGGTTTGCTGGGTATCCCAGCCTCCTACAGTTCCACCTCGTTCCTTACCTCGCCTGCCTTGTTCTTGCAGGTCTTCCTCATCTTCAGAATCGTCATAGATTTCATATATCTCTTACACTGTTTCGTCCTTCGCTACCGCCTTTCCCTTTCTGTCTCTATCTTTGCATTCCGTGGCTTCCAGTTCCTCTACAGCCCTTGCTCTCTTCCTGGTTTCCATAGTGTCCTCAGTAAGGTTTCGGTACAAATTCTCTCTGGAGCGGATCTCCACCACCTTTCCTCCCCTCACGCTCTGATTTCCAAACAATTTTCCTCGTCGTCGATCCTTTCGCTGCTGCCCATTTATAATCCTCCTTGCTTTGATCTGCCTACCTATCAACTTAGCCTTCCGCTGCCACCTGTTATTTTGCCTGCTGCCTTTCTTATCAATTATCTTTCTATCCTCATTTCCATTTGTGGACTCTGACATACCTTTCTTTCGCCCTCTCCGATCACTTGAATTAATTATCCTGCTGTGGGGTGGTTGTTTCTTACCTGTCGTCGCACACTTCTGCTGTAATGTACCTTGCCTACCCATTATACCACTCCCCCGCCTTGACTGACACTCATTTAATTTCTAGGATTGCCGATCCATCTCACCTGTCCGTTGCACGGATATTATGATTCTCATTCGTTGCTTGCTCATGATTCTCATTTGTTGCTTGCTCATGGTCATAATTAATAATACCGGCCAAGTCTTCCCATTCTCTGTTGGGTCGCAACATTCTCCATTGATTGTCTATTTTGCTGCTTCGATCCTTACAGCCCCAATTCGCGAGGAAATCTGCTGCTTGGTTTCCTTTCCTTTTCACATGGTTGAAGATTTTATAATCAATCCCTTTTAGTAAGTCAGCCATTTCTTGAACAATCCCTGCCATTCTCCAGCTATTGGTGACCTGCTCCCAATTCTTCCTGTTGTTAAGTTTCTTTAGAATTTCTATTGCTATCTGCGAGTCTCCTTCTATTTCCATATTTCTATAGCCATTTCTAATCGTGATTCTCAAGCCTTGGTGAATTGCCCATAATTCGGCCTCATTGTTTGTCATCTCCCCTCCCCATTCTGCATAAATCCGTCTAGTGTTTTTCTGGCTATCACGGAAGATACCTCCGAATCTGGCATTACCTAGGTTCCCCTTCGATGCCCCATCAAAGTTCAATTTCATAAAATTATCTCTAGGATATGCAAATTTGTCAGAGCTTTGATCTCTCGTGCTATTTCTGCTGATTTTTTTCGTATGCACCATTTCATAACTCAAATTTAGTTTCTTTAAAATTTGCTCCTCATTCTGATCCACTTTCCAATCATCCACATCCCATTTCTCCACCAGAATTGTTTCTGTAATTAAGTTCACAACTCTTTTCCATATTATTTCTGAATCTTTAGTTTTGTCTTGGAATACTCAGCGGTTCCTTTCTTTCCAAGCCATCCAAATCACAAAACCTGCAATGAGATCCCAGGCTTTTCGAACTACTTTACATTGGAATTTTTCCTTCTGCCATTGAAAAATCACTTCATTTATGTCTATCGGGGGCCTCTCAAGTTTCTGGAATAGTTTTCTCATTTCAATCCATAGCTTCCTGGTATATACACATTTGATTAAGAGGTGATCTTGTGTTTCAACTTCAATATTGCATAGGTAACATTTTGAAGGCCCACTGAAACCTTTCTTTTGGAGTTTGTCCCAAGTCAGGATCTTACCCTTAGCTACTAGCCATGCAAATAAGGTAATTTTCGGCCACCAATTGTTGCCCCAGATGACCTTCCAGTCTTGGTTTTCATCATTAGACGCCTGTTGATCTGCCAAATAGTATGCCTCCTTAACAGTGAAGGATCCTTTCATTGAATTCCCCCATCTGAGAATATCCCTTCCCGTTCTAGCTTTTATTTTCCTAGAATCCACCTCTTCCATGAATGCTTCCTGTTGTTCTTGGTCTATCTGGATATCCCATTCCTCTGGTCTTATCCATTTCCGCCAAATTCCATCCAATTCATCTTCTTTCCAGTAATCTTTTACATATTTACGGTTATCCCCTATTTTTTCCTGTATGTTTTGGATTTTTTGAATTCTGCTCATTTTTCCTCTTTGTTGCCATTTCTCATCCCAGAATTTGGCTTCTCCTCCTCCTCGTATTTCCCAGAAGGCATTCTTTTCTACTATATCTCGGTTTTGTCGAGCTAAATCCCAGATTGCCGAGCCTTTCGGGGTTTCCTTCAACCGGTAAATACCCTCCGTAGTGTTTGGCATATTGTACTTGTGTCTCCATATTGCTTTCCATAGGTCATTGCCCCCTCTTATCCAGCGCCACCAAAGTTTTGCTCCAAGCACCTTGTTGAGTTTATCAGGATCGCGCAGACCCAAGCCTTCTTCCTCCTTCCGTTTCGTCAGGTGTTTCCATGATACTAAGGCCCACTTCTTCTGCTGAGTCGATCCTCCCCAAATGAATTTCCTCAGAATTTCTCTAATCTTGGTGCAGACTCCTTGTGGTACAACCGTAATCGATAATGGATATATGGGGATTGCTTGCAGCACTGATTTCACTAGTACCACCCTTCCAGCAATATTTAAAGTTCTGAAGGCCCAGTTGGCCACTCCATTTTTTAATTTTTCTAGAACTCCTTGCCAATTTTTCTGTCTTTTAGAATTGAAATCCAGTAAGTTTCCCAAGTATTTTGTTAGGAGTTCTCCTTGCTTAAATCCCAGTATCCTGGTCAAATGGATTTTGATTGACTCAATGGTATTGAATATAAAGGTGCATGACTTTTCCTTATTGATCTCCAAGCTAGATGCTTACGCAAATAAATCTGGAACCTTCTTCAGATTTCTCACTTCTTATAAGGTTGGTTCCCCAAATAACATGATATCATCTACGAATTGCTGATGGGTTATAGGCAATTCATTACCCCATAGTCTTAGCCCTTTGATTTTATTTGCTGCTCTTTCTTTTTTAAGATATCTGTCTAGGCCCTCTGCTGCTAATATAAATAAGAAAGGGGATAAAGGATCACCTTGTCTTATTCCTCCAGATGCCTTAAAGGTTTTCGAGGGAGTTCCATTAACAAATATTAAAAAATTTGGAGTTGATATGAGACTGTGAACCCACTTTATCCACCTAGTACCAAAACCGAAACTTTCCAAGATTTCTTCCAAGTATTGCCAGTTGATTCTATCATAAGCTTTCGATATGTCTAGTTTAATCATCATTCCTTTCTGCTTCTTCAACTTCAACGAATGAATTACTTCTTGAGTAACCACTAAACCATCTAGAATTTGTCTGCCCTCTACAAAACCAGTTTGTTCAGGGGATATTAAACTATCTAGCAAGGGTTTCAGTCTTTTGGCAATCAGCGTTGCAATTATTTTGTAGATAACATTACATAGTGCAATGGGTCTAAATCCCTTAGCATCCTCTAAATTATCATTCTTTGGAATCAAAGTGAAAAAAGTAGAGTTAATGGCTAGCCATACCTTTTGATTCATTCGGGATTCTTCTATCAGATCTAGAATCTCTCTTCCCAAGAAGTGCCAGCTCACTTGATAGAAATCAACCGTAAAGCCATCCGGTCCTGGCACTGTACCCTTCTTCATGTTCATCACCACTTCCTCCACCTCTTCAAAACTAGCTGCTCTCATTAGGGCTCTATTCTGGTCTTCAGTTACTATTTGGGGAATGGCCTTGCAAACTTCCTTTATAGCTTCGGACCTATCCATCTGGGGTTTAGTTAATATTTCCTTGTGGTATTCCATCAGAGCTTTTTCAATTCCTTCCTGTTCAACAATCCTCTCTCCACTCTCATTCTTGATAGATAATATCCTGTTTCTTTGCCTGTGTTGTATCATTGCTTGATGAAAAAATCTAGTGTTCCTTTCCCCCTCCCTCAGCCACTTTATTCTAGATTTCTGTCTCCATAAAACTTCTTCCTGCTTTCTCCTCTCCTCCAGTTTTCCTAGAATTATCCCTTCTTCTTTACTACTTTCCTCTGTCCTTCCTTCAGTTATTATCCTTTGTTGCAAAGTTTCCATTTCTTCTTCCAACTTCTGTTTTTCCTCCATGATGTTTCCGAATTCTTCCTTGTTCCATTTCTTTATCCTTCCTTTTAACTCTTTGAGTTTTAGTTGGAAGGTATGCATTTTTCCTTTTCCCTGTACTGTGCTTTGCATCCACCATTCTTCCATTTTTTTTATAAATTCCGTGTCTCTAAGCCAAAAGGCTTCAAATATGAAGGGCTTCTTACCAATGTTATTTTTAATATCCACTTCCAGTCTAATTGGCCAATGATCTGAGCCAAGGGATGGCATGATCTTTGCTTCTATGAATACATCTCTGTCCATAATTGTTTCTGATACTAAGAAGCGATCTAGTCTGGACGCTATTTGATTCCTTCCCCCTCTCCTATTATTCCATGTATAGACACTGTTGATGGTTGGTAAATCTACCAACCTCAGACCATCTATCATGTCATTGAACATTTCTAGATACTGGTCTGCTTTTCTTATTCCTCCCTTTTTCTCCTCTAGTGACTGGATTAAATTGAAATCTCCTCCTACAATCCATGCTGTCTCCGGATATAATCTTCGAGTTGCTTGCATATTTTTAATGAAATTTTCTCTTTCTCCCGGAGTGTGAGGACCATAAACCCCTGAGATAATAACCATTTCCTTCGTCCCTACTATTCTTCCTATACCTATAAGAATTTTGGTCATGCTGGTCCAGTTTTCAAAAATTATTTCGTTTGGGTTCCAAAAGATTGCAATGCCCCCCGCTGATCCGATTGCATCTTGTCCCATGACTTCATATTGCAATTTGCTGTTTTTTATTATTCCTTCCATCTGCTGCATGGTGATCTTTGTCTCTTGAAGGATCATAATGCTTGGTCTATCTTTTTTAAGTTTCTCTTTCATATATCTCTGCTTTCCCTTACTATTCAGACCCCTAATATTCCAACTGATAATAATAATTTTAAACTTTTGGAGGAGTGGAAAAATACCTCTGACAGAGGTATCACTTTACCTGAATTTATCAATATTTCGCCAACTGTTTGGATAGTTTCATTCATCGTTTTCCTCCCTCTTTTCCTGCTGCTTTTGCCAGCACCGCCAATTCCCATCTGACCTCTTTCCTGTTCTCCTGATGTGGTATCCTGTTTATCCATATTCTCCCCTTTTTTATCTTTGTATTTTTGAAATGCCTCTTTGTATAATTGTTTTTGACTGTCTGGTATGAATCTTTCGTCCAAGTTTTTCCATTCAAGGATTAGTTGTCTCATAATTCTTTCTTCCTCTACCTCATTTTCCTTCTGGCTTTCCGTCTCCATTTGGGCTTGGTTAGTCAGTATTTCTATCTTTTCAGCAGCTTCTTCTTCATTCATTTCTCTTGCTCCTGTGTCTTTCTCTTTAGTTTCCTTGACTATTTCCATGGGTTCATTCTCTAGACCTTCTTCCTCTTCCAATTTGTCCTCACACTCTTCACTATTTTCCTGGAGGATTTTTAACTTGTTCTGACTTTCTATGTTCAGAGGTTTCGCCTATGTCTGTGTTTTTAATCCTTCTTTTTCGGCTTTCTTCTTTCTGGTAACCTATTGGAAATCCTTGTCTGTCTCCTCAGTTTTCTCTGCATCCCTTTGCTGTTCTTCTTTTTTCCTTGTGTATTCTTCCTCCTTATTTAATGGACATTGCTTGTATAGGTGTCCATACTCATGGCATCTTCTGCATCTGAAAGGGATATGCTCATAGTCTATTGGTTGTTGCCATATTTCATCGTGGTATTCTAGTTCTATGTATTCCGGCAGAGATTCAGCTATATTCATGTATACACATAATCTTGCATATGATGTATACTTACCTTTTTTCGTTGCTTCCGCTACCTTGACAAAAGCACCAATCGTGTTGCCTATCCCCTCCATAATCTCAGGATCCCAAAATTCCACTGGTAATCCAAACAGTCTGACCCAGATCGGGGCTGCCAGCATCTTTTCATTTTCAGGGTTATATCTTTCTTCCCAATACTTCATGAACAGTCCCACATTATTCATAAAATATGGCCCTTCCTCAAAAACCCTCTCTTTATCCTCCAAATTTGCAAATATGGCTGTAAAGAACCCTTTTGCTCCTAGTTTCAGCTCAATGTGCCCTTTTGGCCTCCATCTTTGGTAAATCCACCTGTGTAGTTCTTTTTCAGTTGGCCAATACCCTACAAACTTGCAGATCAATGCATGATCTTTCATGTAGCTGTTATATTCCTCCAGCTTGTTGTTGGGTATTACGTACCTAGGTTTTTTCTGAGCCCTTGGTAAGCACTTTCCTCCGGTCTTCATTTGCCACAAATTACCCATCACTGGTGCTTCTTTATTATTCTCCCTGGCATTACTCTGGGTGCCACTGCCACTTGCCTCTCCTGCAACAATATTTTTATAGGAGGTGTTATAGACATTTTTGTGCCTCGCGTCAAGGAGCAGGAAATGTCGATAATTACAGGGATCCTCAGTCCCTAAACATGTTGTTCTTACCCCTAAAAGAACAAGGTCATCAATCAACAGCACTTCCAATCAGTTCTCCACCTGAAAACACTTCAGAACAGGCTTATTTTGGATCATGTCAGCTGCTTAACTGAGCTTCTGCGCTGTATTGCAACTGTCCCACTCTGTACCTGCGCTGGAAGTCAAAAACAATGAAGGCTACCTGCGCTGGGCGAGATTGGCCAAGTGGCACAGTCCTCCTGCAAGGTGTCAATTGCCCAGGAAGCTTCCAAAATGACACTTGGGTCATGAGATTCGCCCTGTGATGAGTAAGAGGTACTTGATCACCATGTGTAAGCAAGGATCTCCAAGTGGACACAGGAACTGAAGATTAACTGGAGATGGAGAGGACACAAGGCAGCTTCATGTCAGTCTCAAGCTGACTCATCCTTTTCTCTTCTCTCCTATATATAGAGCTCTTCTATGAGGTCTATGGAGGCTGGAATTTTGGTATAAGCAAGGAGGTGCTGTTGGTATACTGCCAGGATTATTGGGTGATTGTTTTACTAGAGGTGAAGAAGAGAGTTCTTGCTGCCGAGGAGGTGTTGCTGGATTGGGGCCAACATCATTGGTTGTAACTTCCTCTGGAACCCTGTTACTTTCTATCAATAAAGTTTGCATGTTCTTCTATATACTTGTTTTACATAGATGCTTTTGTGTTTACATGTATATTTGATGCAACCTAATCCATGCTTCAATTATGATTGCTTGTATCTCGTAGTTTGCTCCCTTTTGTTGTGCAGATTTTGTGTGTAGCTGGATCGGCTTGGAGAGTAAAGAGCTGGGAACGGGATACAAAGCGAGAAGGACAAGGATCGACTAAGCGCAAGACACCAGGTTGGTTGATCCTCTTTCTATTCTCTCTGTTCTTTCATAAAGATGAACATGAAAACTTTGTCATTCAGTTGTTGCTAAAGTCTGTCACCTTTAGAAAGGGTTAGTGTCATCCGCATCGGATACTTTTCCCCACAACAAACTGGCGACTCCGCTGGGGAGATCCTAGTATCTTGTTGTTGTAGTATTTTGCTATTCATTTCTTGAAGAAAGGAGTACCGAATCGAAAAGCTTTTGACTCTATCAAAAGCGAAGTAGAGGGTTTTTGCTACTCTTGCTCCTTTGCTGAGCAAATTCAAGATTTAAAGAGCTAATCTACAGATGAATCCTTACTCTTTGTGATAGATCTTTATCCTCTTGATCATCCCTTAGCCTGTACTTAACCCATAGCATTTTATTTCAGTCAAAACAGTACATTTTTGAGCTTTTTATGACCCGGAATTCTTAGCAGACGTAACTCTCGTAAGTCAGTGCAGGCTGTCCACAGGCAGTCTGCATTACAGCGCAGGTGCTCCCTTCGGGAACTGCGCTGAGAGTGAGATTGGCAGACCAGTGCCTGCGCTGGTCCAGTTGGCCTTAGTCTAGCTCAGCTCTTCCTTTGTGTCTTGGCCCTGTTTGCACTTGTTTTTTGGCTGATTGCTTGCTGGTTATTGTATTTGCTGTAGACCACTTCTCCTTGACATTATTCCGCCTCAGTTGTGTGATGAAATTGTAAACGTTCTTTCAGTATTTCTTGTTTCAGTTACAATTTCCCATTGTGAAAAGCGAACCTAGTAGCTGTGGCCTCTTAGATTGCGATCTTATGAGTTAGTGTTATTGCTGTTCATAGCTGTTTTGGATTGGTTTGCTTCTCACTTTATGGTTTGAATCTATACTTTTCCTGTATTTAAAACAAGTCTTTCATAAGGTGTTCTTTTGATTGTGGACAAGCTTGTTTATTTCTACTTGAAAGTTGATTCAAAAATCATACAATAGTTTCCTTTTGTTAAGCATCAACATTAAGGATAACGAAAAGAAATACATGCATTGTGCATTTTGCATTTGACTGTATGCTTGACGATTTAGGAAAATGTGCATTTTAGTGTCTGTTCTTTGATCTGTGGAAAAAGTTGTGTCTTGCTCTTTCCTCAAGTAGATTAAGGTTTTCAAAGTTGAAAGATTGAAAAGATTTTGCTTCTCATTCTTAGATTGCATATAGGAAGTTGTATATATACATCTCGTGGCGAACCTGAAAGGCAAACTGTTAAGAAAGATCAACATTAAAATAAACTCAATTTACATAACAACGCTTTGGAATTTAACGCAAACATCTAGAGGTCTAGGTAGAGACGTGTTCCGGCGTCGTTAAACATAGTGACTGTCGATCTCTACGAAGGTGGGTGATTCCTCCTGAGAGTCGGTGGCACTAACACGGATTTGAGCTCCCACGTACCGTCGCGTATATTGGGAGACCCCTATAGGCTTTTATCCTTTATCCTTAGGAAGCCGTGTCGACCGCCCTACTGATCGCGATGCAGTGAACACAGCATTCACGAAGATCGACCACCCGTACCGTAAAACGTATTCTGTGGTTTCGCGAAAGGTTTGGCACACCCTCTGCCTAGATCTCCAGAGCAGTTTCTTTTGGCTCTTTTCAAACTCTATAATTGAAAAGGTCCAACCGAGCATTTGTCACTTCGGGCTCGTTAATACATCGAAGGCGACTAGAGTCATCTTTAGCTTTTTCTCGACTCTTAAAACATGAAAAAGCAAGTTTGTGTCTAAAAGCGTCGTAAATAAAACTTATTTTAAAGCGGAACATAATCACCTGTTATTCCCACGTTGATCTTTCAGTTGAAAAGTATGGAGCCCACCAACCAAGGAAGTAACCTTGGCGGAAGTCCAAATCCCTTCTCCTCTTGGGGAGATGTTGGTGCGCCTCATATGGCTACATTGTCACTTCCAGGATTGACAATCGGCCTTCCTGTTTGGCTCTTTTCAACTAATGTTGTCCAAATCGCCACTAATCCTGAGCAGTCGAATCAACTGTCAGAACAATCTAGAACTACCCACCAGCCTTCTACCTCTTGTGATACTTCCTCTGATCCTTCATCTTCGCAGGGTAGAGCCGGCAAAAGTCAGCCTCCCAAGGAGAAGAAAGAAAAGAAGAAGAAAGGGAAGAAGCAGAAGGAGCCTCTGGCGAAGGCGACTGGGGGCAAGCAGAAGAAAACTGACAAAAACCCACACACTGCACCGACCGGGCCTAAATCACCATGTGTCATTTGCAAAGGGATCCATTTCCATCGTGATTGTCCTTGTATTCCCCGGATACTAAGGGACTGGTCCCCGAGGTTGCACAATCCGGTAGCATCAACCTCTGGTTGTCAAGTTGATTGCATTCCCTCAACTAGCGAGAGTGAAGGACGAAGAAGGGGACCAAGATCACCCTGTCTATTGTGTGAAGGTCACCATGCCATCCACAAATGTCCATTCTTAGATGGGGCAAAGAGAGTTTTGGAAGATCGCCCGGTGTCACCGGTGCAACTTCCGCCTGGATACCGAAAACTCGCGCCTAATCCCTCGATAGTTGAAAATCCAGTTGAACCACTCAAGTGGTCAGCTGATGTGTCAGTCATTGAGAATGAACCTACCGAATCTAGACCAGACGAAAGTCTAAAGGTCGAAACAGCAGTTGACTCGGTTCTTCCTTCAAAGGTTCTATCGTCCAATGACTCCGTCATTGAAGACCTGTCTTCAAATGACACCGTCACCGAAGTGTCGTCTTCATGTGACACCCTCACTGATGAGAACAAGGATGACACCATCCAGGTTCTCTTTATCAGCACCGACTCCGACGAGCATCCGGGCAATGCGCCCATTCCTTTATCGCAGGAAGGAACATCATCTGAGTCGTATCCGGCCGTATATTCGGTCCCACCACCAAGCAACCTGGTTGTATCCTTTGATTGGAATCAACTAGGCAGACCCCGGTTACCAGCCAGTACACCATTTAGAATCATTGTCCAGATCTATAGAATGGTTATGGCTGGTACTATCATTGATGAAGGGGCGTGTGTGAGTATCCTTTCCTCTATTGCTTGGAAAGCACTGGGTTCCCCAGCGCTTTTACCTGAGTTGAGAAATCTCTCAGGTTTTGATAAAGGAACCAGTCGACCATTAGGAATCCTCCCCGATGTACCTGTTACATTGAAGGGGAAGACCGTCAGGATGAACGTGTTGGTAGTTCAAGGACCCTTGGATTATAACCTACTCCTTGGACGCGACTATATTTATTGCATGGGAGCGATAGTCTCCTCACTCTTTAGAGTAATGTGTTTTCCACACGAAGGAAGGGTGGTCAAGCTCGTAGACCAGCTTTCATTTCCGGGATCTCGCATCGCAAATAGTCAAATACCAATCCTAAATGGTCTGTTCACTCAAGATTCGCCTCCGCCCCCAGTCCTCCTTCCCGATGAGCGCGAGTAATTCGGAAAGAAAGACTAGGACCCAGGGGGCATGCACCCTGGTCTGCTTCGGGCAGAAGAAACTCCGGGTACAAGGAAGAATTTCCGCAGGAGAACATGACTAGTCCGTACCCCGTCCGAAGGAAGTGGGGTTGTTCTGGAATAATGATCTTTTGTTAAAGTTATGTGTTTGGGAATCATTCACCTTTGTCTAAAAAAGTGGGCAATGCCCAAGTAGGAATTCCCTTATTGTAACAAGTAGTCACCATCTTTAAATTCAAGCCTCGCCCATCGAAACATATGTTTTGAAGGATAAGCAGGGGCAGTAAACTAAGAAGGAGACCGTATTGTTGTGACAGAGGGTAACCATCTTTGGACAACCCAATGATAGACACCGCCGAAGAAAGAGATTGATTTGCGGCAGCGAATAGAACCACTCTTCGGATAATAAGAAAGAGGCAAGCCTCCCTCGATAATACAAATGTTTTATCTTTGAGTAGTGTTCTTCTATTGTCACAATAGCTGTTTGTTAAAAGTGGGCCGACAGGAAGTCTGAGTACTGCGTAAGACCCCTTAAAATAACGAGAAGACAAGTATCGTTAGCATTAGATTAGCAAGATGACAAATAACTGTGAACACCCAAAGAAAAGCAGAAGTAGGAGAGAGGAGGGGCAACCTCGAAATTCTATCCTATACCTGGGGGCATGCAAACTTTCTGGAGTGCAAGCTAGGGGCGGTTATTTATCTGGTTTTAAGATTAACCGTTTCCAAACTTGCATGAAAGAAAGCCTGTGGGGCAGAAGTAAAATTTGCCAAAATAAGAGCATAGCTGTAGTAAGGCATAAGCTCTATAAAAATTGGTCCTTATAGGAGGCGTTCTTATGACTGGTATATCGAGCAGTTTTAGCATATAGTTCATGCTCGTTAAAAAATAAACGCGAAATTCGAGCAGTTTTAGGCCTGAATTTATGCTCGTTAAAAAACAGAAAAGTGTGAGCAAATGTTTCCCCCAGAGTTCAAGCTCATGGAAAAAATGAACCGGTAAATAACCTTTTGAGATCGTAAATTCATTAGCCATAAGAACCTTGATCGTGTTTTCATCCACCACCTCCACCGTTCATTTGGCCGATCATTCACTTCCATTTGTGTGTTTACCTCTTTTGAGAAACAGCTGCGAAGAGTGATTTCACCTAGCCATCCTTGTGACACTGCCGTGATTGGAAATTCCAACCTGTACCTGGAATCTGTAGCTATCCCTGTTTATCACTCGTTCCTCAAAAGACGAGTCTTCTTTCAGCTCTTTTCACTGACTCGTAAAATATGAAAAGTTTGCCGAGTTTTGGCCTTCCAGCTCGTTAAAATGACCGGAACGCTATCCCTCCTCTAAATTTTAATCTTTTTGGACTTGAGGGATTATTGCACAAAAGGATCGAGCGCTTGCCTGGTTTAGCTCATTAAAAATACCGAACAGCCATCCCTTCTGTATTGTTTTATACTTTTTCGGACTTAAGGGATTAGCTGACGAAAAAGGAATTATGGAGTTGACTTTCTGTACCTTTTTAGACTCTCTAAAAATGAAAAGGACCGAGTTTTCTTTGTCGTTAGACTCGTTAAAATGATTAAATAGCGACAAACTTGTCTTTAGACGAGAACGAGTTTCCCTATCGCTAGGCTCGTTAAATCTTAGCGATGGGCTTGCCCGAAGGGCAGGTTATAGAACAAGCATATGTTATCCTCCTCAAGCTTGACAAAAATAAAGAGGTACTGGTCAGAAATGACTGGGGAAAAATTGGGAGAACATCAAAGTTTAGAGGTAGCAAGTCACTCTTGAACATGACACTTTTCTTCCGTATCACATCGGGTTGGGTTGTCTCATTCACCGGTTTCATCACCATGGTCCTCGCCACACCATCCATTCGGGGTAATGCTACCGATCCATCACATCAGTGTCGTTATATGTTCAAGAGGGGTCATTCAGAAAGTGTCAACCGTGTCCCATCCGCTACCATACATTTTCCTTCATCCATTTCATGATCGCCACCCTGAATCATATGTCACAGTTTGTTTCCACCTCCACTAAATCATTAGCTCCGTTCCGTGTCATTGATGTGGGATTCATTAAGGCCCTCCTTTGACGGATCGCTTCTTGTCGACTTCAGCTCATTATCCAAGAAGTCGATCTAGGAACACCGCCATCAGTACTTTGAAGCTTGCATGCCTCAATGGCAAGTTTCTCACTTCCGGCGACAGGTATACATCAATGACCTTCGACCAGAAGATTTTGCGTGGCGTTCGACGCCAAGTCCTTTATTCACGCCACGTGAATTGTACTGCCGTACCTTGAGGGTCATCGTCATTATTGGTGATTCCTCTCGCGCTTGTTAACGGTTTTCATTATTGACCGGTAATCAAGCGATGTCTTTCCATGTTCGACTTCAGCGTAATTCTCACATGGATCGACTTGTACTTAGAGTGAAGATCGAACGAGTTTGAAGACCCCGGATCTAGTTTCATCCATCCGGGCTGCGATATATATTCAGGAAATATAAAAGCATTTGCCATGTACATCATTGCAGCAGATGATCATCCTCCTCAAAGGATGATAATTTTAGCGGAAGATTATCAGTCTGTCTTCAGACGATCGTCTGTCATATGTACCAAAATGTATTTATAGAAAGCTGAGCATGGGAATACCCGCCTCAGCTAGATCATGAGAATAATGATGAATGAAAGATAATGTATTGTATTGTATTGTATTACAGGGCACTCTCCTCAGCACTGGAACGAACTTCGGACCCTCTAGCTAAAGCATTTCACCCGATTAACGGCCTCATACTTTAGGGGGCAACTGTTATAGACATTTTTGTGCCTCGCGTCAAGGAGCAGGAAATGTCGATAATTACAGGGATCCTCAGTCCCTAAACATGTTGTTCTTACCCCTAAAAGAACAAGGTCATCAATCAACAGCACTTCCAATCAGTTCTCCACCTGAAAACACTTCAGAACAGGCTTATTTTGGATCATGTCAGCTGCTTAACTGAGCTTCTGCGCTGTATTGCAACTGTCCCACTCTGTACCTGCGCTGGAAGTCAAAAACAATGAAGGCTACCTGCGCTGGGCGAGATTGGCCAAGTGGCACAGTCCTCCTGCAAGGTGTCAATTGCCCAGGAAGCTTCCAAACTGACACTTGGGTCATGAGATTCGCCCTGTGATGAGTAAGAGGTACTTGATCACCATGTGTAAGCAAGGATCTCCAAGTGGACACAGGAACTGAAGATTAACTGGAGATGGAGAGGACACAAGGCAGCTTCATGTCAGTCTCAAGCTGACTCATCCTTTTCTCTTCTCTCCTATATATAGAGCTCTTCTATGAGGTCTATGGAGGCTGGAATTTTGGTATAAGCAAGGAGGTGTTGTTGGTATACTGCCAGGATTATTGGGTGATTGTTTTACTAGAGGTGAAGAAGAGAGTTCTTGCTGCCGAGGAGGTGCTGCTGGATTGGGGCCAACATCATTGGTTGTAACTTCCTCTGGAACCCTGTTACTTTCTATCAATAAAGTTTGCATGTTCTTCTATATACTTGTTTTACATAGATGCTTTTGTGTTTACATGTATATTTGATGCAACCTAATCCATGCTTCAATTATGATTGCTTGTATCTCGTAGTTTGCTCCCTTTTGTTGTGCAGATTCTGTGTGTAGCTGGATCGGCTTGGAGAGTAAAGAGCTGGGAACTGGATACAAAGCGAGAAGGACAAGGATCGACTAAGCGCAAGACACCAGGTTGGTTGATCCTCTTTCTATTCTCTCTGTGCTTTCATAAAGATGAACATGAAAACTTTGTCATTCAGTTGTTGCTAAAGTCTGTCACCTTTAGAAAGGGTTAGTGTCATCCGCATCAGATACTTTTCCCCACAAGAGGAGGGGATCTCTCCCTTCCCTTGCCGGTTTTCCATTATTGCCCTCAGCTCAGTCTATTTTGGAGACTTCCACCCCTACGCTGAGATTTCTGCTGTCTCCTCCGCTCCAACCCCGGCTTCCCCTACTCGTTTCCCCTTCGCGCGATTCTCCCAGTCCTCTCCGCACTTTCTCCTGCAAACAATAGCCCGCAGACTGCATTCGATTCCCCTGTTTCTTCATTCCCTGAATTTCTTAATATTTATTAAAATACTATTTCTTACTTAATAATTTAATTTTTAACGATACAGTAATCATAATAGTTATAATTTAAATATTTTTAACCATTAAAAAATTGTGTTTTCCAAAACAATTAATTCTATATGTCTCCATTGTTTTAAAAAGATAATGATATATAACTTGATCTTAATGGGTTGTCTAACAAGTAGATGTTAACGAATTTTTGGTTGGAGCTAAGTACATTTTACTCGTGAATAAAATTCAAAGTAACATAAAAACATAATTGACCATACACAATTTGGTGGCCTGGGTGCAGGAAATATGGAAAAACTGCGGAAACCTAAAATAATTTCTTCTAACTTTGCTGAATTTCTCCTTCTGTTTCAATAGGAGTATCAGTCATCGATTATTAGCCTGACTGCTTCATGAGTTTTTCCTCTAATCCCTCAACTCTTGCTATCCGCAGAAATCATATCATAGGCCTGTTTTCCTTTGTCGGGATTATAATCCAATAGGAATTATAAAGATAGACTATCGTTGGTTTAAAACAAGTGAAAATGTGTTTAAAATGCAATATACACAGGCAGAGGGATTTCGTTCCAAAGGAACGAAAATACACTATTGGCACTTTTAATCTACTATAGTGTCAATTCAAAAGAATTACACTATCGGTGCTTTAATTTCAAGGAATGTGTTTAACGCATTAACACTATCGGCAGTCTATTGGCCCTTCCAAGCTCCTTTCTCTGATGCGATAACACGTAGTGTTATCGGAGATCGCAATCACGACTCCAATGCTGCTATTTCTAGACTCCTCCCACTCCGATCTTGCGATGCGATTAGCTTTGCAGACCCGACACCTTATTCACCTTGCTCTATAGTGTTTCGGTTCCAAGCTATCATAGTTTCAGACCTTGAAGGTTCCAAAGGTCGTCACCATCCCACAGTGGTTCTACGATGCAATAATGGTTCAGATCGGATACGGATATGAACCAAATTCAATAATAATTCGTGTCCAGAACTGCATTCAGATTAAATCTTTTTCATGGAATTCCTATGTAAACAAAGTTTCCACCGCAAAACTCAACAGTGCATGTAAGAGGAACAAGGCGTGCAAATATAAAGGGAAAACACATTAGCAGGCCTAAAACAAATGTCAATAGGAAGAACTAAGATGTATCACCGTTAACAAGGTTCAGAAGTAAAGAACCGTAAACAAATATGTAATATAAATTCTAGTTGACGGAGAACTATCTATTTAAATACACAGAGAGAGTTTTTCTTTTAAGATGACCATGTCTCTGGGATCGACTAACTCAGAGCATCCCATTATTTCCTTTTAAATTATAATAGATAAAGCTTACTCAGTATTTATCTCTTACAAAAGCATGCCAATTACAGTAAAGAAATTAAAGTAATTATCCATAAGTCTTATGACAGCTTATCCATAAGCGATTATTACAACATGATTTTATTCTTAATTCTATCCTTATCTTAAACATAGAAAAGCATGGAAATTGATTGCTAAAGGACCCCACTCCTTTTCTTGTAATTTATTTTTGGATTTTTGGAATAAGTTTGAAGATTTTTATCCTAGTCACATGCTCCTACATCAAACTCCCGAGGACAAAATTCTTCATGCGATCCTGTCCATGAGCTCAGCTACAGAACTTCGCAGTTTCTATAGCATGTTTTTTATAACCCAATTAGCTTCAGCGGTTGGCAGATCCTTCCATTTTACCAAATACTAGAAGTACTCTTGTCCCCTTGTTTTCTTAAACACTTTCTTGTCCAGAATTATTTCTGGCTGCAATTCCTTTGCTTTGGGTAACCGTTTTACCCAGTTAATCTCTTGTGTATCCTGATCTTGTGTTGTATCTGCAGTTTCACCTTCATACTTATACAGGTCTGCAACATTAAAAATTGGTGATATTCCAACACCAGGGGGTAACTCAATCTCATAGGCATTTGTAGAAAACTTTATTAATAATCTGCATAGTCCAATTTTCTTGAACTTCAATTTGTTATACTCCCTCTTTTGAAACCTCTCCTTTCTAAGGTGTGCCAATACCAAATCTCCAACTTCAAATTTCACCTCTTTTCTTCTCATGTTTTCTTTGGTCTTGTATTTGATGTTACTATCTTGCAGCTATTGTTTCACTTGTTCATGCATTGCGTGCATTTCTAAAGCAAAATATTCTCCCTCTACAATTCTCATTTATTCTTTTCCCAATTTTCTCAACTCAGATATTCCTCTTGGATGCATTCCATAAAAAATATGGAATGGACTCTATCCTGTACTCCTGTTAGGCAACTCATTATATGCATACTCAACTTGTGCCAACACTTGATCCCATTGATTAGGATGTTCTGCAGTAATACACCTTAAAAGATTTCCCAAACTCATATTCACAACTTTGGTCTATCCATCAGTTTATGGATGATAGGCAGAGATGGAACTTAGTTTAGTTCTCAGCTTCTTCCATAATGTCCTGAAGAAATTCCCAACAAATTTGGAATCCTTATCTGAGACAATGCTCTTAGGCAACCCATGTAATGTTACAACCTCCTTAAAAAACAAATTAGCAATGTGAGAAGCATCATTAGTTTTATAACATGGAATAAATTGTGCCATTTTTTAAAATTTGTCCACTACAACAAAAATGTAATCATTACCACTTTGAGTCTTTGGCAAGCCAAAAACAAAATCCATACTTACCATATCCCAAGGCCTATCTGGAATTGCTAATGGAACATACAAACCTGTGTTTTGGCTTGTTCCCTTTGCATATTGACAGATTTTACAAGTTCTCACATACTTTTCAACATCAGATCTCATTTTTGGCTGGAAATAAAATCTGTTCAACTGTTCAAAAGTCTTCTCTGTGCCAAAATGTCCTAGAAGTCCTCCACTATGTTTTCCTTTGATTAAATTCTCCCTCATTGATGGTTTGGTATGCATAGCTGATTTGTCTTAAACAAAAATCCATCTTGTAAGAAATAATCCAACCATTTACTCCTATCCATCAAAACAAGATTCTTACAAGTTTCAAATGCCTCTTTAAAATCTGGATCTGTTTCATATAATTCTTTAAGAAAATCAAAACCCAACACTTGAATTTGATTCTCTTGCAGTAATATATTCCTCCTACTTAAGGCATATGCAACTTTATTTTATTGGCCATCTATGATTTAAAACAAAAGGGAACCCTTGAAGATACTCTACCCATTTGGAATTTCTCTGGCTAAGCTTTGGCTACTACATAATATACTGTACTGCATGGTTATCTGAGTAAAGGATAAATTCTTTTGACATTAGATAATGCCTTCATTTCTTTAATGACTTCACAACTGCGTAGAACTCCTTATCATAAGAAGAATAATTCTTTTCAGAATCATTTAGATTTTCACTTAAATAGGCTATAGATCTATATTCCTTACTTAAAACACCTTCAATTGCTTCTCCATTGGCATCACACTTCACTTGGAAAGGTTTCCTAAAATCAAGTAGAACCAAAATAGGCTTTTAAGTGATTTTTTCTTTAACATCTGAAAATTCCTTTCCGCTTCAGCAATCCATCTAAATGGTTGTTTATCTTTCTTTATGGTCTCAATAATAGGTGCATTGATCTTACTAAAATTCTTGATGAATTTTCTATAAAAACTCGCAAGACCATGAAAACTTCTTACCTCAAAAACACTTTTGGGTGAAGGTCACTCCATGATTGCCTTGATCTTCTCTGGATCCATCTTCAATACTTCAGCAGAAATAACAAAACCCAAGTACACTAGCCCTCTTTCATGAATAAACACTTCTTCATATTCAACAATAATGCTCTTTTTTTATCCCTTGTAAGACATAATTCAAATGTCTCATGTTCTCCTCCTTAAATCTGTTGTAAACTAATATATCGTCGAGAAATACTATTACAAATTTACCAATAAACTCTTTAAGAACTTAATTCATGAGTCTCATAAATGTACTTAGTACATTTAACAACCCAAAAGGCATTACTCTCAACTCATATAATCCCTCGTCTTAATGGCAATTTTCCACTCATCCCCTTCTCTTATCGTTATCCTATGATACCCACTTTTAAGATCTAGTTTCGAAAAAGACTTTGCTCCACTCAAGCAATCCATTAAATCTTCAATTCTAGGTAAAGGAAATATGTACCTGATTGTGATTTTATTGATGGCTTTGGAATATATACACATTCTCCTACCTCCATCCTTCTTTGGATTCAACACTGTTGGTACTCCACAAGGACTCAAGCTTTCTCTGATCAACCATTTGTCAAGAAATTCTTGCACCTGCTTACTACCCTGTTCATTTTCTGTAGGAGTCATTCTGTAAGTTGCTTTTTTAGGTAAACTTTCTCCATGAATGAGATCTATATGATGGCTAATTCTTCTAATGGGTTGTAACTCACTAGGAAAAACATCACCAATAATATCACAATAGTTCTCCAACATTTCTTGAATTCCAATGGGTAAATTAGAAACTGTAGTAAAAGTCATTATTACCTTGGGCTTACAAATTACAGGAAAATTTACCTTAACACCATCCTTCCTAAACTTGTAGGTGTTTCTTTTTCCATCATGCATAGCTCTTAAGTCATATTGCCAAGGTCTTCCAACCAGTATGTGACACACATCCATTGGCATCACGTCACATAATTTTATCTTTATACTTTCCCAACTGAAACTCCACCTCACACTATTCATTAACTAACAGTTGATGTCCCCTTTGTTACCATGACACCTTATAAGGTGTTGGATATTTCATTGTATTCACCTTCAATTTCTCCACCACTTCTATAGACACCACATTATTAGTGTTGCCACTATCAATGATCATCTGACAACATTTCCCTTGAACTTTAAACAATGTTCTGAATAAAGTCTTTTAAGATTGTTCAACTATCTCCTTTGTTGGCTTGAGCAAAACTTTATTAACTACCAAAGATTCTCCTCCCTTTGGTATATTTTCTTCTTCTGCTACCGCTGCTGCTGGTGCTTCTCCCTCAATTGGAGCAAGAATCACATTCCTCTGGTGTGTTCCTGCATTCTGTGGGCACTCAAAAGCTCTATGTCCCAGCTTGTTACATTTGTAACATCTTATTTCTCTTCCTCTTCCTCTGCCTCCTCTTCCTGTAGAAAAACTCCCTCTGCCTCTTGCATCACCTCCTGTGGGCGCATGTTGGGTTGAGCTACTGCTAGCTCCATCCTTAGGTGCTGTAGATCTTTCTCTACCACCTTGACTTCCCCTTCTTGAAAAGTACCTCTCCCTCTAGCAGAATGCTTCCTCACGAATTTTTATTTAGCTTTCAATGCCACCTGACAAGCTTCTTCTACTATTTTAGGAGAAAATATACTTATCTCATCTTGAATGTCCATCCTAAGACCATTCAAATATCTAGTCACCTTCTCATCTGTATCCTAAGTTTCTCTAGCTCTTATGCTTACCTTATAGAATTCCTCTATGTATTCCTTCAGTGTCATAGATCTCTGTCTAAGATTTTGGATCTGTCTAAACTAAGTTTGCTCATAATTACTTGGTAGGAACTTACCCCTTAACTTTGCTACCATTCTCCTCCTATTCTTGATAGGTTACTTGCCAAATCCCTTTCTTTCTGCCTACACACCATCCCACCAAAGTGTTGCATGGCCTTTTAACTTGGTGACAACAAACTTTACTTTCTTTTCATCTTTTGTTTCTTCATAGTTGAAGAATTTCTCCATGCCATTAATCCAATCTATTAATTATTTTTGATTCAGTCCTCCTTCATATATTGAAACCACGATCTTTAGCCTAGTTGTGGATCTCAAAACTGACTGGAAGAATCTCATCTCAGGAGTAACTACTACAGCTTCCTCCTCTGCAGCTTCAACCTCAGGTTCACTAACATCTCGATCATCTATATTTCTTCCTGTTGTTAATGCATCCAATCTAGTTTGCATCTGTTGCACAACTTCCATTACTTCAGCATTGGCAACCACTATTGCAGTGAAAACCAAGATATAATTGTGTTACCTCAATTGTACCACGCGAAATGCTATCAGGAATGAATGATTCTCTTGGTGGCACCACATTACTTTGAAAAGACAAATTTGAAGGTCTTTTGTTTCGAGAAGCGAGATCAAAATTATCAAACAAGTGGCCAAGTAAACGATCATCAAAATCATCACACAAAATGTCATCATTACATCCGCCATGGATGTTTTCCAACCTTTGGCCATCATAACATGCAATTGGACACACAAAAGGGTTAGGGTGGACATTTCCATGCACAATATCAATATGCCATTCTTCCCGATTGAAAGATGCTTCACCAATGTTATGAACATTTTCAAAAGATCATAGAACAACAAGATTATGTTGATGAGGAGCATATCCTGGTAATGAACTATCAACGGAAAATGTTATTTCCATTATATCGTCGATACGACGATACTTATAAGGAACTATAGAATCATTTTGAAGATTGGCTTCACTCGTTTTTCTCTTATATGTAGCTCTCCTATGCTCATTTATAGCATCCTTATGTCCATAAATGATGACTTTCATTAGAACTCTCTCGTGATTATGATGACAAAGTTCTTTTCTCTTATATGCATGCTTGTGCCTTGAGATGACATGTCCACAATGAATAATAATTATTCATTATGGAATCATAAACATGGAACATAAAAAGTGTATATGTTATTTTTTTTCTAACCATATAAACTTATCAAAATGTATAAGTCTTTTTCCAAATGCCTAAAAACAAAACAAAAAATTTGAAAATGGAAAAAAAAAGAAATGAATTCTTCCTAATGGCTTAAACAAAAAATAAGTCTAAATTTCCATGTATCATATTATAATCAAAATGGAACCCATACTATTGGGACACAACAATCTAAAAATTTTGAACTATATATACTATCAAAATATAAATATAAATATTAAAATGAACATAAACATATAACATTGTTTGAGAATCAATGACAAAAACCAATAAAAATATAATGTATAACATAAATCATAGAAATTATAATTATACAAACAAAGAAAAAATAATAACATCAAGAAACATATACATGTAAATAAGAAAAGTTTAGCAGAAAATATTAAATAATTTACATCACAAAGATCGATACAAACATAATTTTAATGTATTACCATAACGACACATAGTATGTAGAGAGGTGAAAATGGAAATATTTGTAAGAACTCCTAAGAATATTGATATCCTAAGAATCCATCACCATATCCAATGTTGGAATCTCAGCAATAGAATCCATATGGGCAACAATTGCAAAAACATCTCCATACTCAATCAGATCATTGCAGTCCTCTTGTGTTGCTTATCAAAACTGAGACATCTGCTCATTAGTTGAATTATCGATATCTATTGGAAAATAGATGTGAGTTACCATGTCACATAATAGGAAAGGAAATTCACTGCAGTTGCACATAAGAACCAGACCATGAACTGTTCGGAATGGAAGATAGCGAAGATATTTGCTATTTGTATTTTTAGAAATTTCTTTCAACAACTTCTGTCTGAAACCCCAATCATCTTCAAAGAAGTCAATTCTTCGTTCAACACACGATTTACCAAATTGGAAATGATATAATTCTTGAATTGACCATACAGAAGTGGACCCATCATTGGCAAGGCATATCAACTGATTCATGTATATTGCTAACGATATACAACGTATGTTGCTGATTGGAACGAATGAAAAGCCCCACTCATTTTTTATTACATCAAACAAGTAGATTGTATACCCATATTGATGATAATCTTCATACTCCTTGTCGAGATATAGCCAAAACAATTTAATTTTATAAAACACTACATTCTTGGCGGTGAAGTGCCACCAAATGGAATAGCAGCCCTTTGCCATACCCTATGAAGATTACTACAAACATAAAATTCAGACTGCATTCCATCATAGACATGTTTTAGAACAACCTAGTCATATTTTCTGGTGCTTACATTTTCCAATAATGGAAAGAACCATGAGTCTCCAATTCGTACTAGCCCTATGTTTTTAAATGCCATTGTAAATGGATTCATTACAAAATAGTTGTGCTTTTGGGAGAATTTTGTTGGTAAGGATAAAACCACCATTGGTCCAACAATAGATTCTACTCTCTATCCTCAATCTATGAATCCCAAATGAAATTAATATATGTGGCCATTTTGATTAAGGTATTGGGCAGCAAAACAATTGGCTTCACTATTAAGGAAACGAAGGAGAAATATAAATTGGTTCGTGGAGACATTCTTGCAATGTGAAAATAAAGAAGGGTTCTACAAAGCATTCTTCCATTTTTTACATACAGTGCCAAACTTTATCACAATCGATAAAGGGATCCACAACAAGACAAGTTCAAGAACTTCGAATGGAAGAGAACTCCAAATAGTTGGATCCATGATGAAACAGTGAAATCACCTAACAGTAAGAAAAAAAGGCATTTGATATCAACAAAACAATTTAATGTTGATTAAAATTAAAAGTAACATAAATACATAATTTACCACACACAATTTTCCATTTTGTTTAGACTATGTTAATTGAAAACATAGTAAAGGATCATGACTCCACCATGATGATAGACATAGTGGAAATAGCCATGGAAGATGTTGAGACAGTCACTAAGAAGGAAGGACATCTACTGAAATATGCTAAGAAGGAAGAAACCTATGCAATGGATTTAACCTTTGGAGAAGGAACACTAACAGAGGAGTGTTTTACAGAGGATGACAAATCTTTTGATGCTATCAAAAGTATGGAGAAGTATCTTTCCAAAGATACAAACTCTGAAGTAAAGGAAGATGTATAATGTCTCTTAAATGACAGAAGAAATGATTGATTGCAACAAAAATAATTCGATAATATATTGATATTTGAAACTGTGACAACACAGGAACAAGTTCTTGTGGAAGAAGGAGATGAAGTTCAGTTTGAAGAGCTGATATGTGAAGCAACAGTTGAGACTGTTGAACCTTATGATTTCCAAACTAATAATTTGTGTATAAATGTAGGAAACATAAGTAATGATGAAATACTTATAAAGTGTCATAGAGAAATTGCATTGCTAGAATATTTGCTGGAAAATTCAGAGTAAAGGCATTTGGGCAATTACAAAACAAAGTATGGGATCCAGGAAGACAAAGATCAGAAGACACATGATCAGGAGATCATGAATATTTTCTACTTTGGGAGTCTGATGCAGGAGCATTCAACCCAAGAGAAAATCATTGTAATCCAAGATCAGGCCACGAGACAGAGAGTCTCGTTATGTAATCAATTGTTACATGTTTATATACAGAGGAATTCGATTCTGAGTGTGCAAATGTGTGAATGGAGTATTTTATGATTGATTTTTGTGCGAACTCGTAGGTTTTGTAATAGAGGTTGCAGGCAGAGTTGAGATAGAGTACATAGTAGAAGAACGAGCCAAAGGTTCATAATGGATCCTTGAATCCATTTGAAACATCAACTAAAGTCCAGAGTCAGTGATAAAAATCACAGAGGTCCAGCGCAGGAAGAGTCACAATGGAACAATGAAGGGGGAAGAACCTTTGAAGAATAAAAAAAACCAAACAAAACCATTGAAAATGGTGGAAAAACATAAGTAACAGAGTAGCGGAGGAGCAATTGTTAATGCACAGTATCCATTAGATCTCATAGATCAAAGGCCAGGATTAAATTACAGGAGTGGAAGAATCGGGATCGCATCACAATCTTTCAAAGGGAAGAACCGAAGTGTGATTGTGACATGTAATGGATGGTCAAAACTGAAACCCTATCGAATGTAGCCTAGAAGCTCGCTGGGTCCGAAACATATGTCGGATCGGAGTTTTAAAGTGCAGTCAAGCATAAAGATCAAGAGATAGCCGATATGCGATGGCAATAAATCAGTGATCAGAGATCGGGTTGATCAGAATTTGCAGGAGAGTGTTGTGTAAAATAAATTCATTACAAACCTAACGCTTACGGAGATCATGCATATATTATATATGTCATTATGCTTTTTCTTGCTTGCTACAAGAAGGTGGGGCTCGAGGCACTTTGTTAGGCTGTAAAAAGGTGAACCTCCACCATGGTCAAATGGCCAATCTCGGAGGGTGAAGTAATGTGTGAGGAAGGAGCCAGTAGGGAGAAGGAAACCGCCATTCTTCTCTTGTTTGCTTGTGCTCCAGCCCTCACCCATATGATGAGTGAGCATTAAAACGATGGCGATGATTATTTATGCGGGTGTGTTATGAAACCAGCTCACAGAAAGATAGAAAAGAGAGATCCACGCCTTAGAATTCAGCCTCTTCGAGGGGGCAACCTCCTTTACATTACATAAATGAACAATTCTTGGATGATACAAATGACAAAACCTCCTTTCTATATATAGGAGTCTAAGGAGTCACAATATAATCCAGCCGACCTAACAATAATAATATAAAGCCACAAAAATAACAATAGAGGGATTCTATGGGCACATTAATAACAATATGGGGGCAATGGGGGCACAACAATATAAATAAGGGGTATAACTACAATAGTAATGGGGTAATCACTAGTATTATAGGGACCCAACATGCCCCTCTCCTTCAAAAAAGTGTTGTCCTCAACGCTTGAGTAGTTCTGGATACTTCTGCATAAAATTCTCATCCTCCCATGTGGAATCTTCAGCGGATAAGTTCTTCCACTTGATAAGATACTCTGAAATTGATCGATTTCGTAGCTGTCGAGTTCTTGTTTCTGTGACTGCTTCCGGTTCCAATATAATTTTTCCTTCCTCGTCAAGTTCTGGCAATATTGTTTGAACTGGGAGCTTGTCACCTATAACCTTCTTTAAACATGAAACATGGAAAACTGGGTGCAATCGAGAAGCTGCAGGAAGCTCCAATTTGTATGCCATAGTACCAATCTTTTGCAACACCTTGTACGGACCATAATACTTTGGTGATAATTTATTATCCTTCTTAGCTTGCTTGAGGGACATTTGCTTATATGGTTGTAGCCGTAGGAATACCCAATCACCTACATCAAAACTTCTTTCACTGCGATGTTGATCTGCCTGTTGTTTCATTCTATTCTGTGCCAACACGAGGTTATCCTTTAAGAGTTGGAGGACTTGTTGTTGATGTTCGATGTGATGTTCCACTGCCTGAACCTTAGAATTTTCTCTTAAATATGATGTGATGGATGGTGGTTGATACCCATAAAGTGCCATAAATGGGGTCATTTTTGTTGCTGTATGGAAGGAAGTGTTATACCACCATTCAGCCAGAGGCAACCATTTGACCCATTGTGTCTGTTTATCAGATACAAAGCAACGAAGATATCCTTCCAAACATTTGTTTACTATCTCAGTTTGCCCATCAGATTGAGGATGATAAGATGAGCTATGAGCTAACTGAGTACCAAGACAAGAAAATAATTCTGTCCAAAAATTTCCAGTGAAAATGGGATCTCTGTCACTTACAATAATCTTTGGGTTTCCATGTAGCTTTTGAATTGTTTCCATAAATGCAGTAGAAACTGTACTGGCTTTAAATGGATGTGATAATGCACAAAAGTGTGCATACTTGGTAAGTCTGTCAACTACCACCATGATGACACTCTTTCCCTCAGACTTGGGTAAACCTGTGATAAAATCCATTGAAACCTCCTCCCAACGTTGGCTTGGAATGGATAAAGGTTGTAATAGACCCGGTGTCTTAATTGTTTCAACTTTATTTTGTTGGCAAACCAAACATTCTGCCACAAACTTTTGAATATCTGATTTAAGGCCATCCCAAAAAAATTCCTTCTTAACCCTGTGGTAAGTTTTTAAAAATCCTGAGTGCCCTCCTAAGGGAGAAGTGTGCAATTCCATAAGAATCTTTTGTTTTAGCTGGGAATTCTTACAGAGGTATAAGCGATCTTTGTACCATAACGAATCATTTTTCCAGCTAAATGTATCAGACGTACTGGAATCTTGTTGTAGCTTTCGAATAAGTGCCCACACTTCTTCGTCATTCTTCCATTCCTCCCTTGCTTCATTTATCCAATCTGGTTGGATAATAGAAATGGCGCACAACAATGCTTCCACATCCTCATCCTTTCTTGAGAGTGCATCTGCCACCACATTTTGCTTCCCTTTTTTGTAGATGATTTCAAAGTCATAACCCAACATCTTTGTGACCCACTTTTGTTGCTCTTCAGAGGATAATCTTTGTTCTAAAAAGTATTTAAGGCTATCATGATCCGTTTTTACCTTGAAGTGTCTTCCCATTAGGTAGGGTCGCCATTTCTTAAGTGCATGGAGTATTGCCAACATTTCCTTCTCATAAATAGCTTTGCTTAAAAACTTTCCCTTGATTGGACGACTTTCAAAAGCAATGGGTCTTTCATCTTGCATTAGAACAGCACCAATTCCATTTCCTGAAGCATCACATTCCACAATAAAGGTTTTTGTGAAGTCCGGTGTAGCTAAGACCGGTGCTTGGCACATTGCCTCTTTAAGATGTTCAAAGGCCTTTGTTGCTTCCGGAGTCCATGAAAATGCATCTTTCTTCAATAATGTTGTTAGAGGTGCTGCTATTCTCCCATAATTCTTAACAAACTTGCGATAATACCCTGTCAACCCAAGAAATCCTCGCAGATGCTTTATGGATGTGGGGATTTTCCATTCCTTAATGGCTTTAATTTTGCTAGGGTCTACCTTAACTCCTTCATGAGATACAATATGACCCAAATATTCCACCTCCTGGACTCCAAAGAAACATTTGGATCTTTTTGCATATAATTGTTTCTCCTCCAATAGTTGTAGCACCCTGTCAACATGTTCAACATGATCCTTCCAAGACTTGCTGTAGATTAGTATATCATCAAAAAATACTAACACAAATTTTCTAAGGAATGGTTTGAAAATTGAATTCATCAAACCTTGAAATGTTGAAGGTGCATTGGTAAGGCCAAAAGGCATGACCAAAAATTCATAATGACCCTCATGAGTTCTAAATGCCGTTTTCGGAATGTCTTCAATCTTCATTCTGATTTGATGATATCCTGAACGAAGATCCAACTTGGTGAAGTAAATTGATCCATGCAATTCATCCAGTAATTCATCAATGACAGGAATGGGGAACTTATCTTTAATAGTGAGCTTGTTGAGCTCCCTATAATCTGGACACATGCGCCATGATCCATCCTTCTTGTGCACCAATACTACTGGAGCAGAGAAAGAACTTTGACTCGGTTGAATTATACCAGCCTCTAGCATTTCTGCAACCATACGTTCAATTTCACTTTTTTGGACATAGGGATATCTGTACGGCCTGATGTTTGGAGGAACACTTCCTGGAATCAGATGAATAGCATGATCATGATCACGCATAGGTGGGAGACCTTTGGGAGTCTCAAATACCTTGGAATGATTGTCCAAGACTTTTTGGAGATCTGGAGAAATAGATGATTCCAATGTGGAAACATCTAGCGAACATAATTGTGCAATTACACCTCTTTGCTCCTTTTTTAGAAGCTTTGTCATACCATTAGAGCTGATTATCTTTCCTGGTTTCCCTGCAATACCCCTTAATTCAACTTCCTTTCCTTCCGTAGAAAATTTGATGAAAAGTTCTTGAAAATTAAAAGCTATTGTACCCAAGGATTGTAGCCATTGGACTCCTAGTACAACATCAGCACCTCCCATTGGAATGGAAAGCATTGGGCTAGTCAATACATATTCTCCCATGGATAGCTTGATATTATGGCACTTTCCAGAGCAATTTATTGTTCCTCCATTTGCAATCATCACTTGACACTCTGGTGCTGGATATAGGAAGCAATTCAATTCTTTTGCTACCCTACAATGAATAAAATTGTGGGTGCTTCCTGAATCAATCAACACTATTACCTTTTTCTTCTTGATTTGTCCTTCTATCTTGATGGTTTGAGGAGTGGTAATTCCCGCCAATGCATTACAAGATATGGTCGGATTTATTTGTTCTTCATCTAGGCTTTGTTCCTGGAGTATATCCTCTTCTTTTGACCTTTCTTGCTCCTTTTCTTCTTCCTCTTCACAATCTATGTAGAATAATTTCTTCTCAGCACACTTATGACCTTTAGTGTATTTGCTATCACAACTGTAACAAAGCCCTTTTGCTCTTTTTTCTTCCAATTGTTGTGGTGTCAACCTTATAGGTTGTGGAAGACTAGGGGCAACAACACTTCCGTCTTTATAGTTGTGAGTGGTATGCTTCCTGGTTGCCATAATTTTGCTTTCCATTTTTCTTGCTAACCTGAATGCCTTCTCTAATGAATCAGGTTCCCAAAGGCGAACATCATGTTGGATATTATCCTTTAAAGACCCTATGAACACATCAATCCTATGCTCCTCTGGAATATCTTTTACCCTTATGTTCAATTTTTGGAACTCCTCAATGTGCTCCATTATTGAACCCTTTTGTTTGAGACTTATCAATTGGCTAAAAAAAGTGTTGCTTTTTGTATCCTCATAATGTGCTATCAATTCTTCCGTAAAAATTGCCCAAGTGATAAATTGTTTACGAGAGCAAAGCCATTGATACCATACAAACTGATTTGGTTCCAAATATAAAGTTGCCATACGTACCTTTTGTGTGTTTTGCACATTATTGAGATCGAAGAATTGCTCCATCTGTAATATCCATGTGGCGGGATCCTTGCCATCAAACTTCCTCATATCGATTTTTGGAATATGGTGGGTCTTCGATCCAACATTAGAGTCTATGGAATCATGATTAACATTTCTTTTGTTCTCATCATGAGTTTCCTTTACTACCTTTTCACCATTAGTAAGTATTTCTTGTAGAAAATTTGTCAAATCTGTCTTCAAATCTGCCATGTCTGTCTTCAAATCTATCCTCAAATCTGTCTTCAGATCATCCATCTTAGCTTCCATGCCCTTTATCTTAGATTCCACGCCATTTATCTTAGCATCTGTTAGCTTTTGTGAGCGTGACATTTGTTGCACTTGTTCTTGTAATTTTGATATATCATGTAGCATTTCTTCCTCTTCTTCATGAGTCATGCTAGAGCTTTCAGGTTCCTTACTAGGTGTTTGCATTTTCTTTCCTCGGGGCATCAGTTACCGATAATAATGCTTTACTATGCCCTTTGAATTCCTTCAAACCAAGCTTATGCAAAAATTAAAAAAAAACTACACACCTTTTTTTACTTTGTAGAAGCCTGATATTGAATCTGATGTATCTCTGTAATTTCGAATCATCCAGTTCTGAAATTGTGACCTGTAGTAGCCTTCTATGTCCTCTTTCCAATGCCACTAGTCTGATCCAAATTGGATTCTCCAAGAAAGAGTTATGCACAATCTCCCGCAGTGACCTGATTATAGACTAGTTCAGTAGAGCGAACTTGTATGACGTGCCACGTGTCACTGTTTCAACCTTTGACTCTAAAAAATATATAAAAGAAAACTACAGTCTGTCCTCTTTCTGTACCTTCTTACGAAATTTCAATCCGATGCTCAGAAAGAAAGTTATGACGATTTTCCCCAGGTCACCTGTTTTGAATGTAATTCAAGAGTCTGCAAAAAGACCAACTTCCTCAGATCATATCTCCGAAAATATCACGCAAAAAGCTCTGAAATTCGGACCCAAGGTTCAGCGTGATTTCTTCTCAAATGGGTTTTTTTTGTAACTTCTGAAACATCACAGAAAAAAAGTTATAGCGAAAATGCCACGATGACCTGTTTGGAGCAGCGAAACCCTAGAATCCAAAGCTCTGATACCAAATGTTATGAAACCAGCTCACAAAAAGATAGAAAAGAGAGATCCACGCCTTAGAATTCAGCCTCTTCGAGGGGCAACCTCCTTTACATTACATAAATGAACAATTCTTGGATGATACAAATGACAAAACCTCCTTTCTATATATAGGAGTCTAAGGAGTCACAATATAATCCAGCCGACCTAACAATAATAATATAAAGCCACAAAAATAACAATAGAGGGATTCTATGGGCACATTAATAACAATATGGGGGCAATGGGGGCACAACAATATAAATAAGGGGTATAACTACAATAGTAATGGGGTAATCACTAGTATTATAGCGACCCAACAGGGTGCATAGAATTTGAAATCTGCTATATGTGTTTAGAGCGGGATTTCAACGTATTTCCATGTATTTGCAATAGATGTGTTGCGAGCCTTTTAAGGCTAAAACATATATTATCGTTCTGATTGTCGCATATCGGAGGGGAAGGGGTCCATATATGTATATATATATATATATATATATATATATATATATAGATATATATATATATATATATATATATACATATACATATACATATACATATATATACATATGTACATATATATATATATATATATATATATATATATATATTGCAATAAAGGTGGCATTGATATCTGTGTAGAGGTCGTACCAAGGTGAGAAAAGTTTTGTTTGTGTATGTTTTCCTTTGTAAATGGTTTTATAAGGAAAATAGCATCGATAAAAGATTTTGTGGGTTAAATATATGTGTAGCAAATATTTAAAGAGGGAAGGTTACATATATAAGTGGTTAAAGCGATAATGAAGGTTATGAGGAGGTTTAAAGTCTGGATAGAATGTTTAAGTGGGGTGATTGAGTTCCGATATAAAGGAACTGAGGAATAGGGTCTTAACCATTGATGGTTGAAGATTTCACTCCTGCGAGAGTTAAATAGCTGGGACAGATATTTAAATAACAAAAAAATGTAGTATGTTTTATGTTTGTGAGATTTTACAACATAATTTTATATATTTATAACTTTTTTTAATTATTTGAATTTCTTAATATTTATTAAAATACTATTTCTTACTTAATAATGTAATTTTTAACGATACAGTAATCATAATAGTTATAATTTAAATGTTTTTAACCATTAAAAAAATGTTTTTTCTAAAACAATTAATTATATATGTCTCCATTGCTTTAAAAAAATAATCATATATAACTTGATCTTAATGGGTTTTCTAACAAGTAGATGTTAACAAACTTTTGGTTGGAGCTAAGTACATTTTACTTGTGAATAAAATTAAAAGTAACATACAAACATAATTTACCATACACAATTTGGTGGCCTGGGTGCAGGCAATATGAAAAAATGGCTAAAACCTAAAATAATTTCTTCTAACTCTGGCTGAATTTCTCCTTCTATTTCAATAGGTGGATTAGTCATCGATTATTAGCCTGACTGCTTCATGAGTTTTTCCTCTAATCAACCCAACTCTTGTTATCAGCACAAATCATATCATAGGCCTATTTTCCTCTGTCGGGATTATAATCCGATAGGAATTATAAAGACAAACTATCGTTGCTTTAAAACAAGTGAAAATGTGTTTAAAATGCAATATACAAAGGCAGAGGGATTTCGTTCCAAAGGAACGAAAATACACTATCGACACTTTTAATATACTATAGTGTCAATTCAAAAGAATTACACTATCGGTGCTTTAATTTTAAGAAATGTGTTTAACGCATTAACACTATCGGCAATTTATTGGCCCTTCCAAGCTCCTTCCTTTGACGCGATAACACGTAGTGTTATCGGAGATCGTAATCGTGACTCCAATGCTGCCAATGCTAGACTCCTCCCGCTTTGATCTTGCGATGCAATCAGCTTTGCAGACTCGATGCCTTATTCACCATGCTCTATAGCGTTTCGATTCCGAGATATCAGAGTTTCGGACCTCGAAGTTTCCAAAGGTCCTCACCATCCTACAGTGGTTCTATGATGCGATAATGGTTCGAACATGATACGGATATGAACCAAATTCAATAATGGTTCAAGTCTAGAACTGCATTCAGATTAAGTCTTTTTCATGGAATTCTTGTGTAAACAGAGTTTCCACTGCGAAACTCAACTGTGCATGTAAGAGGAACAAGGCACGAAAATATAAAGGAAAAACACATTAGCAGGCCTAAAAAAAATGTCAATAGGAAGAACTAAGTTGTATCACCATTAACAAGGTTTAGAAGTAAAGAACCGTAAAAAAAATATGTAATATAAATTCTAGTTGATGGAGAACTATCTATTCAAATACACAGAGAGAGTTTTTCTTTTAAGATGACCATGTCTCCGGGATCGACTAACTCGGAGCGTCCCATTATTTCCTTTTAAATATTAATAGGTAAAGCTTACTTAGTCTTTATCTCTTACAAAGGCATGCCATTTGTAGTAAAGTGATTAAAGTAATTATCCATAAGGCTTATTACAGCTTATCCATAAGCGATTATTACAACATGATTTTATTCTTAATTCTATCCTTATCTTAAACTTAGAAAAGCATGGAAATTGATGGCTAAAGGACCCCACTCCTTTTCTTGTAGATTTTTTTTGAATTTTTGGAATAAGTTTGAAGATTTTTATCCAAGTCACATGCTCCTACATCAGACTCCTGAGGACAAAATTCTTCATGGGCTCCTACCCATGAGCTTAGCTACAGAACTGCCCAGTTTCTATAGCATGTTTTCTGTAACCCAATTAGCTTCAGCGATTGGCAAATCCTTTCATTTTACCAAATACTAGAAGTACACTTGTCCCCTTGTTTTCTTAAACACCTTCTTGTCCAGAATTATTTCTGGCTGCAATTCCTTTGCTGTGGGTAACCATTTTACCCTGTTAATCTCTTGTGTCTCTTGATCTTTTGTTGTATCTGTAGTTTCACCTTCATACTTATACAGGTCTGCAACATTAAAAATTGGTGATATTCCAACATCAGGGGGTAACTCAATCTCTTAGGCATTTGTAGAAAACTTTATTAATACTCTGCATGGTCCAAATTTCTTAAACTTCAATTTGTTATACTCCCTCTTTCGAAACCTCTCCTTTCTGAGGTGTGCCAATACAAAATCACCAACTTCAAATTTCATCTCGTTTCTTCTCATGTTTTCTTTGGTCTTGTATTTGATGTTACTATCCTGAAGCTATTGTTTCACTTGTTCATGCATTACTTGCATTTCTAAAGAAAAATATTCTCCCTCTACACTTCTCATTTATTCTTTTCCCAATTTTCTCAACTCAGATATTCCTCTTGGATGCATTCCGTAAACAATATGGAATGGACTCTATCCTATATTCCTATTAGGAAAGTCATTATTTGCATACTCAGCTTGTGCCAACACTTGATCTCATTGCTTTGGATGTTCTGCAGTAAGACTCCTTAAAAGATTGCCCAAACTCATGTTCACAACTTCAGTTTGTCCATCAGTTTGTGGATGATAGGCAGAGCTAAAACTTAGTTTAGTTCCCAGCTTCTTCCATAATGTCCTTAGTTTAGTTCCCAGCTTCTTCCATAATGTCCTCCAGAAATGTCCAACAAATTTGGAATCCCTGTCTGAGACAATTCTCTTGGGCAACCCATGTAATCTTACAATGGAACATACAAACCTGTGTTTTGGCTTCTTCCCTTTGCATATTCATAGATTTTACAAGTTCTCGCATACTTTTCAACATCAGATCTCATTTTTGGCCAGAAATAACATCTGTTGAACTCTTCAAAAGTCTTCTCTATGCCAAAATGTCCTGCAAGTCCTCCACTATGTTTTCCTTTTATTAAATTCTCCCTCATTGAATACTTTGGTATGCACAGCTTATTTGTCTCAAACAACAATCCATCTTGTAAGAAATAATCCAACCATTTACTCCTATCCATCAAAACAATATTCTTACAAGTTTCAAATGCCTCTTTAAAATTTGGATCTGTTTCATATAATTATTTAAGAAAATCAAAACCCAACACTTGAATTTGATTCTCTTGCAGTAATATATTCCTCCTACTTAATGCATATGCAACTTTATTTTATTGGCCATCTAAGTTTCAAAACAAAAGGGAACCCTTGAAGATACTCTACCCATTTGGCATGTTTCTGGCTAAGCTTTGGCTACTACATAATATAATGTAGTGCATGGTTATCTGAGTAAAGGATAATTTTTTTTTACATTAGATAATGCCTTCATTTCTTTAATGACTTCACAACTGCGTATAACTCCTTATCATAACAAGAATACTTCTTTTTGGAATCATTTAACTTTTCACTAAAATAGGCTATAGATCTATATTCTTGACTTAAAACACCTTCAACTGCTTCTCCGTTGGCATCACACTTCACTTGGAAAGGCTTACTAAAATCAAGTAGAACCAAAATAGGCTTTTAAGTGATTTTTTTCTTTAACAGCTCAAAATTCCTTTCCGCTTCAGCAGTCCATCTAAATGGTTGTTTATCTCCCTTTATGGTCTCAATAATAGGAGCATTGATCTTACTAAAATTCTTGATGAATTTTCTATAAAAACTAGCAAGACCATGAAAACTTATTACCTCAAAAACACTCTTGGGTGAAGGTCACTCCATGATTTCCTTGATCTTCTCTGGATCCATCTTCAATTCTTCAGCAGAAATAACAAAACCCAAGTACACTAGCTCTTCTTTCATGAATGAACACTTCTTCATATTCAGCAATAATTTCTCTTTTTTAGCCTTTGTAAGACATAATTCAAATGTCTCATGTGCTATTCCTTAGACCTGCTGTAAACTAATATATCGTCCAGATATACTATTACAAATTTACCAATAAACTCTTTAAGAACTTAATTCATGAGTCTCGTAAATGTACTTGGTGCATTTGACAACCCAAAAGGCATTACTCTCAACTCATACAATCCCTCACTTGTCTTAATGGCAATTTTCCACTCATCCCCTTCTCTTATCCTTATCTGATGATACCCACTTTTAAGATCTAGTTTCGAAAAAGACTTTGCTCCACTCAAGCAATCCATTAAATCTTCAATTCTAGGTAAAGGAAATTTGTACCTGATTGTGATTTTATTGATGGCTCTTGAATATATACACATTCTCCTGCCTCCATCCTTCTTTGGATTCAACATTGTTGGTACTACACAAGGACTCAAGCTTTCTCTGATAATCCCTTTACAAAGCAATTGTTGCACCTGCTTCCTAACTTGTTCATTTTCTGTAGGAGTCATTCTGTAAGTTTCTTTGTTAGGTAGACATTCTCCAGGAATCAGATCTATATGATGGATAATTCTTCTAATGGGTTGTAACTCATTAGCCAAATCATCAACATTAATATCACAATAGTTCTCCAACATTTCTTGAATTTCAATGGGAAAATCAGAAACTATAGTAAAAGTCATTATTACCTTGGGCTTACAAATTACAGCAAAATTTACCTCATTCTCTTCAATATGCTTCAAGTATTCCTTCCCTCCTAGTAATAGAGGTTTTGGATTAGTCCTCTTTCCTAATGCATCTTCCTCTTGCAGAGGAAGCAACGTATCATTGACACCATCCTTTCTAAACTTGTAGGTGTTTCTTTTTCCATCATGCACAACTCCTCTGTCATATTGCCAAGTTCTTCCAACTCATATGTGACACGCATCCATTGGCATCACGTCACATACAATTTTATCTTTATACTTGCCCAACTGAAACTCCACCTCACACTATTCATTCACTAACAGTTGATGTCCCTTTTGTAACCATGACATCTTATAAGGTGTTGGATATTTCATTTTCTTCCGGTTCAATTTCTCCACCACTTCTATAGAGACCAAATTATTAGTGTTACCACTATCAATGATCATCTGATAGCATTTCCCTTGAACTTTACACACTGTTCTAAATAAAGTCTTTCTTTAAGATGGTTCAACTATCTCCTTTGCTGGCTTGAGCAAAACTTTATTAACTACCAAAGATTCTCCTCCCTTTGGTATATTTTCTTCTTCTGCCACTGCTGCTGCTGGTGCTTCTCCCTCAATTGGAGCAACAATTACATTCCTCTGGCGTGTTCCTGCATTCTGTGGGCACTCAAAAGCTCTATGTCCCAGCTTGTTACATCCGTAACATCTTATTTCTCTTCATCTTCCTCTGCCTCCTCTTCCTCTAGAAAAACTCCCTCTACCTCTTGCATCACCTCTTGTGGGTGCATGTTGGGTTGACCTACTACTAGCGCCATCATTAGGTGCTTTAGATCTTCCTATGCCACCTTGACTTCCCCTTCTTGAAAAGTTCCTCTCCCTCTGCTAGACTGCTTCCTCACGAATTTTTCTTTAGATTTCAATGCCACCTGACAAGCTTCTTCTACTATTTTAGGAGATAGTATACTTATCTCATCTTGAATGTCAATCTTAAGACCATTCACATATCTAGTCACCTTCTCATATGTATCCTAAGTTTCTCCAGCTCTTTTGCTTACCTTATAGAATTCCTCTATGTATTCTCTCACTGTCATAGATCTCTGTCCAAGATTTTGGATCTGTCTGAACAAAGTTTTCTCATAATTACTTGGTAGGAACTTACCCCTTAGCTTTGCTACCATTCTGCTCCAATTCTTGATAGGTTACCTGCCAAGTCTCTTTCTTTCTACCTACACACCATGCCACCAAAGTGTTGCATGGCCTTTTAACTTGGTGACAACAAACTTTACTTTCTTTTCATCTTTTGTTTCTTCATAGTTGAAGAATTTCTCCATGCCATTAATCCAGTCTATCAATTCTTTTGGATTCAGTCCTCCTTCATATATTGAAACCACAATCTTTGGCCTAGTTGTGGATCTCAACACTAACTGGAAGAATCTCATCTCAGGAGTAACTACTATAGCTTCCTCCTCTGCAGCTTCAACCTCAGGTTCACTAACATCTTCAACATCTATATTTCTTCATGTTGTTAATGCATCCAGTCTAGCTTGCATCTGTTGCACAACTTCCATTACTTCAGCATTGGCAACCACTATTGTAGCGAAAACCAAAATATAATTGTGTTACCTCCATTCTGCCACGCGAAATGCTATCAGGGATGAATGATTCTCTTGGTCGGAACACATTACTTTGAGAAGAGGAATTTGAAGGTCTTTTGTTTCGAGCAGCTGGATCCAAATTATCAAACACGTGGCCAAGTAAACTATCATCAAAATCATCACGCAAAATGTCATCATTACCTCCACCATGGATGTTTTGCAAACTTTGGCCATCATAACATGAAATTGGACACACGGAAGGGTTAGGGTGGACATTTCCATGCACAATATCGATATGCCATTCTTCCCGATTGCAAGATGTTTCGCCAATGTTATCAACATTTTCAGAAGAGCATAGAACAACAAGATTATGTTGATGAGGAGCATATCCTGATAATGAAATATCAACAGGAAATGTTCTTTCCATTATATCATCCATATGATGATACTTACAAGGAACTATAGAATCATTTTGAAGAGTGGCTTCACTCGTTTTTCTCTTATATGTAGCTCTCCTATGCTCATTTATGACATCCTTATTTTGTTGATACCATAAACGATGACTTTCATTAGATCTCTCTCGTGATTGTGATGACAAAGTTATTTTTCTTGTACGCATTCTTGTGCCTCGAGATGACATGTCCCCAATGAATAATAATTATTCATTATGGAATCATAAACATGGAACATAAAAAATTTATATGTTATTTTTTTCTAACCATATAAACTTATCAAAATGTATAAGGATTTTTCCAAATTCCTAAAAACAAAAACAAAAAATTTCAAAATGGAAAAAAATAAAAATAAATGAATTCTTTTGAATGGCTTAAACAAAAAAAGAAGTCGAAATTTCCATGTATCATATTATAATCAAAATGGAACCCGTACTATTGGGAAACAACAATCTAAAAATTTTGAACTATATATACTATCAAACTATAAATATAAATATTAAAATGAACATAAACATATAACATTGTTTGAGAATCAATGGCAAAAACCAATACAAATATAATGTATAACATAAATCATAGAAATTATAATTATACAAACAAAGAAAAAATCATAACATCAAGAAACATATACATGTAAATAAGAAAACTTTAGCGGAAAATATTAAATAATCTACATCACAAAGATCAATACAAACATAATTTTAATGTATTACCATAATGACACATAGTATGTAGAGAGGTGAAAATGGAAATATTTTCCACAACAATAGAAAGTGTATAAAATGGAAATATTTATAAGAACTCCTAATAATACTAATATGCTAAGAATCCATCACCATATCCAATGGTGGAATCTCATCAATAGAATCCATATGGGCAACAATCGCAAAAACATCTCCATACTCAATCAAATCATTGCAGTCCTCTTGTGCTGGCTATCAAAACTAAGACATCTACTCATTAGTTGAATTATCAATATCTATTCGAAAATAGATGTAAGTTACCATGTCAAGTAATAGGAAAGGAACTTCACTGCAGTTGCACATAAGAACTAGACCATGAACTGTTTAGAATGGAAGATAGCGAAGATATTTGCTATTTATATCTGCTGAAATTTCTTCCAACAACTTCCGTCGGAAACCCCAATCATCTTCAAAGTAGTCAATTCTTCGTTCAACACACTATTTACGAAATTGGAAATGATATAATTCTTCAATTGACCATACAGAAGTGTACCCATCATTGACAAGGCATATCAACTAATTCATGTATACTACTAACGACATACAACGTATGTCACCGATTCAAACAAATGAAAAACCCCACTTATTTTTTATTACATCATACGAGTAGATTGTATACCCATACCGAGGATAATCTTCATACTCCTTGTCGAGATATAGCAAAAAAAAATTACTTTTATAAAACACTACATTCTTGGCAATGAAGCGCCACCAAATGGAATAGCAACCCTTTGCCATACCCTATGAAGACTACTACAAACATAAAATTCAGACTGCATTACTTCATAGATATGTTTTAGAACAACCCAATCATATTTTCTGGTGCTTACATTTTCCAATAATGAAAAGAACCCTGAGTCTCCAATTCGTACTAGCCTTATGTTTTTAAAATCCTTTGTAAATGGATTCATTACAAAATAGTTGTGTTTTTGGGAGAATTCTATTGGTAACGATAAAACCACCATTGGTCCAACAATACACTCTACTCTCTATGTTGAATCTATGAATCCCAAATGAAATTGATATATGTGGCCATTTTGATTAAGGTATTGGGCAGCAAAACAATTCTCTTCACTATTAAGGAAATGAAGGAGAAATCCAAATTGGTTCGTGGAGACATTCTTGCAACATAAAAAGAATGAAGGGTTCTACAAAGCATTCTTCCATTTTTTACATACAGTGCGCGACTTTATCACAACCGATAAAGGGATCCGCAGCAAGACAAGTTCGATAACTTCGAATGGAAGAGAAATCCAAATAGTTGGATCCATGATGAAACAGTGAAATCACCTAACAGTAAGAAAAACGGCATTTGATATCAACAAAATAATTTAATGTTGAATAAAATTAAAAGTAACATAAATACATAATTTACCACACATAATTTTCCATTTTTTTGAGACTATGTTAATTGAAAACATAGTAAGGGATCATGAGTCCACCATGATGATAGACATAGTGGAAATAGCCATGGAAGTTGTTGGGACAGTTACTAAGAAGGAAGGACATCTACTAAAAGACATTAAGAAGGAAGAAACCTATGCAAAGGATTTAACCTTGGGAGGAGGAACACTAACAGAGGAGCGCTTTACAGAGTATGAAAAATATTTTGACGCTATCAGAAGTATGGAGAAGTATCTTTCAAAAGATAAAAACTATGAAGTAAAGGAATATGGAGAATGTCTCTTAAATGACAGAAGAAATGATTTATTGCAACAAAAAGAATTTGATAATACATTGATATTTGAAACTGTGACAACACAGGAACAAGTTCTTGTGCAAGAAGGAGATGAAGTTTAGTTTGAAGAGCTGATATGTGAAGCAACAATTGAGACTATTGAACCTTATGATTTCCAAACTAATAATTTGTGTATAAATGCAGGAAACATAAGTAATGATGAAATACTTATAAAGTGCCATAGAGAAATTGCATTGCTAGAATATTTTCTGGAAAATTCAGAGTAAAGACATTTTGGGAATTACAAAACAAAGTATGGGATCCAGGAAGACACATGATTAGTTGATCATGAATATTTTCTACTTTGGGAGTTTGATGTAGGAGCATTCAACCCAATAGAAAATCATTGTAATCCAAGATCAAACCACGAGATAGAGAGTCTCGTTATGTAATCAATTGTTTACTTGCTTATATACAGAGGAATTTGATTCTGAGTGTGCAAATGTGTGAATGGAGTATTTTATGATTGATTTTTGTGCGAACTCGTAGGTTTTGTAATAGAGGTTGCAGGCAGGGTTGAGACAGAGTACATAGGAGAAGAACGAGCAGAACAATCAGGAGAAGTCTAGAGTCAGTGATCAAAATCACAAAGGTCTAGCCCAAGAGGAGTCACAGCAGAACAATGAAGGGGGAAGAACCTTTGAAGAATAAAAAAACCACAGAAAACCATTGAAAATGGTGGAAAAACATAAGTAATAGAGTAGCAGAGGAGCAATTGTTAATGCACAGTAGTCATTAGATCTCATAGATCAATGGCCAGGATTAAATTGCAGGAGTGGAAAAGTCAAGATCACATCACAATCTTTCAAAGGGAAGAACTAAAGTGCGATTGTGACATGTAATGGATGGTCAAACTCGAAACCTTATCGAATGTAGCCTAGAAGCCCGCCGGGTCCGAAACATATGTCGGATCGAAGTTTTAAAGTGCAATGAAGCATAAAGATCAAGTGATAGCCAATACGCGATGGTAGTAAATTGGCAATTGGAGAATGGGCTGATCAGAGTTTGCAGGAGAGTGTTGTGTAAAATAAATTCGTTACAGACCTAACGATGATTATATATGTGGGTTCATAGAATTTGAAATCTGTTATATGTGTTTGAAGCGGGATTTCAATGTGTTTCCATGTATTTGCGATAGATGTGTTGCCCGAGCCTTTTAAGGCTAAAACATATATTATCGTTCTGATTGTCGCATATCGGAGGGGAAGGGGTCCATATATATATATATATATATATATATATATATATATATATATATATATATATATATATATATATATATATATATATATATATATATATATATATATATATATATATATATATATATATATATATATATGTATGTATATATATATATATATATATATATGTATGTATATATATATATATATATATATATATATATATATATGTATGTATATATACATATACATATATATACATACATAGATATACATACATATATATATATGTATATATGTATATATGTATGTATGTGGCTTGCCGCAGAGGAGCGATACCCGATTGCAATAAAGGTGGCATTGATATCTGTGTAGAGGTCATACCAAGGTGAGAAAAGCTATGTCTGTGTATGTTTTCCTTTGTAAAAGGTTTTATAAGGAAAATAGTGCCGATAAAAGTTCTGTGGGTTAAATATATGTGTAACAAATGTTTAAAGAGGGAAGGTTACATATATAAGTGTTTAAAGGGATAATGAAGGTTATGAGGAGGTTTAAAGAAAGGATAGAATGTTGAAGCGGGGTGATTGAGTTCTGATATAAAGGAACTGAGGAATAGGGTCTTAACCATTGATGGTTGAAGATTTCACTCCTACGAGAGTTAAATACCCGGGATAGATATTTAAATAACAAAAAATGTAATATGTTTTATGTTTGTGAGATTTTTCAACATAATTATGTTGGAAATAATACTGAGAGGGGGGGTGAATTAGTATTATCAAGTTCTTTTAATAAATCTTCCTTATTTATTCTTTGAATTATTTTTGCATGTCAGTACCATAAAATAATGAGCATGAACAAAGAAAACAGATAGTCACACCAAAGAACACAAGATGTAAGGTGGAAACCCAATGTGGGTGAAAACCACCTGCTTTAATATGTCTCTATCTTCTTTCAAATTAGAAACTCATTTTAAAATGGTTTTGTATTGGTGCAGTCCTTTACCAGTACGCAGGCTGCAACCTGCAGAGAGCTACAACTCTCTCTCGTTTTCCAGTCTCTCCTGGAAGGGAGCTACAACCCCCTACTTCTTTTCTTTCAAGGACCACTTTTCATAAATTTTCAAACTGGATCCAAGAACATCAAAAACCCATCAACTACACTTGCATCATCAATCTCTGATTTCACCAAAGCCAACCCGCATACAGATCTACAAATATTTCCTTATAACTTTGCAGTTGTTACATCAGACATACCCAGATCATAACATGTGTAAAATAAAACATGCATCAATAATTCAGACCCAGATTATTAGATTTATAGATCAAGCGTATGCCACATATCACAGATCAAAATCATATAGAGATACCACTATTCCAGCCTTAAGATTTTGACCCATCAATAGAACTTATCCTTTTCCTTACGCTCAGGTTCCTTCTTCATTCAGATCCAGATCTGCACCAAAACCCAATCACAATATTCCAGATCTAGCACTTTATCAGATATTCGATAATTCAGAAGATGCTTTGCCAAATGATCTCCTTCCTCTTTTATAGTCTTAGGCCTTTCACAATACCACGGGCCAAAACCATAGGATCAAAAAACTGTTGGACTAATACCATGAACCAACCATGAAAGTACGTGAGATCAACACTTTTGGATGCAATACCACGGGCCAAAACCATAGGATCAAAAACTGTCGAACTAATACCATGAACCAACCATGAAATTGCGTGAGATCAACACTTTTGACGAGGTACCATGGTCCAAAACCATAGGTTCAAATACCAAGGACTAACTACCATGGACCAAAGGTAAGTTCTCCAACATATACACGCTTTTCCTTGCATGAAAGTGCGTACCATGGTCCAAAACCATAGGTTCAAATACCAAGGACTAACTACCATGGACCAAAGGTAAGTTCTCCAACATATACGCGCTTTTCCTCATAGGTTCAAATACCAAGGACTAACTACCATGGACCAAAGGTAAGTTCTCCAACATATACGCGCTTTTCCTCATAGGTTCAAATACCAAGGACTAACTACCATGGACCAAAGGTAAGTTCTCCAACATATACGCGCTTTTCCTTGCATGAAAGTACGTGAACTTTTTCTCTACATGAAATAAACTTTTCTCTGCATAAAAGTGCGTGAACTTTTCTCTACATGAAATAAACTTTTCTCTGCATAAAAGTGCGTGAACTTTTCTCTACATGAAATAAACTTTTCTCTGCATATAATAAACTTTTCTCTGCATATAAGTGCGTGAACTTTTCTCTACACTATAATTTATTATCTGAAATGAGTGGGTTTCCATCAAGTACAACATATGTATCATAATGCCAACAATCTCGCCCTTTGGACTTGATGGCAACAACAACCAATCACTCTCCCCCTTTGACATCAAGGGCAAAGGGTTATGCTCCCCCTAAGAACATGCTCCCCCTGACTATAAACCAGATCTGCAAAGAAGAACCATAATCCATGACCATGAAAGAGATAGAGACGTATTGCAGCAATATTCAGACCAGCATCCATGATCTCCTTCTGTACTTCCTCCATAATGCCAACAATGCATGATATGCTCCCCCTGAACCTGTGCCATTCGATCTTTGACCAATCTGCAACCCAGCACATGTACGCATATACTTCAGATGAACCTTGCGTACAACCAACAATCAGAAGAGATTCAACAACAAGATGATGCATCAACAACCCCCAGCTTTTGCCTGAGGTATTCAAAGGTCTCCCTAGGCAATGGTTTGGTGAGTATATCAGCAACCTATTACTTAGAAGGAACATACTCCAACTTGACCTTTTGTTCAAGCACTTGTTCCCGGAGAAAGTGATACTTGATTGGTATGTGCTTGGTTTTTGAATGCATGACTGGGTTCTTTGAAATGTTGATTGCACTTGTATTATCACATAAGATGGAGATGGGTGGTGTACAAGTGATTTGAAAATCCTGCAAGGTCTGCATCATCCAAAGGAGTGTTGGAAATAATACTGAGAGGGGGGGTGAATCAGTATTATCTAGCAATTTAACAAATCTTCCTTATTTGATCCTTTGAATTATTCTTGCATATCAGTACCATAAAATAATGAGCATGAACAAAGAAAATAGACAGTCACACCAAAGAACACAAGATGTAAGGTGGAAACCCAATGTGGGAGAAAACCACCTGCTGCAATATGTCTCTATCTTCTTTCAATTTAGAAACTTCTTTTACAATGATTTTGTACTGGTGCAGTCCTTTACCAGTACGCAGGCTACAACCTGCAGAGAGCTACAACTCTCTCTCTTTCTCGTTTTCCAGTCTACTCCTGGAAGGGAGCTACAACCCCCTACTTCTTTTCATAAAGCATCAGATGATCAACAAGTACATAATAGATATAGACCACTACAGATATCAGATCAGCAATAACAGAACTAACCCAGAACACCTTATCAACAGAGCAATTCAATCAACAGAACATCTTAAAACAGAGACACAGTTTTTCCTTCTGTGGCCTGCGACCAGACGCAGTAAACCTTCTGCTACTCTGCGTCCACACGCAGATATCCTTCTGCTGCGCTGCGTGCCCACGCACTGTTCCTTTAACTGCTCTGCGTTCTGTTGCTTCAGGGACGCACCCAAAGATACTATCGCGCCGCGTCTTTCGCTACAGAGATGCACCTGAACACACTATCGCGTCGCGTCTTTTTCATCAGAGACGCACCTGAACCTTGATCTCTCTGCGTCCCCACGCAGATCTACAGTCACTGCGCTGCGTCCCAGACGCACCTGAACTTCGTCTGCCCTGCGTCCCCACGCAGATCTCCAAACTCTGCACTGCGTCCCGGCGCGCTTTCCTTTCACTGAACCTGCGTCCCTTCAGATATAAATGATATGAAGACTTCAGGACTAACCCAAACAGTCAGATCTACAGATCTGATCATGCGCCATAGAGATCACAGTCCATTAGAAGATTCGCCCTCTTAGATCTGGACTAGATCTCACCAAATAAGATATTCAACCAAAGACAATATGCAATCCAAATGAACTCCTTTGCTTTATATAGGCAAGCTCCTCCCCAAAACATGGAACAATACCACGAGCCGACACCATAGAAACACAAAACCGTCGGTTAGATACCACACAAGAAACCCCCACATGCTTTTTCTCTGCCTTGAAATGTGTGCACTGGGTGGACGCACCCCCTGAACGGCTGGCCAGCATCGCTGGACGCGGACCCTGCATGGTGTACCTGCGGGTACGCACCTCCTGAACTGGTTTCCTGCGTCCTTCTTAAATTTCAACAAACTGAGAGCCTTGCCACTGGAGTTGCCATCAAGTACAACTTCTGTAACATACAGTCATACCAGGAAACATAATGCCAACAAGGAGTTGAGTGCAGCAAGATGCAGCAGCAACATATTCTGCTTCAGCTGTAGACAAGGCAATCGAACTCTATTTCTTGCTGAACCAAGATACTAATCTAGAACCCATAAAGAATGCACCACCACTTGTGCTTTTCCTGTCATCCACGCTACCGGCACAATCTGCATCTGTATAAGCATGAAGTGTGAGATTTGTATCTCTAGGATACCATAAGCCATAGTTTTGAGTCCCTTGAAGATATTTGAAGATTCTCTTTACTGCCTGAAGATGAGTTTCCTTTGGATTTGCCTGAAATCTTCCAACTATTCCCACTGCATGCATGATGTCTGGCCGGGTACCTATCAAATAAAGTAGACTTCCAATCATAGATCTGTAAGTTGGTTGATGCACTGCTGCTGATTCATCATTTGCACTGAGGTTACATCCTGTGACCATGGGTGTACATACTGGTTTTGCTTCTTCCATACCATATTTCTTCAAAATCTGCTTGAGATACTTGGTTTGAGACAAGAAGATCCCTCCTTCATTTTGTTGGATTTGCAAACCAAGAAAATATGTCAGTTCTCCCAGAAAGGACATTTCGAATTCTTTCTGCATCACCAAGGCAAAGCTTTGACTCATAGCTTCTTCATTGCTGCCAAAGATAATGTCATCTACATACACAACAAGTATCAGCAATTTGTCATTTTCAACTTTTATATAAAGATTGTTGTCTGCTGATCCTTTTGAAAAACCTTGTTGATGAAGATATTTGTCCAAACGATAGTACCAAGCCCTTAGAGCTTATTTGAGGCCATAGAGAGCCCTTTTCATTCTGCATACAAGATTTGGATCATTTCCAAGAATGAAACCATCTGGGTGCTCAATGTATACTTCTTCTTCCAAGTCTCCATTCAGAAAGGCTGATTTCACGTCCATTTGAAATACTTTGAAGTTTTGAAAGCATGAGAGAGCAAGGAACATTCGGATGGCCTCAAGTCTTGCAACAGGAGAAAAGTTTCTTCAAAATCTATTCCTTCTTGCTGCGCATACCCTTTACAAACAAGTCTGGCCTTGTTTCTAATTACTTCTCCATTTTCATTCAATTTATTTTTGAAGACCCATTTTGTTCCTATAACATTCTTATCCTTTGGTCTAGGAACCAGCTCCCAAGTGTTGTTCTTTTCGATCTGCTCAAGTTCTTCATCCATTGCTTTGACCCAACATTCATCTTTGCATGCCTCTTTCACATTTTGTGGTTCAGTGGAAGAGAGTAATGTCAAATAGCTTGAAGCTTCTACAATTGTTCTTCTTGTTTGTACACCTGCTTCTTTCTGTCCCAAAATCTGAGATTCTGGATGATTCTTCTGAACATATCTGGATGGAGTCTTCTCTTCTATCCTTATCTGCTCCTCTGGTTCTTCTTGAGGTTCTTCTTCTTCATCATTTTGTCTTTGAGGATGGCCTTCATCTTCTTCGATATCTTCATGATTTACTTGCCTAGGAATGTATCCCTTCTCATCAACCACTACATCAATGCTGTCAACAATTCTTCCAAGTCTTTTATTATAGCACTTGTATGCTTTGCTGTGTGGAGAATAACCAAGAAGGATGCCTTCATCTGCTCTAGGTTCAAGTTTGCCAAGTTGCTCATCAGTATTTTTAATATAGCATTTGCTCCCAAAGATTTTGAAGTGCTTTACCGAAGGAGTCTCACCATACCAGAGCTCATGAGGGGTTTGAGTGCTGTTCATTCGGACATTTGTTTTGTTGAGAATAATAACTGCAGCATGTGCTGCTTCACCCCAGAAAGTTGCGGGAGTTCCAGATTCATCAAGCATAGCACGAGCCATTTGTTGGACAGTTCTGTTCATTCTTTCCACCACTCCATTTTGCTGAGGAGTTCTAGCTGTAGAGAATTCTCTTCTTATCCCATGTTCTTCACAGAAATTGAAAAATTCATTTGAGGTAAACTCCCCACCTCTGTCGGATCTAAGACACTTAATTTTGTATCCTGATTCATTTTCAACCAAGGCTTTAAACGATTTGAATTTTTCGAATGCTTCATCTTTGTGCTTCATAAGTCCTAACCAGACAAACCTGGAGAAATCGTCAATGAATAATATCAAGTATTCTTCTCCTCGAGGTGTCCGTTTCCTGAATGGACCACATGTATCTGTATGTACTAGCTCAAGAGGCATGCTAGCTGATCCTTCCTTTTCCGGAAAGGTAGTTCTGGTTTGCTTTCCAAACTGACATGATTTGCATATGGTGTTGTCTGGAACTTTGATATCTGGAAGACCACGAACTGCCTGATATTTGCATGCTTTCCTTATTTGTGAAAAGCTTAGATGCCCCAACCTCCGGTGCCATAACCAGTGCTCATCATCCTTGCTCAGATAGCATTGTTGTTGTCCTTCTTCAAATATGTATAGATTATTTGGAGTTCTTTTACCTTTGATCATTGTTTTACCTGTATCAAGATCACGAACAAGATATCCATTTGATCTGAATATCACCTCGGTTCTTTGATCACACATCTGGCTGACACTTAGAAGATTATGTTTCAATCCATCAACATACAAAACATTTCCAGCTTTGACCTTTTCTTTTAACTGAGCAGTGCCTTTTCCTTTTATAGTTGCAGGAGTATCACTTCCAAAAGAAACTTTCTTTCCTTTTTATAGAGCAGAATATGATTCAAGTTTTTCTTTATCACCTGTCATATGCTTCGAACATCCACTGTCAATGTACCATAGATTTTCCTGTCCCTCTGCATAAAATGCTATCCCACATCTTTCTGTTTGTGGTTCCTTTATTCTCCATGTTTTGGTGCTTGAGGCTTGTTCCTTTGTCTGCTGAAACCTGCTCCTGCATTCAGAATCTTCATGACCAAAGTTATTCCAAATAGAACATTCAACTTCATTTTCAAGAACCGAAAAGTTGTTATAGGTCCTTTTTGTAATCCTGGTCATACTTCTTTGTTTTTGAGCTTCTCTAGTCATGATCGTTTTATATGCAACACATTGAGCTGCTTTGTGACCAAAGTTATGGCAAGAAAAGCATTGTCCATTGAAGAAATTTCTGCGGTTATCAAATCTTCCGGCCAAACGATTGTAATTTCTATTGTCATTCATTCTTGAAGCAAATTGAGAGGATTTTACCTGTGGCTGGTTGTAGCTTTTGTTCATCCTTAAGACAGATTGCCCCTGATTTGCCTGATAGTCTTTGTTTGTAATTGGTCCCTGCTTTACTTGGTGATCTCCATTGTGCTTTTTCTCATTCCTTCTTGCTGCATCAAGATAACTCTTTGAGGTGGATGCTTGAGAAGTTTCTCCATTATAGCCCAGACCTGTCTTGTTTAGAGGAGAGCGTTGTACATTGATGATCTCATCCAGAGTTTCAGATCCTTTGACAAACTTAAGATTAATAGCCTTTGTTTTCTCAATCTCTTTTCTAAGACCAACAATTTCGCCTTCTAACTTTTCAAGATATTTTTCTTTTTCATCAATTTGAAGTTGTAGAGTATCAATGATCCTATTCTTTTCTTCTATACATGTCTTGAGTCTAGAAATTTCTTCACAAAAGCTATCCACATCTATAGCATCCATGTAATCATCATCTTCAAATGCCATTAAGAGTTTATAGTCATTACCTCGTTCATCTTCGTCACTATTTGATAGACCATCACTATCTTCATGAGTGTAGTAGCTTTTCTTATTTGCAATCTGTTTCTTGTTCCATCTAGCAGGTTCCTTTCCTTTATCCTTATGAGGACATTTTGCAGCATAATGACCTACTCTTCCACAAGCAAAGCATTTAAAAGGTAACTTACCTCTGAACCTTCCAGTTCCCCTTTGAAGATTTCTGACAAAATTTGATTCTTCTTCTTCTTCTTCTGGCACGTGACTTGCTTCATAATAGTCTCCTTTGCCTGAAGCCTTGAAAGCAGCTTCTCATATGTCTGATGGACCTCCCTTTCTCATTTCATAAGCAGTTAGAATTCCGTGTAGCTGAGACATAGTAAGAATTCGTAGATTTTCCTTTTCTTCTATTGCAGACACTTTAGATTCAAACTTGGGGGACAATGATCTTAGAACTTTTTCAACCACAATAGCCTCTTTTATTTCTTCACCCAAGTTTTTCATGCAATTAACAATCTCATCTACCCGAAGTAAATAGTTAGCCACACTTTCATCATTATACATTATGAGATTCTCATACTGAATCCTATGGGTTTGAAGTTTAGCACGCTTTACCTGTTCATCTCCTTCGTAGCTCAAGACAATCTTGTCCAATATTTCTTTTGCGGATTTATATTGCATAACCTTCACGAATTCTGTTTGAGATAAGCATCCCAGCAGAGTATTGACTGCTTTAGCATTTGTTTCATATTTCTTCTTTTCGGCCGTATCTGTAGGAGTAGCTGAAGGAAAAGTGTAGCCTGTATCTATGATATCCCAAACTTCTGTACCAAGAGATTGAAGATAGGCAGTAACTCTTACCTTCCAATAATTGAAGTTTGTCCCATCAAAAATTGGTGGCCTGATTGATGCTTCCCTCTCGTAGTTGCTCATGATGAATGATCTTCCTTCAAGTGATCAAGCTTCTCTGAAGGACCTGCTCTGATACCAATTGTTGGAAATAATACTGAGAGGGGGGGTGAATCAGTATTATCAAGTTCTTTTAATAAATCTTCCTTATTTATTCTTTGAATTATTTTTGCATGTCAGTACCATAAAATAATGAGCATGAACAAAGAAAACAGATAGTCACACCAAAGAACAAAAGATGTAAGGTGGAAACCCAATGTGGGTGAAAACCACCTGCTACAATATGTATCTATCTTCTTTCAAATTAGAAACTCCTTGTACAATGGTTTTGTACTGGTGCAGTCCTTTACCAGTACGCGGGCTGCAACCTGCAGAGAGCTACAACTCTCTCTCGTTTTCCAGTCTCTCCTCGAAGGGAGCTAGAACCCCCTACTTCTTTTCTTTCAAGGACCACTTTTCATAAATTTTCAAACTGGATCCAAGAACATCAAAAACCCATCAACTACACTTGCATCATCAATCTCTGATTTCACCAAAGCCAACCCGCATACAGATCTACAAATATTTCCTTATAACTTTGCAGTTGTTACATCAGACATACCCAGATCATAACATGTGTAAAATAAAACATGCATCAATAATTCAGACCCAGATTATTAGATTTATAGATCAAGCGTATGCCACATATCACAGATAAAAATCATATAGAGATACCACTATTCCAGCCTTAAGATTTTGACCCATCAATAGAACTTATCCTTCTCCTTACGCTCAGGTTCCTTCTTCATTCAGATCTAGATCTGCACCAAAACCGAATCACAATATTCCAGATCTAGCACTTTATCAAATATTCGATAATTCAGAAGATGCTTTGCCAAATGATCTCCTTCCTCTTTTATAGTCTTAGGCCTTTCACAATACCATGGGCCAAAACCATAGGATCAAAAAACTGTTGGACTAATACCATGAACCAACCATGAAAGTACGTGAGATCAACACTTTTGGATGCAATACCATGGGCCAAAACCATAGGATCAAAAAATGTCGGACTAATACCATAAACCAACCATGAAATTGCATGAGATCAACACTTTTGACGAGGTACCATGGTCCAAAACCATAGGTTCAAATACCAAGGACTAACTACCGTGGACCAAAGGTAAGTTCTCCAACATATACACGCTTTTCCTTGCATGAAAGTGCGTACCATGGTCCAAAACCATAGGTTCAAATACCAAGGACTAACTACCATGGACCAAAGGTAAGTTCTCCAACATATACGTGCTTTTCCTCATAGGTTCAAATACCAAGGACTAAATACCATGGACCAAAGGTAAGTTCTCCAACATATACGCGCTTTTCCTCATAGGTTCAAATACCAAGGACTAACTACCATGGACCAAAGGTAAGTTCTCCAACATATACGCGCTTTTCCTTGCATGAAAGTGCGTGAACTTTTTCTCTACATGAAATAAACTTTTCTCTGCATAAAAGTGCGTGAACTTTTCTCTACATGAAATAAACTTTTCTCTGTATAAAAGTGCGTGAACTTTTCTCTACATGAAATAAACTTTTCTCTACATATAATAAACTTTTCTCTGCATATAAGTGCGTGAACTTTTCTCTACACTATAATTTATTATCTGAGATGAGTGGGTTGCCATCAAGTACAACATATGTATCATAATGCCAACAAATTATATATATGTATAAGTTTTTTTAATTATTTGAATGTCTTAATATTTATTAAAATACTATTTCTTACTTAATAATGTAATTTTTAACGATACAGTAATCATAATAGTTATAATTTAAATGTTTTTAACCATTAAAAAAATGTGTTTTCTAAAACAATTAATTCTATATGTCTCCATTCTTTTAAAAAAATAATGATATGTAACTTGATCTTAATGGGTTTTCTAACAAGTAGATGTTAACGAATTTTTGGTTGGAGATAAGTACATTTTACTTGCGAATAAAATTAAAAGTAACATCAAAACATAATTTACCATACACAATTTGGTGGCCTGGGTGCAGGCAATATAGAAAAACAATTGAAACCTAAAATAATTTCTTCTAACTTTGGCTGAATTTCTCCTTATGTTTCAATAGATGTATCAGTCATTGATTATTAGCGTGACTGCTTCATGAGTTTTTCGTCTAATCACCCCAACTCTTATTATCGACACAAATCATATCATAGGCTTGTTTTCCTTTGTCGGGATTATAATCCAATAGGAATTATAAAGACCGGATATCGTTTCTCTAAAACAAGTGAAAATGTGTTTAAAATGCAATATACACAGGAAGAGGGATTTCGTTCCAAAGGAACGAGAATACACTATCGACACTTTTAATCTACTATAGTGTCAATTCAAAAGTATTACACTATCGGTGCTTTAATTTCAAGAAATTTGTTTAACACATCAACACTATCGGTAGTTTATCGGCTCTTCCAAGCTCCTTTATCTGATGCGATAACACGTAGTGTTATCGGAGATCACAATCGCGACTCTAATGCTACCAATGCTAGACTCCTCCCGCTCCGATCTTACGATGTGATCAGCTTTGCAGACCCAACGCCTTATTCACCTTGCTCTATAGCGTTTCGATTCTAAGCTATCAGAGTTTTGGACCTCGAAGGTTCCAAAGATCCTCACCATCCTACAGTGGTTCCACGATGTGATAATGGTTCAGACCTGATACAGATATGAACCAATTTCAATAACAATTCAAGTCTATAACTCCGTTCAGATTAAGTCTTTTTCATGGAATTCCTGTGTAAACAGAGTTTCCACCGTGAAACTCAACAGTGCATGTGAGAGGAACAAGGCATGCAAATATAAAGGAAAAACACATTAGCAGGCCTAAAACAAATGTCAATAGGAAGAACTAAGCCGTATCACCATTAACAAGGTTCAAAGGTAATGAACCGTAAACAAATATGTAATATAAATTCTAGTTGACGGATAACTATATATTCAAATACACAGAGAGAGTTTTTCTTTTAAGATCACCATGTCTCCGGGATTGACTAACTCAGAGCATCCCATTATTTCCTTTTAAAACATAATTGGTAAGGCTTACTCTGTATTTATATCTTACAAAAGCATGCCAATTATAGTAAAGTGATTAAAGTAATTATCCATAAGGCTTATTACAGCTTAGACATAAGTGATTATTACAACATGATTTTATTCTTAATTCTATCCTTATCTTAAACTTAGAAAAACATAGAAATTGATGGCTAAAGGGCCCTATTACTTTTCTTGTAGATTTTTTTTTCGATTTTTGGAATAAGTTTGAAGATTTTTATCCAAGTCACATGCTCTTGCATCAAACTCCAGAGGACAAAATTCTTCATGGGCTCCTATCCATGTGCTCAGCTACAGAACTACCCAATTTCTATAGCATGTTTTCTGTAACCCAATTAGCTTCAGCGGTTGGCAGATCCAAGGTCCATTTTAACAAATACTAGAAGTACTCTTGTACCCTTGTTTTCTTAAACACCTTTTTGTCCAGAATTATTTTTGGCTGCAATTCCTTTGTCGTGGGTAACCATTTTACCCAGTTAATCTCTTGTGTCTCTTCATGTTGTGCTGTATTTGCAGTTTCACCTTCATACTTATACAGGTTTGCAACATTAAAAATTGGTGATATTCCAACATCAGGGGGTAACTCAATCTCATAGGCATTTGCAGAAAATTTTATTAATACTCTACATGGTCCAATTTTCTTGAACTTCAATTTGTTATACTCCCTCTTTCGAAACCTCTCCTCTCTGAGGTGTGCCAATACCAAATCTCCAACTTCAAATTTCACCTCTTTTCTTCTCATGTTTACTTTGGTTTTGTATTTGATGTTACTATCCTGCAACTATTGTTTCACTTGTTCATGCATTGCTTGCATTTATGAAGCAAAACCTTCTCCCTCTACACTTCTCATTTATTCTTTTCCAAATTTTCTCTACTCAGATATTCCTCTTGGATGCATTCCATAAACAATATGGAATGGACTCTATCATGTACTCCTATTAGGCAACTCATTATATGCATACTCAGCTTGTGCCAACACTTGATCCCTTTGCTTTGGATGTTCTGCAATAAGACTCCTTAGAAGATTGTCCAAAATCATGTTCACAACTTCGGTCTATCCATCAGTTTGTGGATGATAGGCAGAGCTGAAACTTAGTTTAGTTCCCAACTTCTTCCATAATGTCCTCCAGAAATGTCCAACAAATTTGGAATCCATGTCTGAGACAATACTCTTAGGCAACCCATGTAATCTTACAACCTGCTTAAAAAACAAATCAGCAATGTGAGAAGCATCACTAGTTTTATAACATGGAATAAATTGTGCCATTTTTCAAAATTTGTCCACTACAAAAAAATTGAATCATTAGCTCTTTGAGTCTTTGGTAAACCAAAACAAAATCCATACTTACCATATCCCAAGGCCTATCTGGAATTGGTAATGGAACATACAAACCTGTGTTTTGGCTTCTTCCCTTTGCATATTGACAGATTTTACAAGTTCTCACACACTTTTCAACATCAGATCTCATTTTTCGCCAGAAATAAAATCTGTTCAACTATTCAAAAGTCTTCTCTATGCAAAAATGTCCTGCAAGTCCTCCACTATGTTTTCCTTTGATTAAATTCTCCCTCATTGAATAGTTTGGTATGCACAGTTGATTTGTCTTAAACAAGAATCCATCTTGTAAGAATAATCCAACCATTTACTCCTATCCATTAAAACAAGATTCTTACAAGTTTCAAATGCCTCTTTAAAATCTGGATCTATTTCATATAATTCTTTAATAAAATCAAAACCCAACACTTGAATTTGATTCTCTTGCAGTAATATATTCCTCCTACTTAAGGCATATGCAAGTTTATTTTATTGGCCATCTATGTTTCAAAACAAAAGGGAACCCTTGAAGATACTCTACCCATTTGGCATGTTTTTGGCTAAGCTTTGTCTACTACATAATATACTGTAGTACATTAAAGGATAAATGCTTTTGACATTAGATAATGCCTTCATTTCTTTAATGACTTCACAACTGCGTAGAACTCCTTATCATAAGAAGAATACTTCTTTTTGGAATCATTTAGCTTTTCACTAAAATAGGCTATACATCTATATTCCTAACTTAAACACCTTCAATTGCTTCTCTGCTGGCATCACACTTCACTTGGAAAGGCTTACTAAAATCAGGTAGAACCAAAATAGGCTCTTAAGTGATTTTTTTCTTTAACAGCTGAAAATTCCTTTCCACTTTAGCAGTCCATCTTTATGGTTTTTTATCTTGCTTTATGGTCTCAATAATAGGTGCAGTGATCTTACTAAAATTCTTGATGAATTTTCTATAAAAACTAGCAAGACCATGAAAAATTCTTACCTCAAAAACACTCTTGGGTGAAGGTCACTCCATGATTGTCTTGATCTTCTCTGGATCCATCTTCAATCCTTCAGCAGAAATAACAAAACCCAAGTACACTAGCTCTTCTTTCATGAATGGACACTTCTTCATATTCAACAATAATTTCTCTTTTTTAGCCTTTGTAAGACATAATTCAAATGTCTCATGTGCTCATCCTTAGACCTGTTGTAAACTAATATATCGTCTAGATATACCATTAGAAATTACCAATAAAATCTTTAAGAACTTAATTCATGAGTCTCATAAATGTACTTGGTGCATTTGATAACCCAAAAGGCATTACCCTCAACTCATGCAATCCCTCACTTGTCTTAATGGAAATTTTCCACTCATCCCCTTCTCTTATCCTTATCTGAAGATACCCACTTTTAAGATCTAGTTTTGAAAAAGACTTTGCTCCACTCAAGCAATCCATTAAATCTTCAATTCTAAGTAAATGAAATATGTACCTGATTGTGATTTTATTGATGGATCTTGAATATATACACATTCTCCTGCCTCCATCCTTCTTTGGATTGAACACTGTTGGTACTGCACAAGGAATCAAGCTTTCTCTTATCAGCCCTTTGTCAAGCAATTCTTGCACCTGCTTCCTAACCTATTCATTTTCTGTACGAGTCATTCTATAAGTTGCTTTGTTAGGTAGACTTTCTCCAGGAATCAGATCTATATGATGGCTAATTATTCTAATGGGTTGTAACTCATTAGCCAAATCATCAAAAATAATATCACAATAGTTCTCCAACATTTCTTGAATGTCAATGGGTAAATCAGAAACTGTAGTAAAAGTCATTATTACCTTGGGCTTACAAATTACAACAAAATTTACCTTATTCTCTTCAATATGATTCAAGTATTCCTTCCCTCCTAGTAATAGAGTTTTTGGATCAGTCTTCTTTCCTAATGCATCTTCCTCTTGTAGAGGAAGCAACATATGATTGACACCTTCCTTTCTAAACTTGTAGGTGTTTCTTTTTCCATCATGCATAGCTCCTCTGTCAGATTTCCTAGGTCTTCTAACCAATATCTGACACACATCCATTGGCATCACGTCACATACAATTTTATCTTTATTCTTGCCCAACTGAAACTCCACCTCACACTGTTCATTCACTAACAGTTGATGTCCCTATTGTAACCATGACACCTTATAAGGTGTTGGATATTTCATTGTATCAGCTTCAATTTCTCCACCACTTCTATAGAGACCAAATTATTAGTCTTGCCACTATCAATGATCATTTGACAGCATTTCCCTTGAACTTTACACATTGTTCTGAACAAAGTCTTTCTTTAAGATGTTTCAACTATCTCCTTTGCTGGCTTGAGAAAAACTTTATTAACTACCAAATATTCTCCTCCCTTTGGTATATTTTCTTCTTCTGCTACCACTACTGCTGGTGCTTCTCCTTCAACTGGAGCAACAATTACATTTCTCTAGCATGTTCCTACATTCTGTGGACACTTAAATGATCTATGTCCTAGCTTGTTACGTCTGTAACATCTTATTTCTCTTGCTCTTTCTCTGCCTCCTCTTCCTCTAGAAAAACTCCCTCTGCCTCTTGCATCACCTCCTATGGGTGCATGCTGGGTTGAGCTACTACTAGCTCCATCCTTAGGTGCTGTAGATCTTCCTCTACCACCTTGACTTCCCCTTCTTGAAAAGTACCTCTCCCTCTGGGAGACTTCTTCCACACAAATTTATCTTTAGCTTTCAATGCCACCTGACAAGCTTCTTCTACTGTTTTAGGAGACAATATACATATCTCATCTTGAATGTCCATCCTAAGACCATTCACATATCTAGTCACCTTCTCATCTGTATCCTAAGTTTCTCTAGCTCTTATGCTTACCTTATAGAATTCCTCTATTTATTCTTTCACTGTCATAGATCTCTGTCGAAGATTTTGGATCTGTCTGAACAAAGTTTGCTCATAATCACTTGGTAGGAACTTAACCCTTAGCTTTGCTACCATTCTGCTCCAATTCTTGATAGGTTACTTTCCAAGTCTCTTTCTTTCTGCCTACACACCATCCCACGAAAGTGTTGCATGGCCTTTTAACTTGGTGACAACAAACTTTACTTTTTTTTCATCTTTTGTTTCTTCATAGTTGAAGAATTTCTCCATGCCATTAATCCAGTCTATTAATTCTTTTGGATTCAATCCTCCTTCATATATTGAAACCACAATATTTGGCCTACTTGTGGATCTCAACACTGACTGGAAGAATCTCATCTCAGGAGTAACTACTACAACTTCCTCCTCTACAGCTTCAACCTCAGGTTCACTAGCATCTCCATCATCTATATTTCTTCCTGTTGTTAATGCATTCAATCTAGTTTGCATCTGTTGCACAACTTCCATTACTTCAGCATTGGCAACAGGCTGTCCTCTTCCACCACATCCTCGTCCTCTTCCAACTCTGAAATCCATATTAACTTTCCTTCTCCTGCTTCTGAGATTCAATTCAATGTCAACCAGTTTCTCTCATACCACTAATGGTGGCCTGTGTGTAGGCAATATGGGCAAACGGCTAAAACCTGAAGTAATTTCTTCTAACTCTAGCTGAATTTCTCCTTCTGTTTCAACAAATGTATCAATCATCTATTATTAGCCTGACTGCTTCATGAGTTTTTCCGCTAATCACCCCAACTCTTGTTATCGACACAAATCATATCATAGGCCTGTTTTCCTTTATCAGGATTATAATCCCATAGGAATTGTAAAGACAATTTATCGTTGCTTTAAAACAAGTGAAAATGCATTCAAAATGCAATATACAAAGGTGGAGGGCTTTCATTCCAAAGGAATGAAAATACACTATCAACGTTTTAATTTCAAGAAATGGTTTTAACGCAATTAACACTATTGACAATTTATTATCGACCATTCCAAGCTCCTTTCTCTGACACGATAACACGTAGTGTTATCGGAGATTGCAACAGCGACTGTGTTGGCATTATGGCACAGGTGTGACGCTATGGTCTAGGTGTTGTCCTTGATGGTAACTCTCCCTGATGACAGATCTCAGTTCAGACTACAAGAATGAAGAGAAAATTCATATACGCAAGTTCATTAAGATCAAGTCGGATATACACGCAGGTTGGACTTTATAAAAGTACGTATGTGTATACACGCACTTTCATGCAAGGAAAAACACGTATATGTTGGAAAACTTACCTTTGGTCCATGGCAGTTAGTCCTTGGAATTTGAACCTATGGTTTTGCACCATGGTATCTCGACAGACGTGTTGATCCCTAGTATTGAGTTGATGGTATTGTGTTACTATGGTTTTGGACCGTGGTATTGTGAAGGGCCTAAGGCTATAAAAGGAGAAGAAGATCATTAGGCAAGTGCATTGAAAAATTCTTGAATATCTGATGAAGAAAGAGATCTAGTATTGGGTTTCTGGGTTGATGATGCATTGCTTGATCTGAGCTAAGAAGGGATCTCACTGGTCGATGGAAGACAAGATCTAAGGATAGATCGGGATCAAATGGTTTGAAATGAACTATCTTTATATGGTTGATTATGCATATTCTAGATCTGCATATTCTAGGTTGGCCTTGGAAAAAGTGCATATGTACGCGGGTTTGATTCATTGTAGTAGCGCATACCTTTTGAAGTTTGATTTTTGAAGTTGCAGTTGGGTCTGATTGTTATTGCAGAGTTCTGTTGTCTGCTCTGTGTTCTGGTGACTGGGTTGTTGACTGGGTTTCAGTGTTTCAGTGATTCAAAGATTGATGATGCTAGTATTGATTGTTTTTGTGCTTCAATGATCTTTATGGGTCCAGTATGAAAATTGGATGAATCGTGGTCTTCAGATTGTAGTGTTGTGCTTCAGGAGTATCCAGTCTGAAAATGTATGAAACGTGGTACCTGGAGGAGAAAAGATTGTAGGCCGGCGCCTACGTACTAGTATCTTAGCTAGTACAAGAGCAAAGGGGGTTGGAGCTCCCTTCCAGGAGAGTCTGGAAAACAAGAGAAGGTTGTAGCCTTCTGCAGGTTGTAGCCTGCGTACTAGTATAAGGCTGCACCAGTACAAAAGATTGTAAACTGAAGTTTCTTATTAAGGAAAGATAGAGATGACTTGTAGCAGGTGGTTTTCACCCACATTGGGTTTCCACCTTATATCATGGTGTTCATGTGTGCTTCTTGTGTGTGATGATCTATTCTGTTTACTGCACTTGCTTACTGTTCATATGGTTAATGAAGATCTGATGCCTAACTAAAGACTCATATTTAATGGATTAACTGAATCATAATTATTCTGGATATACGCTAGTTGCTTTAGACACAGTAGCGTATACACGTGGGTTCACTTAATTTAAGTAGCGTATATGTATCTAAGTATGGAAATGAAAAGTTTTATTGATTAGATAATACTGATTCACCCCCCCCCCTCTCAGTATTATTTCGAACAATTGGTATCAGAGCAGGACCTTCAGAGAAGCTTGATCGCTTGAAGGAAGATCGTTCATCATGAGCAACTATGAGAGGGAAGCATCAATCAGGCCACTGATTTTTGATGGGACAAACTTCAATTATTGTAAGGTAAGAGTTACTGCCTATCTTCAATCTCTTGGTACATAAGTTTGGGATATCACAGAAACAGGCTACACTTTTCCTTTAGCTACTCCTACAGATTCAGTTGAGAAGAAGAAATATGAAACAAATGCTAAAGCAGTCAATACTCTGTTGGGATGCTTATCCCAATCAGAATTCGTGAAGGTTATGCAATATAAATCCACAAAGGAAATATGGGACAAGATTGTCTTGAGCTATGAAGGAGATGAACAGGTAAAGCGTGCTAAACTTCAAACTCTCAGGATTCAGTATGAGAATCTCAAAATGTATAATGATGAAAGTGTGGCTAACTATTTCCTTAGGGTAGATGAGATTGTTAATTGCATGAGAAACTTGGGTGAAGAAATAAAAGAGGCTATTGTGGTTGAAAAAGTCCTAAGATCCTTGTCCCCCAAGTTTGAATCTAAAGTGTCCGCTACAGAAGAAAAGGAGAATCTATGAACTCTCACCATGTCTCAACTACATGGAATTTTAACTGCTTATGAAATGAGAAAAGGAGGTCCATCAGACAGGAGAGAAGCTGCCTTCAAAGGAGAATACTATGAATCAGGGCACAAAGAAGAAGAAGAATCAAATTTTGTCAGAAATCTTCAACGGGGTACTGGAAGATTCAGAGGTAAGTTACCTTTCAAATGTTTTGCTTGTGGAAGAGTAGGTCACTATGCTACCAAATGTCCTCATAAGGATAAGATTGAAAAGGGAAAGGAACCTGTTAGATGGAACAAGAAACAGAATGCAAACTTGAAAAGCTATTACACTCATGAAGATAGTGATGGTCTTTCAAATAGTGACGAAGGTGAACGAGATAATGAATATAAACTTTTAATGGCTTTTGAAGATGATGACTACATGGATGCTATAGATGTAGAAGGTTTTTGTGAAGAGATGACTAATCTCAAAGTGTGCTTAGAAGAGAAAAATGCAATTATTGATTCTCTACAATGCCAACTGGCTGAAAGGGAAAAACATCTTGAAAAATTGGAATGTGAAATTGTTTGTCTTAGAAAGGAGATTGAGAAAACAAAAGCTATTAATCTTAAATTTGTTAAAGGATCTGAAACCTTGGATGAGATTATCAATGTGTAGCATTCTCCACTGATCAAGACAGGTCTGGGATATAATGGAGAAACATCTCAAGCTTCTACCTCCAAAAGTTATCTTGATGCAGCAAGGAGGAGCGAGCAAAGGCCTAATAGAAGTCATCAGGTGAATTAGGGACAGTTTACCTCAAGAACAAATAAAGACTATCAAGAAAATCGGGGACAAGCTACCTTAAGGACAAACAAAAGCTACAATCAGCCACAGGTAAAATCTTCCCAATTTACCTCAAGAATGGATGTCAATAGAAGCTACAATCGGTTGGATGATAGATTTGATAATCGCAGGAGTTTCTTCAATGGCCAATGTTTCTCTTGCCATAACTTTGGTCACAAAGAAGCTCAATGTGTTGCCTATAAGACAATCATGACTAGAGAAGCTCAAAAACAAAGGAATATGACTGGGACCATGAAAAGGAGTTATAACAATTTTTCGGTCCTTGAAAATGAAGTTGAATGTTCTATTTGTAATAACTTTGGTCATGAAGACTCTGAATGCAGGAGCAGGTTTTGGAAGACAACACAGAAGGAACAAACCTCAAGTGCGAGAACATGGAGAATGAAGGAACCGCAACCAGAAAGATCTGGGATAGCTTTTTATGCAGAAGGACAGGAAAGTCTATGGTACATCGACAGCAGATGTTCGAAGCATATGACAGGGGACAAAGAGAAACTTGAATCATATACTGCATTAGAAAAGGGAAAGAAGGTTTCTTTTGGAAACGATATCTCTGCAGCTATAAAAGGAAAAGGTGTTGCTCAGTTGAAAGAAAAGGTCAAAGCTGGAAATGTTTTGTATGTTGATGGATTGAAGCATAATCTTCTGAGTGTCAGTCAGATGTGCGATCAAGGAACCGAGGTAATATTTAGATCAAATGAATGTTGCGTTCATGATATTAATATAGGTGAAACAGTGATCAAATGTAGAAGGACTCCAAATAATCTATACATATTTGAAGAAGGACAACAACAATGTTATTTGAGCAAGAATGAGGAACACTAGTTATGGCGCCGGAGGTTGGGACATCTAAGTTTTTCACAAATAAGGAAAGCTTGCAAATACCAAACATTTCGTGGTCTTCCAGATATCAAAATTCCAGACAACGCCATATGCAAATCATGTCAGTTTGGAAAGAAAACCAGAACTAACTTTCCAGAGAAGGAAGGATTAGCTAGCATGCCTCTTGAGCTAGTCCATACAGATGTATGTGGTCCATTTAGGAAAAGGACACCTCGAGGAGAAGAATACTTGATATTATTCATTGACGATTTCTCCAGGTTTGTTTGGTTGGGGCTTATGAAGCACAAAGATGAAGCATTCGAAAAATTCAAATCCTTCAAAGCCTTGGTTGAAAATGAATCTGGTTACAAAATTAAGTGCCTCAGGTCCGACAGAAGTGGGGAGTTTACCTCAAATGAATTTTTCAATTTCTATGAAGAACATGGGATAAGAAGAGAATTCTCTACAACTAGAACTCCTCAGCAAAATGGAGTGGTGGAAAGGATGAACAGAACAGTCCAACAAATGGCTCATGCTATGCTTGATGAGTCTGGAACTACTGCAACTTTCTGGGGTGAAGCTGCATATGTTGCGGTTGTTATTCTCAACAAAACAAATGTCCGAGTGAATAGCACTCAAACTCCTCATGAGCTCTGGTATGGTGAGACTCCTTCGGTAAAGCATTTCAAAATTTTTGGGAGCAAATGCTATATTAAGAATACTGATGAACAGCTTGGCAAACTTGAACCTAGAGCAGATGAAGGCATTCTCCTTGGTTACTCTCCTTACAGCAAAGCATATAAGTGTTACAATAAAAGACTTGGAAGAATAGTTGACAACATTGTTGTAGTTATCGATGAAAAAGGATACATTCCTAGGCAAGTAAATCATGAAGATATCGAAGAAGATGAAGACTACCCACCAAATCAGACTGATGATGAAGAAGAAGAACCTCAAGAGGCACCAGAGGAATAGATAAGGATAGAAGAGAAGTCTCCATCCAGGTATGTTCAAAAGAATCATCCAGAATCTCAGATTTTGGGACAGAAAGAGGCAGGTGTACAAACAAGAAGAACAATAGCAGAAGCCTCAAGCTATTTGGCATTGCTCTCCTCCACTGAACCACAAAATGTAAAATAAGCATGCAAAGATGAATGTTGGGTCAAGGCTATGGATGAAGAACTTGAGCAGATCGAAAAGAACAACACTTGGGAGTTGGTTCCTAGACCAAAAGATAAGAATGTCATAGGGACAAAATGGATCTTCAAAAATAAATTAAATGAAAATGGAGAAGTAGTTAGAAACAAGGCAAGACTGGTTTGTAAGGGATATGCTCAACAAGAAGGAATAGACTTTGAAGAAACTTTTGCTCCAGTTTCTAGACTTGAGGCCATCCGAATGTTCCTTGCCCTCTCTAGCTTTCAAAAATTCAAAGTATTTCAAATGGACGTGAAGTCAGCCTTTTTGAATGGAGACTTAGAAGAAGAAGTGTACATTGAACAACTAGATGGCTTTATCCTTGGAAATGATCCAAATCTTGTATGTAGACTTAAAAAGGCTCTCTATGGGCTTAAACAAGCTCCAAGGGCTTGGTACTATCGGTTGGATAAATACCTTCATTAACAAGGTTTTTCAAAAGGATCAGCAGATAGCAATCTCTATATAAAAATTGAAAATAACAAATTGCTAATACTTGTTGTGTATGTAGATGATATTATCTTTGGCAGCATTGAAGAGGCTATGAGTCAAAGCTTTGCCTTGGTGATGCAGAAAGAATTCGAAATGTCATTACTTGGAGAATTGACATACTTTCTTGGATTGCAAACCCAACAAAATGAAGGAGGTATTTTCTTGTCTCAAACCAAGTACCTCAAGCAAATCTTGAAGAAGTATGGCATGGAAGATTCGAAACCAGTATGTACCCCCATGGTTACAGGATGCAGCCTCAGTGCAAATGATGAATCAGCAGCAGTGCATCAACCAACCTATAGATCCATGATTGGGAGTTTGCTTTATTTGACAGGTACCCGACCAGATATTATGCATGCAGTGGGAATAGTTGGAATGTTTCAAGCCAACCCAAAGGAAACTCATCTTCAGGCAGTCAAAAGAATCTTTAAGTATCTTCAAGGGACTCAAAACTATGGCTTATGGTACCCTAGAGATACAGATCTCACTCTTCATGCTTACACAGATGCAGATTGGGCCGGAAGCGTGGATGACAGGAAGAGCACAAGTGGCGGTGCATTCTTCATGGGTTCCAGATTAGTATCTTGGTTCAGCAAGAAACATAGTTCGATTGCTTTATCTACATCTGAAGCAGAATATGTGGCTACGGCATCTTGTTGCACACAACTTCTTTGGATGATGCAAACCTTGCAGGATTTTCAAATCAATTGCACTCCACCTGTCTCTATATTATGTGATAATACAAGTGCAATCAGCATTTCAAAGAATCCAGTCATGCATTCAAAGACCAAGCACATACCAATCAAGTATCACTTTCTCCGGGAAGAAGTGCTTGAACAAAAGGTTAAGTTGGAGTATGTTCCTTCTAAGGAACAAGTCACTGATATTCTCACCAAATCACTGCCCAGGGAAACTTTTGAATATCTCAGACAAAAGTTGGGATTCGTTGATGCTTCATCCTGCTGTTGAAGCTTGTCTGTTCTAAAGAAAAGTTGGTGTACGCGAGTTGGATAAGGGATATTCGCGTACATACGCCGATTTATGCAGGTGCAGTAGCGTATATGGAGTTCTGAAGAAAATCAGCAAGGGCAGACTCTGGTTGGAGAGAGTCTGAGATGGGTCTGTCAGAGACCATCAGGCACAGCTTTAGGGGGAGCAGATGAACTTCTAATAATGCATTGTTGGCATTACCTTAGAAGCTTTTGGTTCTAGTTCACAACTGTTGTTGGTTTCAGGTAGAGCAGAGGAAGAAGGAACACAGAAGGAAATCTTGGTTGCTGATCTAAATGGTGATTAACAGATGCTGCTAATGACTTTCATACGTCTTGGTCTAGATATTTCGTCTCTATGTCATGTATCTCTTTTGTGGTATCCCTTTTATTGTGTCAAGGTCATGTAACGACCTATTTTGGTTTCCCCACTATGCCTGGGATGATTGATGTAATGTAATTGGTTGTCATATGTAAATTTCTGATGTATCCCCACTTGGTTGGGTGGATGATCCCCACTTGAGTGGGCAATGGATGTATGTATTGAGTCTTTTGGTGATAGGAAAGTCCTTTATAATGTATAAGTCATGGTTCTTTTGAAGAACATATTTTTGCAGATATTGCCTACAGTGAGGGGGAGCATGTTCAGCACAGCAGAGTAGAGATATCAGCATGTACTCAGGGGGAGCACAGCCCTTTGCCCTTGATGACAAAGGGGGAGAATGGCTTTGAGGATCTTGGGGTTGCCATCAAGTCCAAAGGGGGAGATTGTTGGCATTATGGCACAGGTGTGACGCTATGGTATAGGTGTTGTCCATGATGGCAACTCTCTCTGATGACAGATCTCAGTTCAGACTACAAGAATGAAGAGAAAATTCATATACGCAGGTTCATTAAGATCAAGTCACGTATACACGCAGGTTGGACTTTATAAAAGTGTGTATGCGTATACATGCACTTTCATGCAAGGAAAAGCACGTATATGTTGGAAAACTTACCTTTGGTCCATGGCAGTTAGTCCTTGGAATTTGAACCTATGGTTTTGGACCATGGTATCTCGACAGACGTGTTGATCCCTAGTATTGAGTTGATGGTATTGTGTTACTATGGTTTTGGACCGTGGTATTGTGAAGGGCCTAAGGCTATAAAAGGAGAAGAAGATCATTAGGCAAGTGCATTGAAAAAGTCTTGAATATCTGATGAAGAAAGAGATCTAGTATTGGGTTTCTGGGTTGATGATGCATTGCTTGATCTGAGCTAAGAAGGGATCTCACCGGTCAATGGAAGACAAGATCTAAGGATAGATCGGGATCAAATGGTTTGAAATGAAATATCTTTATATGGTTGATTATGCTTATTCTAGATCTGTATACTGATGCATGTTATGTTCTGATCATGACTGATGTCTGATACAACTGCAAAGTTATAAGAAAATATTTTTAGATCTGTACCCAGGTTGGCCTTGGAAAAAGTGCGTATGTACGCAGGTTTGATTCATTGTAGTAGCGTATACCTTTTGAAGTTTGATTTTTGAAGTTGCAGTTGGGTCTGATTGTTATTGCAGAGTTCTGTTGTCTGCTCTGTGTTCTGGTGACTGGGTTGTTGACTGGGTTTCAGTGCTTCAGTGATTCAAAGATTGATGATGCTAGTATTGATTGTTTTTGTGCTTCAATGATCTTTATGGGTCCAGTATGAAAATTGGATGAATCGTGGTCTTCAGATTGTAGTGTTGTGCTTCAGGAGTATCCAGTCTGAAAATGTATGAAACGTGGTACCTAGAGGAGAAAAGATTAGGCTGGCGCCTACGTACTAGTATCTTAGCTAGTACAAGAGCAAAGGGGGTTGGAGCTCCCTTCCAGGAGAGTCTGGAAAATGAGAGAAGGTTGTAGCCTTCTGTAGGTTGTAGCCTGCGTACTGGTATAAGGCTGCACCAGTACAAAAGATTGTAAACTGAAGTTTCTTATTAAGGAAAGATAGAGACGACTTGCAGCAGGTGGTTTTCACCCACATTGGGTTTCCACCTTATATCATGGTGTTCATGTGTGCTTCTTGTGTGTGATGATCTATTCTGTTTACTGCACTTGCTTACTGTTCATATGGTTAATGAAGATCTGATGCCTAACTAAAGACTCATATTTAATGGATTAACTGAATCATAATTATTCTGGATATACGCTAGTTGCTTTAGACACAGTAGCGTATACACGCGGGTTCACTTAATTTAAGTAGCGTATATGTATCTAAGTATGGAAATGAAAAGTTTTATTGATTAGATAATACTGATTCACCCTCCCCCTCTCAGTATTATTTCCAACAGACTGCAATGCTCCCAATGCTAGACTCCTCCTGCTCTGATCTTGTAATGTGATCAACTTCGCGGACCCAACGCCTTAGTCACCCTGCTCTATAGCATTTCAGTTCTAAGCTATCAAAGTTTTGGACCTCGAGAGTTCCAAACGTCCTTACCAACCTATAGTGGTTTTGCAATGCGATAATGATTTACACTCGATACGGATATGAACTAGATTCAATAAAAATTCAATTCTAGAACTACGTTCAGATTAAGTCTTTTTCATGGAATTTCTGTGTAAACAGAGTTTTCTCCGCGGAACTCAACAATGCATGTAAGAGGAATAAGGTGTGCAAATATAAAGGAAAAACACATTAGCAGGCTTAAAACAAATGTCAATAGGAAGAACTGAGCTGTATCACCATTTACAAGGTTCAGAAGTAAAGAACCACAAACAAATATGTAATATAAATTCCAGTTGACAGAGAACTATATATTCAGATACACAGAGAGATTTTTTCTTTTAAGATGACCTTGTCTCCAGGATCTACTAACTTAGAGCATCCCCTTATTTCCCTTTAAAACATAATAGATAAAGCTTATGCAGTCTTTATCTCTTACAAAATCATGCCAATTACAGTAAAGTGATTAAAGTACTTATCCATAAGGCTTATTACAACTTATCCATAGATGATTATTACAACTTGATTTATTCTTAATTCTATACTTATCTTAAACTTAGAAGAGCATGGAAATTGATGGCTAAAGGACCCCACTCCTTTGCTTGTAGAATTTTTTTTGGATTTTTGGAATAAGTTTGAAGATTTTTCTCCAAGTCATCTGCTCCTACATCACAATTCTCCATTTTGTTAAGTATAAGAAATGTTAATGGTTGTGTAAGAGTGAAATTTGAACCAATAAAAAATAGTTGGTGAACAACTCGGTTTTTTTCAAGATTCAAGATCACATGGCTACCTGTTTTGTATAGTAGTGAATTTATTTTAGCTATATGTTTTAATTATGTAATTATTTTAGTGAATTAATTATGTAGTTATTATTTTAGTGAATTAATTATGTAGCTATTTTATTTATTATGTTTTCATTATGAATGTAATTTTTCAATCCAAAATTGAAAACATTTGTCTCAGGGATTACGAATCATTATGAATCCAAAAATATCATTATTCTCTTATATAATTATATTATTCTACTTCTTTCAAAAAAAAATCTTTAAATAATATTGAATAATTAATTAGGTTAATTATGAGTAATTTAAATATATTTACAAATAATATATACTTATTCATAAAGTAATATGAATACAAAGACAATATTGATATGCAAACAACAGTCATAATGTTATGAAACCAACTCACAAAAAGATAGAAAAGATAGATAAACGCCTTAGAATTCATCCTCTTCGAGGGGGCAACCTCCTTTGCATTACATAAATGAACAATTATTGGATGATTCAAATGAAAATACCTCCTTTCTATATATAGGAGTCTAAGGAAAGACAATATAACCAAGCAAACCTAACAATAATTATATAAAGGCACAAAATAACGATAGAGGGATTATGTGGGGCACAGTAATAGCAACATGGGGACAACAAGGGCACAACAATATTAATAAGGGATAAAACTACAATAGTAATGGGGTAATCACTAGTATTATAGGGACCCAACATGTCCCTCTCCTTTAAAAAAGTGTTGTCTTCAACACTTGAATAGTTCTAGAAGCTTCTGTATAAAATTCTTATCCTCCCATGTGGAGTCTTCAGTGGATAAGTTCTTCCACTTTATGAGATACTCCTGAATTGGTCGATTTCATAGTTGTCGAGTTCTTTTTTCTATAACTGCTTCTGGTTCCAATATAATTTTTCCTTCCTTGTCAAGTTCTAGCAATATTGTTTGAGCAGGGAGCTTGTTGCATATAACCTTCTTTAAACATGAAACATGGAAAACTGGGTGTACTCGAGAAGCTGTAGGAAGATCCAATTTGTATGCCATAGTACCAATCTTTTGCAACACCGTGTATGAACCATAATACTTTGGTGATAATTTATTATCCTTCTTAGCTTGCTTGAGGGACATTTGTTTATATGGTTGTAGCCGTATGAATACCCAGTCGCCTACACCAAAACTTCTTTCGTTGTGATGTTGATCTGCCTATTGTTTCATTGTATTCTGTGCCAACACGAGGTTATCCTATAAGAGTTGGAGAACTTGTTGTTGATGCTCAATGTGATGTTCCACTGATTGAACCTTAGAATTTTGTTTTAAATATGATGTGATGGATGGTGGCTGATATCCATAAAGTGCCATAAATGGGGTTATTTTTGCTGCAGTATTGAAAGAAGTGTTATACCACCATTCAGCTAGAGGCAACCATTTGATCCATTGTGTCTGTTTATCATATACAAAGCAACGAAGATATCCTTCCAAACATTTGTTTGCTATCTTAGTTTGCCCATCAAATTGAGGATGATAAGATGAGCTATGAGCTAACTGAGTACCAAGACAAGAAAAATATTCTGTCCAAAAATTTCCAGTGAAAATGGGATCTCTGTCACTTACAATAATCTTTGGGCTTCCATGTAGCTTTTGAATTGTTTCCATAAACGCAGTAGCAATTGTATTGGCTTTAAATGGATGTGATAATGCACAAAAATGTGCATACTTGGTAAGTCTGTCAACTACCACCATGATGACACTCTTTCCTTCAGACTTGGGTAAACTTGTGATAAAATCCATTGAAACCTCCTCCCAACGTTGGCTTGGAATGGATAAAGGTCGTAATAGACCTAGGGTCTTAATTGTTTCAACTTTATTTTGTTGGAAAACCAAACATTCTGCCACAAAGTTTTGAATATCCAATTTAAGGCCAACCCAAAAATATTCCTTCTTAACCCTGTGGTAAGTTTTTAAAAATCCTGAGTGCCCTCCTAAGGGAGAAGTGTGCAATTCCATAAGAATATTTTGTTTGAGTTGGGAATTCTTACAAAGGTATAAGCGATATTTGTACCATAACGAATCATTTTTCCAGCTAAATGTATCAGGTATACTAGAACCTTATTGTAACTTTCGAATAAGTGCCCACACTTCTTCGTCATTATTCCATTCCTCCCTTCCTTCGTTTATTCAATCTAGTTGGATACTAGAAATGGCACACAACAATGCTTCCACATCCTCATCCTTTCTTGAGAGTGCATCTGCCACAACATTTTGCTTCCCTTTTTTGTAGATGATTTCAAAGTCATAACCCAACATCTTTGTGACCCATCTTTTTTGCTCTTCAGAGGATAATCTTTGTTCTAGAAATTATTTAAGGCTATCATGATCCATTTTTACCTTAAGTGTCTTCCCATTAGGTATGGTCACCATTTCTTAAGTGTAGTAGTATTGCCAACATTTCCTTCTCATAAATAGCTTTGTGTAAATACTTTCCCTTGATTGGACAACTTTCAAAAGCAATGGGTTCTTCATCTTGCATTAAAACACTACCAACTCCATTTCCTGAAGCATCACATTCCACAATAAAGGTTTTAGTGAAGTCCGGTGTAGCTAACACTTGTACTTGGCACATTTCCTTTTTAAGATGTTCAAAGGCCTTTGTTGCTTCTAGAGTCCATGAAAATGCATCTTTCTTCAATAATGTTGTTAGAGGTGCTGCTATTCTCCCATAATTCTTAACAAACTTGCGATAATACCCTGTCAAGCAAAGAAATCCTCACACATGCTTTATGGATGTGGGGATCTTCCATTCCTTAATGGCTTTAATTTTGCTAGGTTCTACCTTAACACCTTCATGAGATACAATATGACCCAGATGTTCCACCTCTTGTACTCCAAAGAAACATTTGGAGCTTTTATCATATAATTGTTTCTCCTCCAATAATTGTAGCACCCTGTCAACATGTTAAACATGATCCTTCCAAGACTTGTTGTAGATTAGTATATCATCAAAAAATACTAACACAAGTTTTCTAAGGAAGGGGTTGAAAATGGAATTCATCAAACCTTGAAATGTAGAAGGTGCGTTGGTAAGGCCAAAAGGCATGACCAAAACTTCATAATGACCCTCATGAGTTCTAAATGTTGTTTTCAGAATGTCTTCAATCTTCATTCTGATTTGATGATATCCTGAATGAAGATTCAACTTGGTGAAGTAATGTGATCCATGCAATTCATCCAATAATTCATCAATGACCGGAATGGAAAATTTATCTTTAATGGTGACCTTGTTGAGCTCCCTATAATCTGGACACATGCGCCATGATACATCCTTCTTGTGCACCAATACTACTGGAGCAGAGAAAGAACTTTGACTAGGTTGAATTATACCAGCCTCTTGCATTTCTGCAACCATATGTTCAATTTCACTCTTTTGGGCATAAGGATATCTCTACGGCCTCATGTTTGGAGGAGCACTTCCTGGAATAAAATGAATAGGATGATCTTGATCACGAATAGGTGGGAGACCTTTGGGAGTCTCAAATACCTTGGAATGATTGTCAAAGAAATTTTGGAGATCTGGAGAACTAGGTGATTTCGATGTGGAAACATCTAGTGAACATAATTGTGCAATTACACCTCATTGTTCCTTTTTAAAAGCTTTGTCATACCATTAGAGTCGATTATCTTCCTCGATTTCCCTACAATACCCCTAAATTAAACTTCCTTTCCATCCGCAGAAAATTTCATGAAAAGTTCTTGAAAATTAAAAGCTATTGTACCCAAGGACTATAGCCATTGGACTCCTAGTACAACATCAGCATCTCCCATTAGAATCGAAAGCATTGGGCTATTCAATACATATTCCCCCATGGATAGCTTGATATTATGGCACTTTCTAGAGCAATTTATAGTTCCTCCACTTGCAACCATCACTTGACACTCTGGTGATGGATATAAGAAGCAATTCAATTCCCTGGCTATCTTACATTGAATAAAATATGGGTACTTCCCGAATCAATCAACACTATTACCTTTTTCTTCTTGATATGTCCTTCTATCTTGATAGTTTGAGGAGTGGTAATTCCAGCCAATGCATTACAAGATATGCTTGGATTCATTTATTCTTTCTCTAGGATTGTACCTGGTGTATATCCTCTTCGGTGTTTCTTGTTTCTTTTCTTCCTCCACTTCACAATCTATGTAAAATAATTTCTTCTCAGCACACTTATGACCTTTAGTGTATTTGCTATCACAACTATAACAAATCCCTTTTGTTTTTTTTCTTCCAATTGTTGGGGTGTCAACCTTGTAGGTTCTGGATCTCGCATATCATCGATGCACACAAGTGCGCAATAATTAATCGAAGCAGCAGAACCTGAAGAAAACCCCAAAAGCATGTCGGAGTGGCTTTTAAATAGTGTAAGCGGGTTATCGGGAAGAGGAAGAATGGTAAGTTGTATCGGAGGGCGAGCACCCAATTCCACTTAGTGTTTGACACATACTAGTGAGCGGAGTGGCGAAACCACTTTATCGAGCAGTTAAACCCCATGCGTGTTGGCAACCCGAAACCAATGTAAAGCATTGGATCTGCGGGAGAAGATTAATGGTGGAGGATAATGCAAAGGCCCATGAGTGGACCAGATGATATTTATAAATGCAGATGTATAAATTTTGAGATCTGCTTATATGGTTCAGAGCGAAAATTTAATGTATTTCCTTTGTATTTATATAAAGTGTTGTGTCGAGGCCTTTTATGCAAAATTGTTATTGAAACATTCGCCAGTTTAAAACCTTGAGTGGTATTTCAAGCGGCAAAGTAGTGGTAAGCAGTATCAAGAGCTTTGGCTCTGATTCCATAAATTGGAGGACACTTAGCAGCTGAGGAGTGTCAGGAAACTGCTCTATTGGGTGGTTAACCCCCGTGTGTCTCAACCTGAAATCTACCGTGAACCACTGGATCTTTTGGGAGAAGATCAACGACCAAGAAGTAATAAATTTTGGGAGAGTGTTTAAAAAAAATACCAGAACCTTTTTTTTTTTTACGGGCTAGTGATATCACGAAGATTTTATACACAATCGGTTCCCTTCTTTTTTTCTACGAGCTAATAATCTCATTTGAATAAGTGGAAAAATAACGTGGAAGGAAAATTTGTACATACTTGTAAGGTCGATTTCTAAATGACTTTGAAACCTGAAAAAATATTAAGGAATAATTGAATCACACATGAACTACACCAAATTATTAGAGACAGCTGTGAGAGCGTGGAAACAATTAAAAACACAATCACTGAGAAAGTGTTTCTCCAAAGCTGAAACCTAAAAAATAGTAGGGAATAATTCAATCAAATGCGAACTACACCAAATTATCAGAGACAACCGCGAACATGGAAACAATTAAAAATTCAATCACAAAGAAAGAGTTTCTCCAATGCTGAAACCTGAAAAAATAGTAGGTAGAGAAAAGGAAGGCTATGAAATATTTGTCACCTTTTTTACCAGATAAAAGCCGAGAGAAGCCAGCATTCCACTTATCCTTCAACAATTCCAACAACCTTAAGTGATAACAAAGAAATGCATGCAACCATGGAGCGTTTAATTATAATATATGGAATGGGCTTAATGACAATTTGAAATGCTCAAGATTGAGTGCCACTATTATTCTATCAGGCATGGAGTGAGAGAATTATTTCCATTGTGAACTAATGGAACGATGGGTTGAAGGGTGAAATTGATGGACACATGTTCTTTGGAAAAAAACAGTTGGAAAATGGTTGAAGACGCTTAAGTTTAAGAATATGAATAGACATACGTTTCAGAATCGGGTTTGAATATATGTTTTATAATTTGTTTTAAATATATTTCCCAAAGTTGAAAAAACACTTAGCAAATGGTTGAAGATGCATAAGTTAAAGAATGTAAACAGACATACGTTTTAGAATCAATGCTACTTGGAATATATATTTTATAATTTTTTTAAATACATTTCTCACTAATCAACATACGTGGTTATCAACAAGAGGCACAATAAATTTTTAATCATTCTTTGTAAAAAATTAATTTAAGTATGGTTTAAACATGTGATCTACACATGCAAGAAAGTTATTGTTGCGAATTTCATTCATTGATTTAGTGACAACTACGAGAATATACTCACATCTTTCAATTCAGGCCATCTAATCAAAAATATTAATTAAGAAAATGATTAAGTTGCCGATTCCGATAGGAGGGACGCCTATCGGCATAAAAATATGATTCATATGCACCAATTAACAAATATTTAGCATGCGTATATTGTTGGTTATTTCGATGTTATTATTGTCATGCATTACTAGCTAACTTTAAGATATCTTAATCAACAATATAAATATAGAGTAGATAATATCTCTAAGATATCTTAATCAAGTCAAAGTCTATAAAAATAGAGTAGCTTGGAATGCAAATTTAAACATTATGTTCTAAGTTTATTTGTTATTTTTTATTTTGTTTATGTGATAACCGTAAAGGGATATTTAATGGGTAGAATATTAAGTTAACTATTAATTTAGTGTATGGTGTTAAATATTTATATTTGAAATCGTTTTTATAAAAATAAAAATAAATGTTAATAAAAATAAATTATGATAAGTACGAGAATAAAATAATATTCATATTTTAAAGTTTATTTTTTTAACATATAAGCATGGTGTGATATTCATAATGATGGAAAGAGTATGATAGGTAAAAAAAACTATAAAAATGATTTATTGGAAAATTTATTTTATCTTTTCTATATTTTTTTAACAAAATTATATTGTTAAGGAAATGTTTTTTGTTAGTATTTATATAAAGAGTATTTTGTGTAAATAAATTTTGTTGTTTTTGGTGTAAGTTAGGTATGATTTTATATTACTTTCAATAAAATATAATATTTTTATAATTATTGGGATATCATTCACAAAATTTATGTTATAGCTGAAAACATTTTTTGTCTAAATTATCATTTCATCTTTTAAGACAGATTCATATAATATATGGTCCTTATATTTACTTGAAAATCACCTAATTAACTTAGAAATAGAGTGCTTAACTAGATTAGCCTGCCTACTCAGATACAAGAAATCCAAAACAAACATCTTGACTAATTAGGTTACAAGAGAGTCCACTAGAATTGTTGTAAGGTCACCTCCCTCTTTATCACTACCAAGGAAGTCCATGTCTATAGATTTCCTAGCAAGAATAGACATGTTATTGTCTAGTTCTCTGAGTTACAACATGAAGGCATCTTTACTAAGTATAATCTCAACTAATGCCTCACTTCTAGGGCCTTTCCATGATGGTTTTAATTTTCCAATAGAGAATGATTGGTTGCATACGTTTGATCTACCTCGTGCTAGTGTTTCTCAAACGTCATATCACACAATTAATATTATCTTCTATCTCTACATCATATTGGAAATATTATTCCTTCAAAGCTCATTTCCTTCGAAATCGATTTTCGGCCTTATAACACAAGAGGTTTTTTCTTGTTATGAAGTAGCAAAGGATTCAACATTCGCATGAACCCTTGAATAATGATGCTTCCTTCTCCCAATATGTCTATGGTGACCTTTAGAAGTATTGTGATGCAACACAATAAACTGTAGACCAAAGACAAGAGGTATGAGGAGAAAACTTCTAAGTGGATTTAGTATTTGAATGATGAAACCCAATGGTGACCACCATCCAAGAGAAATAACAGAAAATATATGGGAGGGTTGGGCCAAGAAGTAATTAAAAAGGCAATGGTATAGGAAGCAAGGAAGTGAGTTGGGAGGTGAATTTAGGTTGATAGAGTGGGAGGTTTTCCTGAATCGTTAAATGAAATTGAATACCTTTAAGAATGGGAAATGGAAATAAAAAACAAGTAAATTCAGACAAAAAAAAACAAACAAACTTACCCAAACAACATTCAGAGTTGGGTGTCCCCCGAAAACACATAATGCTTAAGCTAGCTAGCCATAAATTATGAAATAATTTCCATCATGGGTGTGGAATGCACTGGGGTCAAGTTGTAATAATCATTAAATGTAGGAGTGAACATCCATGAGTGCAAACTAAGTTTGAGGTGATATCCTTCAATATCATTTGCATTCATTCGAACACATAGATTATCTGAACAATCCATTTACCACATGCCCGTGATTTCACATGGTGGAATTTACATGGGGAGGGGTGTCATGTGTCTAAATATTACATATGTGTTATAGATTAGAAATCCATAAAAAAATTTGGGAGATATATATATATATATATGTATGTGTGTGTGTGTGTGTGTGTGTGTGTGTGTGTGTGTGTGTGTGTGTGTGTGTGTGTGTGTGTGTGTGTGTGTGTATGTATGTATATCAAGCATAAAGAAAATTTTGGAGCACTAATGACTGTAGATGGTTTGGTTTCATATGAGAGAAAAAAAAATAGCCCCATGTCCCTTTCTATTGCTCTATATTATCATCTCTACAAAAATCTAGTGACATTAATTACTAAAGTATTGAACTTTAGTCCATATTGAAAAAAATATTTGAAGATTTGGTTGATAGTGCCTTCTCTTTCTCTCCAAGAGAATCTAAGTTACATTTAAGTGGTTCAAAAGACATGATACACTATATTGACAGTGCTGGACCCACCAACATTCAGGTGTTCACCGCGGTATGAAGTCCCAGCTAGACCTCACACCATTTTCTGTGGGAGTCCCATCCATTATGAAGGCTCGGTTGCCATTATCTTAAAGATTTGCTTCAACTCTTGCTTGTCAACACAAGAGAGTGGTCTTCTTTGTCTTGTGAGAAGTGATGTTCACATGCCTGCTGATTGTAAATGTCTCTTATGTTAATGATTCTTTTACCGTAGAGGTAGAGGACGGGAGTCAGTCCCATGTTGGTTGGGAGTAGTCCCAACTCTGCTAGGAACACACAACACAATAGGACGTTCACATCTTCCGGTGGTATAGTCCACACGGATGCGGCAATCACAAAACACAAGGGAATATAACACGTATAACACTCAGTGGATTAGTCTGCCCGAGTACAATGATTGTTATAGCAATTTTTATGTGAAAGGTTTGTCTGACGTCGAGGAGAGTAGCCTACATGAGGGAGACAATGATAAAAAAAAATACAAGATATTTTCATTAACATATATGTATTACAATAAGTGAATTAGTTCAAGAGTTAAACACAGGTTGAAGAAACATGCATTACAAGTGTTAAAGATTAGTCTTACAACGGTTATAATACATGTGTTAAAACGTGCTCGCTTGTGAATAGGCTTTTGAATTAAGCGAAAGTTATAAGACACATCATTACACCATAAATCACTAACCCCGTGTTTGGGGCATTCGAGCCACTACTTACTCCTCCAAGAAAAGATTACAGACTCTCAAGGCTATGGTCGAGGAGATAAGGTGAAAAATTCCCTTGCATGTATAAATGAGGGGTATTTATAGCCAAGGGTGAAACTGACCCTTGTGGTTGTTCAACTACCCTCATGACTATTTGACTTCAATAAATTTTCAACTTTACATGACTCTTCGTACAACAAGTGGGTCTCTTGGACTTCCACATTACATTACATTGATTGAGAGTATGGCCCATAGTAGAGATGTCGACAACATGACTCATGACATGACCCAACATGACAATGTTGGTACATTCATGTTGTTGCTAGTGTGCATGTCGAGCTGCAATGTTGTTGGGTGATGGATGTCCTCATGGTGTGTCACAACCTCACCTCCACATGGCAAAGTGCATGGAGTCTCTGATGGTCATTGGTTCGCTTGATGTTGCATTCACACGTTTCTCCTTGCTTGTATGTTGGTAAGATTTACAGGTTCATTCATTTGCAAAAGGTGCATGTTTGTCTGTCTATCCGTTCATGAACACACCTTGCATGTTTGCTCGTTCGTCTGTCCCCGAACACATATTTTCATGATCATCAGTTCACGAGCACATCTCTTTGCATTCATCGTCTCTTCATCTGTATGTTCTCTCTTTGTTCATGCCATCGTCACGCCATGTTTGTTTGTGTACTTGTGTCTGCAGCCACTCATGATGAGACGCCATCAAATCCATAAACCTCCTAGTCTACCATGATGCATGATCACTTTGGATGTAGATGATTGAGAGAGGTGAAAAGGTTGCCAGGCAAGATGGACGCTCCGACTACTACTGATGGAAACTATGTTTGAGTCATCGGGTGATGATGATGGTTAATCCATATCGACAGTGACTGTCTGCGGGCTCTGGCTCAACTAGAGGACAAAAAAACACAGTTTTTGAGAGGAATAGTCAGGGCTGCATGAATGTTGGGTAGAAAAAATCTGTGCAATTTTCGGAACGAGCAGGTAGTGGGAGCTTGGTAGCAAAAACTATGGAATTCCTGAGGGTAACTGGCAGTCAGCTACTGGGTCATTGGCAACAAAAACTACACAATTCCAGAGGGAAACTCGTAGTCAGTTGTTGGGTCAATGGCAGCAAAAATTGAGCAATTCCTGAGCGAAACTCGTAGTCAGCTGCCATGAGCTTCGCAACAAAACCTGCACAATTCCTGAGGAGAACTGGAAGTCAGTTGTTGTAGCTTGTCATAAAAACGTGGCAATTCCTAGAGGGCATTAGCAGTCAGCTATTGCAGCTTTACAAAAAAAACTGCATAATTCCTTGAGGGAACTGTGAGTCGACTATCGGGAGCTACTAGGAAGAAAAAATACACTAACGCTAAGAGGCTGGCCTTCTGGTCACCTCTACGTAGTTTTTGAGTTGATCAGACTGCTAGGCAATAAAGGACTTCTCATGAAAACTGTACAATTTTCATGGTCACCAGCCTATCGATTGTTGGGAGAGATGGCTGGAAAAATTGCGCAATTTTCTCTATGAGCAACCTGTTGACTATCGGGAGAGATGGTTGGAAGAACTGCACCATTTTCTGAGGTAGACAGGGATGGGAACTAGGTGCATGTCTCGCCTGTCTACACAATTTTCTCAATCAATGGAGCAGGCAAGGTCTGCAGCCTCTATGAAATTTTTGAGGGGAGTCAGTCTTGGGGTGGCTGGTGGGTCAAACTCTGTGGTTGACCAACATGAAGGTTGATTTATTTTGTTGTGGAAAATGTAGCTTGAAATTTCTTGCTTGGTGCTTCTGCACTACTGTGGGTGACGGTCGATCAAGTCGATGGCGAGGTGATGGTTGAGCTATCAGAGGGGAATTTAGTCGTCAGAACTTCAACAAAGTGACTAAGTGTGTGAATGAGTGAAATATTCATACGAGATCTTGCAAACACATACTTACATGACTTGACAAAAGATGAATCAAACCATCCCGACACACATGCGCAACATGATTGATCGATGGTATAAGCGACAAACGCAACACTTGCGATTGATCATTGGTCGACCGTGATGACACTTGCGCAACAATGAATATGACTCCATGTACGAGTGCGACATATGTTTTCATAGCGAAGACACTTGGGTATAACCAAAACAACGTTGCAAGCATGACTTTGACATCAACATGCAAGAACATGGGTGAAATGATCAAGCAAGGTGGGTGCAAATACTCACACGACCTCACAAAGTGATCCCGAGTGTGTGCAGTCATCAAGTGAAACTCTTAAGGGAGGCTCTGAAATTGGGTGTAGGCCAAAATTTTGGAGGGTGGTAGTAGCCACTACAACACCTGGCAACACACTAGTAGAAATCCAACCTCTTTGTGTTGGTTCATTGATAGCACAGGGCCTTGGTCCTTCGGGGAGTATTGGATCATTGTGTGGGTTACTTCAGCTTACCCACTTACCTCATGGACATACGTGGTTCACCTTTTTCCAACTCAGTCAAATACAATCAAAATTTTAGCTCAATCAGAGTGTTTTGAATTCAGGAAGGGTAGTATAGCTCACAAGTTGAAGATTTTCATAGTGTAAGTTTTCATCTTTGGTGTTCCTCTACTGCCAGCAGGTCTAGATAGTACCCCGTGGAGTCATGCAGGAACACACACATTTCTCCACTACCAACGAACATTGTCAGTATTTGGCGGAATTGCTTGCTTCACCTCTCTGCGTAGGAAGCCTTTCTCTCCTTTTGCCTTTGTATTTTTCAAGAGGACTTTACATAGACACTTATTTATTTTTGCGGCAAAAAAGGGATCCTGACTTATTGAAAGAAGAAGTGGTTGTTCCTTCAGAGAAGCATGTAGGACCTCTCACATAGGTTTGCTCATTTACATTTTCTCCTTCTCCATTTCTAGTAGTTGGATGAGCTTGAACACATAAAGTAGAAGGCTGAGTGCAGGCATGGGGCTTCCCAGTGTGGACACAGGTTCATGGTTGGACCAAAAATTCCCTCGCATATGATTCATATTTCCCATCATGACTTCATTGGCAGAAGGTTATAACCAATCACAGAGAAGACGGACACAAGACTGGCCAAGTGTTGCACTATCACAAGTTTCTTCAAATCTTAACCACATACTTTATTCAAAATCTAGAACACAGTAGTTGGAAGCACTTGTTTCTAGAAAAAAAAATAGTAAGGTATCAAGAAAAAAAAACAAACGTAAACAAAAATAGTAAGCAGAACAAACAATATAAGAGCAAAGATAGTAAGTAAGGCAAACAAAATGAAAACAACAAGCAACAGGTAGACTATGTACATAGCACGGGACGCGGCTCGAACTACTGTAAATAATGCTTGAGATCTTGGTCATTGTCAGGAAGGTTGTCAAACCTCTCGTCAAGTGATTACAGCTAGTAAGTGTTTGAGCCAAGCTTCTCCTGGACTGTGTACATATTTTATATCGACGTATCATGGATTGAACACAAGAAGTTCTTAGATAAGAGAAAGGATGACAGATAACCAAGTATTGATAGATGTACAAGTCCTCCTATAATTCACCTAGCTTGTTTTAAGAGTCACAAATGATCCATGCAAAACTAACCTACAGGACACAAACCAGAAAGAAAAGCAAGAAGTAGAAGTAAATGCATATGGAAAGTAAGTTGGCAAACAAACAAGGAAGCAAGCAAACACACAAAGAAAGAAGAAATTACACATGCAAGAAAACAACTCAAAGCAAATACTACTCCTACTCCTAAGCTAATAGTGCATGCAGCATCTCATGTGAAGTGATACTTCCAATGTAGCCAACAACGCATTGGTCCAGCCATGTTGGTGAAGTCATGGTTTGTGATCATCGCAGTTGCGTAAATCAGCAAGTGTGAAAGATATTACGATGAAGATGTATAGACTTCGAGCTTACAAGTGTCCATAGAACAAAAATGAGTGAAAGCTCATGTCATTCAATCTGTGGACTTGCCATGGTGTTGTGCTACACTATGTACAGATGTTGAGTGTATGCATTCTCTTGACTGTGACATGCAAGAAAACGTGAGAAAGGTAGACCACTTATGTTGTGCAAGTGTGCTTTCTATATCATATTCCTCCAATGCATGAGAAATGGGATCATGTAGTTCGAGTGGAGGAAGTGAAATCTAAGTGTTAGATTGATTTTGAATGCAAAGCAAAGAGTGATGAGGAGCCTTGAGTGTTTCAACAATTTCCTGATCAAGAGTGAAACCAACCTTTGGAAAATGAGGACATGACATAACCATCAGCGTTGGCTGAAGTGCCTTGATAATCTGCGGGGTTTCAAATTCATTGACAGATAGATCATCGTAGACCAGTGTCTTAGATAGATTAACAATGATTAAATAAACCTCATGATCAGATGAAGAAGTAGAGAGATCACGACAACCAAGATAAGAAAATTTAGGATGTTTGTCGACATCCTCATGATTTGATGAATTAGGTAGAGGGGTAGATGAGAAGCAAGGATGTTCACCCTCTGTGTTTTCATAAATGACAGATGACAGATTGGACATATTTTTGAAGGAAGATGTGTCCTCTCCGCAATGTAATGACAGACTGACATCCGATGTGTCCTGTGAATGATCGGAAGTGGGAACATCCGAGAATGAGTTTTCACAGGGGAAATCAACAGTGGTAGAATCACAAGGGATGTCAGGATAGAGTGGGTGATACATGGATGGAAGGGAGTCATCCTTCACTATGGGTTCTTCTTTAGATTCCCTGACACACACATCATGAATGATGGCGCGGGTTGGCTTCATAACACCAACTCCATCGTCAATTTGATCTTCATTCATAATAGGTGAGGAGTCCCAAATTGAAGAGCACAAGATAGTACAATCCAGAGGATCTACAGAATATGAGGACAGAGTTTGAGGGAATGAATCAACGTGACAACCAACAGGCTTGCAAGAAAAATCTACATAGATATGAAGAGAAGGTGGGGTGGGAGGATGTGGCACTTCAACAGATATGTATGCATGTTCTCCCACATCACTCTATAATGGTAGAGTTGTTAGATGAAGTGAAGGCAGACAATCACTTGTGATAGCAGTTGTGCATTTCTATGATTGCACAGCTCCATCACTGAGGTATGTTGAGAAGGATTCGAATGATTTAAAGAATTTTGGATTTTTGGATATGTAAAGAAGATACTCAAATATTACATTGAGAAATTCCCAATCAATTTCATCTTCGGGAAATTCGCATGCAATATTACAAATGTGTGTGTGAAACTGTTCAATGGATTCATTGGGTTCTTTTCGTAATTCCAAAATTTCTTTGTCGAGTGCTTTATGATTAAAGTGATTGAAAGCATGGTCTATCTCTGTGACTAGATGAGAAAGAGAATGAATATATTTTTCAGGTAGCGTGGCACACCAGTGCATGGGGTACCCATGAAGCGTGTAGATGAACAACGCGTAGGTCATGTATTCTTCAAAGAGTCCATGTCTTTAGCTTGAGCCTACAACATTGACATGTGCCTAACCAAGGCTCTGTAGCCTCCACCTTCATATGTTTTATGTGACAAGTTATCTGAGAGATTCCCCAAGATAATGAAGTCGTTTCCATAAGAGATACACTCTGGAAGAGAAACTCTGTAGTTAGTCATGATAGATATGCAGAGATTCAAAACATATGTGAGGACTAAGCTGGTCATCTCGCCCTCCTTCTAGTGCCAATATTTAGGGGATCACTCCGGTGTGAAGTCCCAACTAGACCTCACACCGTTTGGTGTGGGATTCCCATCTGGTATGATGGCCCGATTTTCATTATATTAAATATTTTCCTCAACTCTTGCTTGTCAACATAGGAGAGCGGTCTGCTTTGTCTTGTGAGAAGTGATTTTCGCATGCCTGGTGATTGTAAGTGTCTATTGTGTCAATGGTTATTTCACCGTAGAGGGAGATGGTGGGAGTGAGTCCCAAGTCGGTTGGGAGTAGTCCCAACTCTACTAGGAACACACAACACAATAGGATGTCCACAACTTCCAACGGAACAATCCACACGGATGCAGCTGTCACAACACATAAAGGAAGGTAACACATATATCACTCACCGGATTAGTCGGCGTGAGTACAATGGTTGTTATAGAAAGTTTTATATGAAAGGTCTGTCTGATGTCATGGGTGAGACAATGTTAACATCATATACAACACATTTACATTAACATATATGTATTGCAACAAGTGAATTAGTTCAAGTGTTAAACACAGGTTAAAGCAACATGCATTACAAGTGTTAAAAATTAGTCTTGAATGGTCATTGGTTCACTTGATGTTGCATTCACACATTTTTCCTTTCTTTTATGTTGTTAAGCTTGATAGGTTCGTCCATTCGCGAAAGGTGCATTTTCATCCAACCGTCCATTTGTGAACACTTCTTGAATGTTTGTTGGTCCATCCATCCATGGACACATATTTGCATGATCATCTATTCACAAGCACATCTCTTTGCATGCATCATATGTTCATTCATTGGTGAACCTGTCCTTCTGCATGTGCTCCCTTTGTTTATCCCATCCATCGTCATGCCATGTTTATTTCTGTACCTGTGTCTGCAGTCACTCATGATGAGATGACATCAAATCCAGAAACCTCCTAGTCTACTATGATGCATGATCATTTCGGATGCAGGTGACTCGGAGAGGCGAAAAGATTACGATGCAGGATGGAGGCTCTTGGTACTGCTGATGAAAACTATGCAGGAAACACTGGGGATGAAGATTCGAAATCTTGATCGATAATGACTGTCCACGGGGTTTGGCTCAGCTGGAGGACAAAACTGCGTAGTTTTTGAGAGGAATAATATAGGCTGTGGAAAGGTTGGGTAGGTAAAATCTGCGCAATTTTTGGAACAAGCGGGTAGCTTGAGCTTCGCAGCAAAAACTGCATAGTTTGTGAGGTGAACTGGGAGTTAGGTCCTGAGTCACTGGAACAAAAAACTGTGCAATTCCTGAGGGCAAATGGTAGTCAGCTTCTTGGTCACCACTGCAAAAACTGCATAATTCTTAAGGGGAACTGGGATTCAGCTGCCAAGAGCTTGGCAGCAAAAAAGTGCAATTCCTAAGGGGAACTAGAAGTCAAATGATGGGAGCCTGGCAGCAAAAAATACACAATTCCTGGAGGGAACTCGTCATCAGCTGATAGAGCTTCATAGCAAAAACTACAAAATTCTTGGAGGGGACAGTTAGCTGGCTACCGGGAGTTGCTGGTGGGAAAAATTACATTGATGCTGGGAGGCTGGGATGCTAGTCACCTCTGCGCAATTTTTGAGCTGAGTAGACTACTTAGCGGTAGAGGGCTTGGTCATGAAAACTGTGCAATTTTTTTGGGTGAGCAGTCGATCGATTGTCGGGAAAGTTGGCTAGAAAAATTGTCCAGAGAGTTGGCTGGAAAAACTACGCAATTTTTTGAGGGATATAGGGACAGGAATTGGGTTTCTATCTGTCCTTTCTGCATAATTTTTCTCAATCAGCGAAGTGGGCAAGGTTTGTAACCTCTGTGCAATTTTTTAGGGGAGTTAGTCCTGGGGTGGCTACCGGTACAAACTCTCCGGTTAACCAGCATGAAGGTTGATTGATTTTCCCGTGGACAACGCAGCTTGAAATCTCTTGCTTGGTCCTTCTACGTTGTTTTGGGTGACAGTCGATCAAGTCAATGGTGGCATCATGGTCGGACTGTTAGAAGGGAATCCGGTCGTTAGAACTTCAACAAAGTGACTAAGTGTGTGAATGAATGAAAGATGCATACATGATCTTGCAAACACATACTTACATGACTTGACAACGAGACGACTCAAACCGTCATCACACACATGCTCAACATGATTGACCGACAGTGTAAGCGATAAGCGTGACACTTGTGATTGATCATTGGTGGACCGTGAGGATTCTTGCACGAAAGTGAATGTGACTTCGTGCATGAGTGTGACATATGTTTCCATAGCGAAGACAACAAGTATACATGAAGCGAAGAATTTGAGTATAACCAGAACATCGTTGCAAGCATGACCTTGACATCAACATGCAAGAAGTTGGTTGAAATGATCAAGCAAGGTGGGTGCGAAGACTCACACGAGCTGACGGAGTGATCCTGAGTATGTGCAGTCATCAAGTGAAACTCTCAAGGGACGCTTCGAAATTAGCCGCAGGCCAAAATTTTAGAAGGTGGTTGTAGTCGCCACAACACACTACTACACAAACAGTACTTTTAAGACATTTTCTTAAGACAAAAGAATCTTTTTGTCTTAAAAAGTAACTTTTTATTTAATTATTTTACATTAAAATTTAATATTAATTGAATTGTCTTAAATATAAATTTCAAGACAAAAATAGTCTCAGGAAAAAATATTTTAGGACCAAACTTTATATTTAAGACAAAATTTTATATTTAAGACAAAAAAAATCTGACACAAAACTATTTGAAGACAAAATTTATATTTAAGAGAAAGGCAAGTTAAGACAAAAATATTTTAAGATAAAACTTTATATTTAAGACAAAAATAGTTTGAGACAAAAATATTTTAAGACAAAACTTTATATTTAAGACAATGGTCATTTAAGATGATGACAATTAAGAAGAAACTCATTTAAGACAATTAACAATTAAGACAAAACCATATCAATTTAAGACAATATTATTTAACACCTACAAAATTGACTCTGATAGTGCACCCTAAGTCTACAACCTTGTAAGCTACTACTCTCTTGCGCCTATATTGAGGCTATTATTTCACTTACCATTCAAATTATCTTATATAAAGACAACAATTTGTTGGGTTCTTCATTTTGTTGTGGTAGCCTACTTTGAAGAAAGCAAAAAATTTTCCTAGCAAGATTTCTTGGACACCAATTCCTCTCTTGTTCCTTCGATCTGTGCTGATAAAATTAGTGATGTGCTATTGCAAGTGGTGTGTGTTAATGATCATGATTGTAACACCTTTGGAAGCAAGTTGCTTCTCGAAGTGCATCATGGGAGTTATGTGACCTTGTGCTGGTATGGGAACAAGAGGGCATGCAAGGATTCTGGGTTGTGACCCATTGGATGGGTGGATTGCGAGCAACAACATTAATCGAATACTGACTAATTAACTCACACTCACATGTATTGTAATATAAGGATTGGGTGGAGTTAGTTTAGCTCCAGCATTTTTTTTTTTAGGAAGAAGGATACCGAGGTGATTAAAGTTGGTTGGAATATGGGAAAATTTTGCAATAGCTGTGTTTGAATTATGTTTTTTTTATAGTGGAAATGGATTCAGTACCATTAAAAATATTTGGGGAACCTAAACTCTTAAAATATAACAGTTGTAACATGGATTTACAAAAATCTTTATAAGATTTTTATCAAAATTTTATCTGAATTTTTATTAGTCTGTTTAGACTATGGTTTTTTAAAATAAAAGTGTTTATATTGGGTAATTGTGTTTTTATGGTGAAAATAGGTTTAGGGCTAATAAATGACTTGCTAATGAACCGTAAATGCACAACGCTATATATGTCCAGCCTTAAATTTTGACAGACCAATAATCCAACTACAAACATATACAAAACCATGCCAACTATAAACATATGAAGTCGTCTAACCAAGTGAACGAATTGCACAGACGGCCAAAAGAAACTGGAATCTAGGGAAAAAAATTCAAAAAATCTGATAGAGACTGTTTGAATTGTGTTTTTGATGGTGAAAATAGATTCAACTCCATCAAAAATGTCCGGAACACCTAAAATCTTGAAGTTTAACAACTATATCTTGGATTTACAAAAATCCTTGCCCAATTTTCTCTAAATATAACCAAAATTTCCATAACTTTCCAGGCAAATCATTAGCATAGTTAGACTACACTTAAACCTATACAGCACTATACATTCACTGCCCATTTACTATTTGTCACCTCATTTTTTGCTGAGAAAAAGTTGGTACGTTTAGGGGTCGCTTTCTCTTCACTGGAATCACTAATACTATGATCTTTGTCGCAAGGCTAACTATTGACCACACCATACACCACATGTCACATCAGGGTATCTTTTTTTTTAAAAAGGATTCTTTGTATATCACAATCTCTGGTTATTTTACAATACTTTCACTCGATGCTTAGAGCACAGCAGTGGCGTGGATTGAATCAAAAAATGTCGAAAAGCGAAAACCGTGAGATACAAGTAATGTGCAATGACATATGCAATGACGTTGCCGCTAGAAAATATTACGATATGATTTATAAATAGAGTACGTAATATCTTTAAGATATATTAATCAAGTCAGGTCTATAAAAATAGAGTACCTGGTATTTTAGAATGCAAATTTAAACATTATTTACTAAGTTTGTTTGTTATTTTTTATTTTGTTTATGTGATAACCGTAAAGGATATTTAATGGGTAGAATATTAAATTAATTATTAATTTAGTGTACAGTGTTAAATATTTATATTGGAAAGTGCTTTTATCAAAATAAAAATAAATGTAAATAAAAATCATTTATGATAAGTATGAGAATAAAATAATATTCAATAATTTTAAAGTTTATTTTCCTGTGTGATATTCATAATGATTGAAAGAGTATGATAGGTAAAAAAACTATAAAAATGATTTATTGGAAAATTTAATTTATCTTTTTTATTTTTTTTTAACAAAATTATATTGTTAAAAGAATTTTTTTTTTAGTATTTATATAAAGAAGTATTTTGTATAAATAAATTTTGTTGTTTTTGGTGTAAGTTAGGTATGATTTTATATTACTTTCAATAAAATATAATATTTTTATAATTATTGGGATATCATTCACAAAATTTATGTTATAGCTGAATTTTTTTTTTTTGTCTAAATTATCATTTCATCTTTTAAGACAAATTCATATAATATATGGTACTTAGATCTACTTGAAAATCACCTAATTAACTTAGAAATAGAGTTCTTAACTAGATTAGCTTGCCTACTTAGATACAGGAAATCCAAAACAAACATCTTGACTAATTAGGTTACAAGAGAGTCCACTAGAATTGTTATAAGGTCACCTCCCTCTTTATCACTACCAAGGAAGTCCATGTCTATAAATTTCTTAGCAAGAATAGATATGTTATTGTCTAGTTCTCTGAGTTACAACATGAAGGCATCTTTACTAAGTAGAATTTCAACTCATGCCTCACTTCTAGGGCCTCTCCCATGATGGTTTTAATTTTCCAATAGAGATTGATTGGTTGCATATGTTTGATCTACCTCGCGCTAGTGTTTCTCAGATGTCATATAACATGATTAATATTCTCCTCTCTCTACATCATATTGGAAATGTCATTCCATAGAAGCTTGTTTCCTTCGAAGTTGATTTCCAGCGGTATAACACAAGAGGTGTTTTCTTGTTATGAAGTAGCAAAGGATTCAACATTCACATGAACCCTTGAATAATGATGCTTCCTTCTCTCAATATGTGTACAGTGACCTTTAGAAGTATTGGGATGGAACACGATAAATTCTAGACCAAAGACAAGAAGTATGAGGACAAAGCTTCTAAGGGGAGTTAGTATTTCAATGATGAAACCCAATGGTGACCACCATCCAAGAGAAATAATAGAAAATATATACGAGGGTTGGGCCAAGAAGTAATAAAAAAGGGAATGGTATAGGAAGCAAGGAAGTGAGTTGGGAGGTGAATTTAGGTTGATAGATTGGGAGGTTTTCCTAAATCTATTAAACAAAATCAAATACCTTTAAGAATGGGAAATGGAAATAAAAAACAAATAAATTCAGTTAAAAAAAAAAAAAAAACAAACAAACAAACAAATAAACTTATCCAAACAACATTTAGAGTTGGGTGTCCCCCGAAAACACATAATGTTTAAGCTAGCTAGCCATAAATTATGAAATAATTTCCATCATGGGTGAGGAATGCACTGTGGTCAATTGGAATAACCATTAAATGTAGGAGTGAACATCCATGAGTGCAAACTGAGTTTGAGGTGATATCCTTTAATATCATTTGCATTCATTCGAACACGTAGATTATCTGAACAATCCATTTACCACATGCCTATGATTTCACATGGTGGCATTTACATGGGGAGGGGCATCATGTGTCTAAATATTACATATGTGTTATAGATTAAAAAATCCATAAAAAAAATTGGGATATATATATATATATATATATATATATATATATATATATATATATATATATATATATATATATATATATATATATATATATATATATATATATATAGATAGATATATATATATATATGAAGAATAAATAAAATTTTGGAGCACTAATGACTATATATGGTTTGGTTTCATATGAGAGAAAAAAAATAGCCCCATGTCCCTTTCTAATGCTCTATATTGTCGTCTCTACAAAAATCTAGTGACTATGTTGATGGTGCTAGACCCACCAACATTCAATTGTTCACCCCTGTATGAAGTCCCAACTAGACCTCACACCATTTGATGTGGGAGTCCCATCAATTACAATGGCCCGATTGCCATTATCTTAAAGATTTTCCTCAACTCTTACTTTTCAGCACAAGAGAGTGGTCTTCTTTGTCTTGCGAGAAGTAACATTCGCATTCCTATTGATTGTAAGTGTCTCCTATGTCAATCATTATTTCAATGTAGAGGGAGAGGATGGGAGTCAGTCCCATGTTGGTTGGGAGTAGTCCCAACTCTGCTAGGAACACACAACACAATAGGACGTTCACAACTTTCGATGATACAGTCCACATGGATGCGGCAGTCACTAGGATTTCCAGCACCAAGGGAACCACAGATGCAGAGAAGGGTGGATCTTATGGCTAGACATGTCGGCCAGTCACAGATCTCCTTCTCAAATTCCTTTTTCAAGTGGTTCAACTACCAAGAGATGGTGTTTGTAGAATATCCATATGTCGGGATGGATTTTCGCAGTGATCCAGATTTGGTTTTACCGACTGGTGAGCAGTGGAGTGCTATAGGTAAAATGATTCAACCACATCTTTTTTTTTCAATTTATAATGTTTATGTGTTTTTGATGTTACCAAGGCTAAATAAACTCATATGTGTGTGCAGATATTGGACCAGTGTGACCAGTGGTACGCCCACCAGAGGAAAATGATGCTCTAGTAGGAGAGGCTGTAGGGAGGGCCGTCCTTCGGGATCTGGACATATCAAAGACCCTGGTAGTGTTGCAGGATTAGATTGAGGGCCTTACTCTTGGTATTCAGGATGTTACGACCGATAAGTTACCTTTGAGGTTACAATGCCATACTACTAGTGTACCTAGTCGTTTGACCAGGCTCCTGCGCATGATAGCATAGGTGGTGACATGTTATCACTAGCATCATTAGTCTACGATGTTCTTCTGCATTCCTTTTGAGTTTCTTGGTCAGATTACTGATTTTGTCTTGTACACAAAACATTTTGTAAAAACTATAAACAGCTATCCACTTTTGATTTTTGGAGTTTTATTTTGGCTAAGTGATGAAATCTTAATGCAAATGTTGATGTGAAATGCTTTCTTTACAAATGCTGCAAATATCTATTTAACACATAGTTTGCTAGTGAATTAGTTAATGTGTTTAAGCTCCTGCAAATGTGTTGATATTGAATGGAATCAAAATGTCTTTCCAAAATCCTGACTCTTACAAACATGCGATAAATAACTGGGTTTCGACCGAAATAAATGCCAGTACGCTGTAGAATGACGAGTTGTGAATCTAGCCTAACAATGAGTCTGCATATGCCATGTGAAGTGGCATCAGACAGAAGTTCAATCAACGCGCTATACTCATTGATGTTGTTCGTCGATAGACCAATACATACCCCCCTGAAACTCACTAACTCGCCGCTTGGAGCGAAAATAGCCCAGGCCACAGAAGATAGGTTCTGCGTACTACGACTAGCTCCGTCGATATACCCAACAAATGGTTCCAAAAAATCTGACATCTGAAACAAATGTGAAGTGGATTACCTAACCAAAATGACAACTCTAAAAGAAAATACTAAAAAATGCAATAAAAGCATATATACAATGAGTTTACTAAACTTAATCAAGCATAGTACCGTTTAAGATACAACCCATTTCGGGGCTATGACAGTGGAATCCCATCATAATCAACAAGATCATAGGCTCCTTTTGTCAATACACGTTTAACAATGTAAGGGCCCATCCATAATGGTTCAAATTTACTTGCTCCTAATTTGTCAGAATCCTAATTGTAAAGAAAGACTAGGTCACCTTGCGAGAAGACACGACACTTAACATTTTGGTCATATTGAGCCTTAATGTGTTTCTTGTGTGCTTTACGGCATCATGACAGGTTTCATCTAGATGGATTAATTCTAAGAAACGAGCCTCTTCTTTAGAAGTTTTGGGGAGCAGATCGATTGCAAGCTTGAGGGATGAGATTTCACACTGAATTGGTAAGACTGCTTCTAGACCATACACCAATTGAAAGGCATAAATCTGGTCGCATTTCTTACCAAAGTCCTATATGCCATAGAGCTGAGTACAGGATTAAATAACAATTCTGTTTATGGACTCCAATCATTCTCTACAGCATGCGCTTTAGGATTTTGTTGATTGCCTGAACTTGTCCATTAGCCTGCGGATAATATAGAGTAAAACTATCATGGGACAATCCTAATTTGGTAGTTAATTCGATCATCATGTGATTGCAAAAATGCGACCCATGATCTATGACTATAGCTTGTGGTACACCAAATCTAGAAAGTACATGATTGAAAAAGAAAAGAGTAGTCATTGCAGCCATTTCACCGCTATTGTTCAATGTAGGCATTGCCTCTGCCCATTTTGTAAAATAGTCGACATCGATTATAATAGACCCATGCCTGGCCAACCAAGGTGGGGTTACATGTCATGAAATCAATGCCCCATTTAGCGAATGGGCCAACAGCAATGACTGGATGCAGTGGTGCAGGTGGTAATCTGGTTTTGTGATCAAAAATCTGACAAGCATGGCAACTTCTGACTGCAATTATGCAATCTTTGAATATGGTGGGTTAGAAGTAACTAGCTTATAAGATCTTTTGTGTAGCAGCGTAACCAGATAGATGCCCCCCACAAGCACCTGAATGAGAATCATTCAAAACTTTTTCTGCCTCCTCATGTGTGAGGCACCTTCGTAAACCGTATTGGCACCATGACAGTAAAGTGTGCCGCCAACGATCAGACAGTCTTTGGCTTGGTATCGAGTAGATCGTTGTTCAAAACGTGAGGTGTTAGGGCTAAAATTTTGGGTTTGGAGATAGACCAGTATATCCCCATACCATGGATCACTTGACGATATCAGAAGTAGAGTCTCATCCACGATTGATGCTTTTGATCTTAAATCGTTGGAGGATGAGGGAAATTTGCAAAGTAACTCTACAAAGACAAGATACTTCTTGGATTTGGATTTAATGAATTCCAGATCAAACTCCTGCAAAATGGCTATCCATTTGGAATATTTGCCCCTAGCAATTAACGTGACAAAATGTATGTCATAGGGTTGCAATCTGACACAATGGTAGTTTTGTGAAAGAGTGCATAGTGTCGAAATCTTTGTACTTCTTGAACGGATGCTTAAGCCAACTTTTCAACATAAGAGTACTTGATTTTTGTATCATTAAGATTACAACTTAAATAATATATAGGATGTTCAATTCTGTCATGTTGTTGTACTAAAACCATAGCGATGGTTGTATCTGCAGTGGTCAGATATAGGTTAAAGTCTTTTTGATAGTCAGGAGCATACATTAATAATGTTTTTATTCAAGGAATCTTTTAAAGAAACAAAGGAATCTTGCGCAACCTGATCCCATTGGAAGGGTACCCCTCTTTTCAAAAGATGTGTATAACCTTTAGCGAGCTCACCATAATGTGGAATGAACCTCCTCAGAAAGTTAGCTTTCCCTTGGAGTCCCTAAATCTGAAGCAAATTTGAAGGTGGAGGTATGTCAAGGATTTCCTGAACCTTAAATGGGTTGAGTCGAGTTCTGTCCTTAGAAACTACAAAACCAAGTAATCGACTAGAACCAACGCAAAACAAACATTTGTGCGGATTGAGTCGTATCCTGTAGTGTCGACAATGTAAAAATATGGATCTCAAATGTTGCAAATGATCAGTCTGCTTTCATGAATGAGCAGGCAGATCATCGAGATATGGTTGAACGATGTGTTTGATGTCATGGAAGGAATAATTCATTTCCCTTTGAAAAGTTTCCCCTGCGTTCTTCAAACTGAAAGTTAATTTACAATATGCGAATGTGCCCCACAGACATATAAATGTTGTTTTTGACTGGTCCTGTGGGTGGATATTGATTTGATTTTATCCAGAAAATCCATCCATGAATTGAAAGATTTTGCATCTGGCACATTCATCAATAATTTGGTCGTTAAATGGTGTAGGATAGTTGTCCTTTAGACATGCTTGATTTACATCCCTATAATCGACGCATACTCTAATCAATCCTTGATTTTTCATCGCAAGAACAATATTTGATACCAAATTAGTGAGAGGAACAGGGTAAATGAAGCCAGCATGCAAAATTTTTTCAACCTCTGCTTTAATGGCAGTGGCTTTCTTTGGATGAACAGGTCGAAGCCGTTGTCATACTGGTTTGACATCTGGATACATCTTGATTTCATGTTCGATGGTTCTCGAGTCAATTCCTGGAATTTCTTCATATGACCATGCAAAGATATCTTTGGATTTGCAAAAGAGAGCACAATAGTTTTCTAGTTCTGATGGAAAACAAGATTTGCTAACGTGAATACTCTCTACAACATTAGGCTTTGTCGAAATATTAATGGTGATAGTTTTTGCAATGTTGGATAGATTTCGCTCAGAATCTACTGTATTTACAGAATTTAATAAAAAATCAACAATTGAGGAGTGATTGAGGTCGTTTGAATAATCTTCATTGTCATCTCGAAGGTGGAAAAGATGATGGTAACCTTCCCACGGTGTCTCTCCTATCATCATTGATTGGATGATTCCTTCGTCTGTAGTATGTATGTGAGACCAAGGATCAGAAGAGGAACCATATTCTAAAGACCTATCTACCCAAACACTCATCGAGTGTTGATTCAGGTTTGCCACCCAAGCCCAAAAAATTGACTGCTACAAAGATTTGATGGGGCTTAGTGGCAACTTCTCGTGATGATCCTCACTATCAAAATGGTTAGAACTCTTCTTAAACTCAGATGATGTAGAAGAGATCATTTCAGAGGTTTCCACTGTGGCCACTTCCACAAAACCAGATGGAGGCGGGAGGGAAAAAGTACCCATTAAGGAAGGGTCTTTTAGGAGACCTACTCCAACATTTTGAAGCGATTATGAACTTCCATGGATCAATGGAATGCTTCCAGTAGCTTGCGAACTTTTATCAAAAAAGGCTAGCTTGTCAACGATTGTAATTCCACCTTGGAAGGGAAATTAAATCTTTCTAAAATATGTAGACACAACAGTATCCATAGCGTAAATCTAGGGCCTTCCTAGTAAAATATTGTAATCAAGGTTTCCATCAAAGACCTCGACTTCAATTTCTACTATCTTTTCCCCTAGCTCAACTTACAAGTTACTTAAAATCCCATATGGAGTGTACGTTCTTCCATGGAACGCTTTTAATGTTGTTGGTGATCATGACAAGGGTGGTGAACCAAGAGTTTTCCAGCAACTCATTGACATAATACAGGTAGATGCCCCCTCATCAATGATGGTTCGATGAGCATTTTTATTGAGGGCTTTTACCTATATAAGGAAAGTGAGTTGGGCTTGTAACTGAGGTGTATATCCTTTATGATTAAAGGCCACAAGACTGGAATCCGTTGGATTGATCCCACCTATTGCTGATAACAAAGCCTGCTTTTGGGAGGGACAATTCTGCAATACCTCAAGTGTCGACATAGCGGATGGCGATTGAGCCAAATCCTCCACTATATTATAATTCTGAGCATCTCAAGCACAATGATTAAATGTTGATTTATGTACGACTCCATCTGGCAGCTTTATAGTTAATTCAGGAATAATGGGTGGGACTACTTCAAGCAAAGTCATTGTCAAACTACTAGGTTGATCTGTAGCCTGGCTGTTCGATGATGATGGATTCCCATAATATTTATTCCTTATCAATATCGAAACATCATTTTTCTTGTTTGTGATAGATAGCATAAGCACTTGGGATGTGGAAGCATTATCGATAGCAACCAAATTAGTTTCTAAGTTTGGAAACGGATCAGTAAACACCGCTGAGGTATTCGAAGCCTTCAAAATTTTTGAAACCTCAGCTTGATGTGGACAATCTCTCATAAAATGCTCCCCCTTACATATCAAACATGGATAACGAGGAGTTTTCTTTTCCGCAGTAGGGTTCTCATATGGTTTTTCACGAGTGGAATTCTCTTGTTTTTTCTTATTATTTTTTCGTTTCTTCTTGCCCCCTTGTTGCTTTTGATTTTTTCCTTTGTCAAATGACACAGCATTAATCTCCAAGGAAAGAGAATTGTCATTTGCATTTTGACTAGAAACAACAAGAGCTTGACCCAGAAACAAATTGGCAACTCCACTAGAAACTATTGTTTAAAGCAATTCAATGATTTCTTCTATGTGTAACAGATAAGAGAAAGATAATGGAACTAACCTGGAACTTTCGCTTAATCCCTTGCTTGATCTCTCTCCCCTTTGACAAAAGCCTGTACTCCTCCCTGTACTTAACATGCTTGGAGAGTACCTGCACAAGTATAGCAACAAAGAACCGTCAAAGCATCGTGATCTATTACAACATAAAAATTATAGAATTAGATATATAATGAACAAATGATAGCATTCACAATTGCACAATCATATGGAAGAAAACTTGAAGAACTTTATTAATAGAAGGGAGAATTACAACCCAGTTGTCTGATCCAACATCATCCTGCCAGCTTCAATCCTTATTCAGCTCATGAAATAACAAGATCACTCCAACAATACAATGCTCTTTCCTCAATTACAAACTATCAGCACTTCCTTGCAATTCACAATATTCCCGCCTCCATATCTCTTAGATGAGGGATCCATTTATAGATGTGTGCAAGGGTGTGATTCATCCATGGGATTTGATTAGTTTCATTCCACTTGTTACAATTGGTTCCATAAGAGAAGGGATTGGAGATTTCTTAGATCCCTTATTCATCCTTAGGCGAATTCAGAGAGGCAAGTGGCATAGGAGAAAGTTTTGGAAGATTTCATGAACAACCAACCGATAAATGTCCCGAAAATTTTTTCATCCTCCCCCATCGCACCCTATAGAAGGCCTAAATAGTATGCATCACACCATGGTAGTGTACCACTCAGTATGCATCGCACTTTGCTAGTGGAGAAATCAATATGGTTCGATTTAGGTAGTTTCTGGATGGTTTCTCAGATCGAACACTTGGGGAATGATGTATTTAGATGACTATGTTCCTTTAGGGTATGAAACAACTCTTTTATGGGTTCATGATCCCTAATACATTGATATATAAGTTTTGGGTTGATGTGCCCAAATATGTCTATAACGGGGTGAGTAGCCAGTCGACTATCGCGAGAGCTAGCTGGAAAAACTACACAATTTTCTAGGTGAGTAGCATGTCAACTGTCAGGAGAGTTGGATGGAAAACCTGTGTAATTTTTTGAGGGATACAGGGATAGGAATTGGGTGTCTATCTATCCTATCTACACAATTTTCTCAATCGGTGAAGTGGGCAAGGTTTTTAACCTCTGTGCATTTTTTTAGGGTTGTTATTCTTGGGGTGGCTGCTGGGTCAAACACTCTAGTTGACCAGCATGAAGGTTGATTGATTTTCTTGCAGACAACGCAACTTGAAATGGCTTTCTTGGTGCTTTTGTGTTGTTCTAGGTGATAGTCGATCAAGTTGATGGTGGGGTGATGGTCAGATTGTTAGAGGGGAATCCAGTCGTTAGAACTCCAACAAAGTGACTATGTGTGTGAATGAGTGAAAAATGCATATGTGATCTTGCAAACACATACTTACATGACTTGATGATGAGACAAATCAAACCATCCTGACACACATACTCAACATGATTGACCGATGGTGTAAGCAATAAGTGTGACACTTGAGATTGATCAGTGGCAGACCGTGAGGACAATTGCGCGACAGTGAATGTGACTTCGTGTGTGAGTGCGACATATGTTTTCATAGCGAACACAGTAAGTATACATGAAGTGAAGAGTTTGAGTATAACCAGAACATGGTCGCAAGCATGACTTTGACATCAACATGCAAGAAGTTGGGTGAAATGATCAAGCAAGGTGGGTACGAAGACTCACACGAGCTCACGGAGTGATCCCGAGTGTGTGCAGTCATCAAGTGAAACTCTCAAGGGAGGCTCTGAAATTGGGTGCAGGCCAAAATTTTGGAGGGTGGTTGTAGTCGCTACAACACACTACTACACAAACGATACTTTTAAGACATTTTCTTAAGACAAAAGAATTTTTTTGTCTTAAAAAGTAACTTTTTATTTAATTATTTTACATTAAAATTTAATATTAATTGAATTGTCTTAAATATAAATTTTAAGACAAAAACAGTTTTAGACAAAAATATTTTAGGACAAAACTTTATATTTAAGACAAAAACAATTTGAGACAAACTTATTTTAAGACAAAATTTTATATTTAAGACAAACAAATTTAGACAAAACAATTTGAAGACAAAATTTATATTTAAGACAAAAATATTTTAAGACAAACCTTTATATCTAAGACAAAAACAGTTTGAGACAAAAATATTTTAAGAAAAAACTTTATATTTAAGACAATGGTCATTTAAAATGATGACAATTTAAATGAAACCCATTTAAGACAATTAACAATTAAGACAAAACCATATCAGTTGAAGACAATATTATTTAACACCTGCAAAATTGACTCTTATAGTGCACCCTAAGTCTACAACCTTGTAAGCTACTACTCTCTTGTGCCTATATTGAGGCTGTTATTTCACTTACCATTCACATTATCTTATATAAAGACAACAATTTGTTGGGCTCTTTGTTTTGTGGTGGTAGCCGACCCTGAAGAACGCAAAAAAATTTCCTAGCAAGATTTCCCAAACATCAATTCATCTCTTGTCCCTTCGATCTGTGTTGATACCATTAGTGATCTGCTGGTGCCTGTGGTGCATGTTAACGAACATGACTATAACACCTTTGCAAGCAAGTTTCTTTGCTAAGTGCATGATGGTACTTATGTGACCTTGTGCTGGGTATGGGAACATGAGGGCATGCAAGGATTCTAGGTTGCGACCCATTGGATGGTTGGATTGTGAGCAACAATGTTAAATCACACTCACATGTAATGTAATATAAGGATTGGGTGGAGTTAGTTTAGTGCCAGCATTTTTTTTTTTAAGAAGAAGGATACCGAGGTGATTAAAATTAGTTGGAATATGGGAAAATTTTGCAGTAGTTGTGTTTGAATTATGTTTTTTTATACTGGAAATGGATTCAGTACCATCAAAAATATTTAGGGAACCTAAAAACTTGAAATATAACAGTTATAACATAGATTTACAGAAATATTTATAAGATTTTTATCAAAATTTTATCTGGATTTTTATTAGTCTGTTTATACTATGGTTTTTTAAAATAAAAGTGTTTATATTGGGTAATTATGTTTTTATGGTGAAATAGATTTAGGGCTAATAACTGACTTGCTAATGAACCGTAAATGCAGGGAGCTATATATCTCCAGCCTTAAATTTTGATAGACCAGTAATCCAACTATAAACATATACAAAACCATGCCAACTATAAACCTATGGAGTCATCTAACTAGGTGGAGGAAATACCTGGATGGCCAAAAGTAGCCGGAATCTGGGCAAAAAAATTTCAAAAAATCTAGTAGAGATTGTTTGAATCATGTTTTTGATGGTGGAAACAGATTCAGCGCCATCAAATACGTCTAGGACATCTAAAATTTTGAAGTTTAACAACTATAAGTTGGATTTACAAAAATCCTTGCCCGATTTTGTCTAAATATAACCAAAATTTCCATAACTTTCCAAGAAACTCCTCCGCTTAGTTACACTACGCTTAAACCTATACAACCCTATACATTTACTGTCCATTTACTATTTGTCACCTCATTTTTTGTTGAGAAAAATGTGGTAGGTTTAGCAGTCGCTTTCTCTTCACTAGAATCACTGATACTATGATCTTTGTTGCATGGCTAACTTATTGACCATACCATACACGACATGTCACATGAGGGTATCCCTTTTTTAAGAGATAGAATTTTGTGTATATCACAATCTCTGGTTATTTTACGATACTTTGACTCGATGCTTAGAGCACAACAGTGGTGTGCATTGAATTCAAAAATGTTGAAAAGTGAAAACTGTGAGATACAAGTAATGACCAATGACATATGCAACGAATTTATTGTTGACAATGGTAAGTAAGTGCAGAATCTAAAGAGAAGTGACATACTGGGTGCATTCATCAATCAATCAATCATTCTGCGTACTTATGAGTAGAGTACAAACATGTGTGTGTGTGTGTGTTCATTCAGATTTTGGTGTTTGGGCCAAATGACTTGACATGGAAGGAGGCGATTAGAGGATTGACATGGAGGCCATGGCATTAGAGTATGGAATGGATTGACAAGGATAAAGGGGTTAATTAGAGGCCATATCAAATTTAGAGAAGTGAGTGAGTGAGTGTCTGAAACAAAATATATAATTTTTGTGGCTATGTCTTGTACAGGTGTAAGGATGTTAATAGATATAATTTAATGCGAAAGGTGAAAGAAAAGATGGGATAGACGAGGCAATGAAGAAAATATTGAATAGATGGAGGCAATTCAATGATATATATATATATATATATATATATATATATATATATATATATATATATATATATATATATATATATATATATATATATATATATATATATATATATATATATTAGTGGGGAGGGAGAATTTAGTCCATATGGGTGTGCTCAATTATTTGGATGCTAACTACTTCTTCTTCACATGTTAACATGGAATCAATTCGGTTGTTGTGTACGTCAAAGCATTGATGCATATGCTCCTTTCTTTGTTTTGTTTTGTGTTATGTTGTGATCCACTGTTCAGTGATACCATTGTCATCACTTATATAATATCTATCCAATCACTGTCTCCTGGGTGAACAACTGGAATGCCTTAACCATGCCCTGGTTATTTAGGAAAATCATATCATGTTCTTTTTTCTCTCGTTCTCTTCATGTAATCATCATTTTGATCCGATGAATACATGAAAATACAACCATAAGGAAAATTAGCATCCATTTCTTGCAAAAAACAGAAGAATTTTTGGGTGAAAACAATTAAATGAAATTGGGTTTTATGCCCACCCTTAGGGATAGTGCACTGCAATATAGGCAGCCCTCTAGGTGAGCGCACTGTAGTGCACCTTTCGATAATGAAAGGGTGCGATGATCCCAGGTTTGAAAATTGAAACCCCAGGGTCCCCAAAAGCTCAAAATTTTTGCCTGAAACTAAAAATGAATGATATGAAATGAAAGAGAACAGAGATAGTTCCTACCTGGTCTGGATGGTACGAGGAATGGTCCATCGAATCTTCCATAATACCCTGGTGAACTTTGAGGTAAAAACTGCTCCAAAGCACCAAAATCAAAGAGTAAAGGTGAAATGGTAAAAATGAATGGTAAAACTTGTTTTTATGTTTATTTCTTGCACATTAATCGAGTAAACATTAGTTTTTATTCATTTTATCCATGAAACAATTATTTTTAATCTATTTTGATGGTGTTTTGAGTAGGTTTGACAACTGACATGCAGAATTTGATGTGCTCAAATGTAAATTGAACATCTTTTACCAGAAATAAAACTTTTATCTCTTTTTTTGAGCTTTGTTAAAAACGAAAAAGGAACCCCCTTGGAGTCCTTTTTAATCTCTTTTCAGACTCTCTAAACATGAAAATATTGGCAAACGCTTGTAATTTCCAATTTGTTAATGCACTGGAATTGATATCTACTCAGTATAAGTTTAACCATTTTTGGGCTGAGATAAATTAACTACGAAAAAGGAATACATTGATCGAACATGGTCAATAGGTTCTCTCTCATATTCTTTTATAATTTTTCGGACTTGAGAGACAAATCTACGAAAAAGAACTTTTGGAGTTTCCTTTTCGTCCCTTTCCAAACTCTCTAAACATGAAAAGGACCAAGTTATCTTAGTCGTTAAACTTGTTAAAAACATCAAATAGTGACAAACTTGTCCATCTAGACAAGACGAAGATTCACCTTTGCTAGACTCGTTAAAGCATCAAATAGCAATGGATTCACCCGAAGGGTGGAATTATACAACAAACATATGTTATTCTCCTCAAGCTTGATAAGAATAAAGAGGTACTCGTCAGCAGTGACTAGGGAAAATGGGAAAAAGGGGAGAACACTTTACGGTAGCAAGCCGCTCTTGAACATGACACTTTCACCTCATCACCATGACTATATGGGTTAGGTCATTCAGCTTGATGGTTATCACACCGTTGGTCTATCATACCATCCATTACTTTGTTTTGGGTCAATGCTACCAATTCATTTTAGTGTCGTCAGCATGTTCAAGAGAAGTCATTCAGTTCAAACTTCAACCTTTGCAATACCGTAAACCTTCATTTTCATGACTGCCATTCCTGAACCTTTTATCATTAGTCAATTTTTCCATCCCCAAAATAATTTACCTTCTTTCGTGTCATTGATGTGGGATACATCAAGGCCCTCCTGCGATGAGTTGCTTCTTGTCGACATTAGCATATTATCCAATAAGTTTACTTAGAAACACCCCTTCAGTACCTTGAGGCATGCATACATCAATGGCAGGTTTCTCGCTTCCAGTGATAGGTTGACATCACTGGCCTTCGACTGAAAGACTTTGTATGGTGTTTGACATCAAATCATTTATTCACACCATGCAAAATATACTACAATACCTTGAGGGTCATTATCATTATCAATGATTCCACTCGTGTATGTTAATGGCTTACATCATTGGCTGGTAATCAGACAATGTCTTCCCATGTTCGACTTTAGATCATCTATTCACATGGTTAGACTTGTACTTGAGAAAATGATTGAACAAGATTGAATACCCCGATGTAGTTTCATCCATCCGGGCTGCGATATTTTCAGGATTACTAAATCAAATGTACAATGGCCTTACATTCATGGTCATCCATTCATGGGTCTATATCTGTAGATGACTATATTTGTACATGTAATGAAAGTTTATAAGTTGAGCATGGGTGTGCCTTCACTCAGCAAGTTCATGAGAAAAAAATCAAATTATCATGATATATGTATTGTAATTGATGTAGATCACCTTCCACTTCGAAACCTCCTCTCCACATAGTAAAGTATTTCACTCGACATACATATTTACGACTTCATGGTTTAGGGGGAAACTATTACAGATCCATTTGGGCACATCAATCCCGACTTATAGATTAGTACTATTAGGGCCCATCAAACCCTAATTTAGTTGTTACATGCCCTAATGAAGTCAACCATCAGAATGACTCCTTCCAAACAGATTCCATGACTGAAATCATCCAAAAACAGCCTCTAAGAAGATTAGTGCAGGTAGGCCTTTATCAAGGTGCATTATAGTACAACCTAGTACACTTACAGGGTGCATTGCAATGCACTTGAGCCCTCTTTGGCCTACGCTGGGTGAATTTGATTGAAATATGCATTCAGGTTTGGAATATTATCATCCATAGGATGCCTCTAGAAGTTTTCTAAGGCTATCCACCCCTTTGGGCTCGAAATTGGATGAGAAAGGAAGTTAAGGAACATCAATCCCTTTATCCCTTCCTCCATGGAACTAAATCCCAAGTTTGGGAGGGCATTCATTGTCACCATTTATGGCATAAGTTCCTTCATTCACCTATAAAAAGACCACTCATCTAAGTGATCAAGGGCTGTAAATCATTGAATTATAGGGAGATGTTGTTAGTACGAGACTTGAGTTGGTTTCAAGTATTGTAATGATGTCAAAATGTCTTGCTTGTTATGAGGAGAGGATTGGATTGAACTGGAGGAGTGACACTGAATCAAGCAAATTGGGTTGTAACTCTTCCTTTTACTAATAAAGTGTTCAAAGCTTCTTCCATATGTTTGTATTGTTTATTGATGCGTTCATATGTGTATTATGCACTTGATTCCATTTTATATTTAATCAATAGATCATTATCATATAATTTGATCGGTTTTTTTCTTCTATCTATGTGCAGGTACTTTTCAAGTGGATTAAGTATGGAAAGGAGTGACATAATTGGTCAAGGGAGATAAGGAGTAAGAAAAAGCTTCAGGTAGGCTTCTTTACTGTCTTATGTAATCTATTGGTTATAGAAAAAGTAGAGAATTCTTTGCACCATTTTTCTAGACCTAGCACTATTCTATGGGTTTAGTTGTTTATCCAAAGACTCTAAAACTTCCCAAAACATGCCATTCACCTATCGTGGGAATGATTCTCCATTTAATTTTACCAATTAAACTTCTCCACCATCGATAATCTTCCGTATGACATAGGGCATGAGCCAATCCATCCTAAATTTCCCTACAAATTTATCAAACTTGTTGTCATATAAAAAGACCATATCATTTACCTTGAAGGTGCGCAGTTTGATGTGTCGATCATGCCAGGCCCTTTTGCACTCATTTTGAACCTATTGATGTGCTGATTGTGCCAGGGATTTTTGTGCTAGGCTATGCACAGACTAGGTACAATGTACCTCATCGGCATAGAAGCTTCCACACCATAAACCAATTTGAACGATGTTTGTCCAGTCAACTTCTTGCAAGTCATTCTATAAGCCCATAGCATCGAGGGTATGCACACATCCCAGTCATTTCTTTGAGCATTGCAAACCTTCATGAGTGCACTCTCCAATACTTTATTAAACACTTCCACCATCCCATTAGCCTGCAAATGATAGGGTGTGCTCTTCTTATGGTACACCTGAAACGCCTTCGTCATCGCGTTGATCGTCTCATTGAGAAAGTGTGTATGCGATCACTCATTAGAATTTTTGGACAACCAAACCTTGTCACTATGTAATCAAAGATAAATTTTGTAGATATCATGCTCATACAATATTTCACACGCTACGCCTCTACCCATATGGTTAAATATTCAGTCACGGTGATGATGTACCATTCACTCGTATTCTTTCCTAGCAGCTAAATTGGTCCTACAAAGTCAATTTCCCACTTCTCGAAGGGCTGTAGTGATACCTCCAGATTCAGCTGCAGCTCATCCCTACGCGAGGGTCTGCCTATCCTTTGGAAAGCATTGTGTACCCTACAATATGCTTTTGAATCCTTATGCAAGTTTGGCCACCATAGCCCAGCGCATAGCATATTCTTTGTTGTTGCCTTTCCTGTATAATTACTTCCTGTGGCTTCGTATGAGCCTCAGTGAGGATGTTGTTTCATTCAAACTATGGCACATACCGTCACAATATTCTGACCCCATTTTGTACAGGTACCATGCAATGACAGAAAAGTCTACCGCTCACACCACCAGTTCCTTCTTTTGTTGGCTTTTATATCCTTCCGGAGTTGTCCCTGTCATCAGGAAGTGTATAATATCTTCAAAGTGAATGTCTATGATGCACACTACATAGAGTTGCGTGTCAAGTAGTCCCTCCTCCAAATTAGTAGGTTCCTCTCCCGTTTCGATGCACGAAAAATGATCTGGTCAAACATTCAAATGTCCTCGTTTCACAATAACTTACAAATCATACTCCTGGAACAACAGCAACCACCTACATATCTTTCCCCCCAACACTGGCTTGCTGACTAGGTATTTCAATATGGAATAGTCCGTATACATCTTAAAGTGTCCACCCAACAAATAGCGCCTCAACTTCTGGAGCACGTACACCATAGCTAAGCCTTTATGTTCTGTAGTGGAATATTTTTTCTCCACTTTGGACAGCTTCCTACTTGTAAACGTTATAGGATGATCCAAGTCCCCTTCACCGGCCTGTATCAATATTGCTCCCAGTGCAATACATGACGCATCCACATGCACATGAAATTCCTTCTTCCAATCCAGGAAGAGTACGATCGACGCAGTGACCATCTTCTCCTTTAGCACATCCAATATCTTCTAGCATTCTTCATTCCAACATAATGTAACATACTTTTTTAGTAATTTTTCTATCAGTGTGGTAATCTAAGCATAGCTCTTGATGAATTTCCTATAGTATCACGTATGCCCCAGTGTTGCCTGCAGCTGTTTCACACTCTTGGGCACCTCCAAGTTGATTATGATTACGATATTAGCTGGGTCTACCATCAAGCCATGTATGCTTACCACATGGCCCAAAAAGATCCCAAAAGGGATGCAAAACAAACGTTTCTTCAGATTGATCATGATCTGGTATCTTCGGCATGTATCTAGCATCAAGCACAGACTTGCCACATGGTGCTTCACCAGTTCAAACACTGTTCAATCATTGAGGTACACTTCCAAAAATTTAAGAATAAAATCCTTGAACGACGTGATGACTACGTGTGAAAATATCATCTGTGCATTCTTTAGCCCAAAATCCATCACCATATACTCGAAGCATCCCTATTCAATTGCGAACGTCATCATACTTCTATCCTACGATGCAATCTTGATTTGATGGTACCCAGAGAACCCATCAGTGAACGAATACGCTTCTTGGCTGCCAACATTATCCAAGCCCTCATCAATGAACGGGGTTGGGAAGGGATCATGCATACAGGCATCATTCAACTTCCTGACGTCTACGCATATCCTTATTTCTTCCTTCTTCTTCTTTTCCTAAACCACTATAGGGCTTACCCAATCAGATTCTTTCACCAATTCAATAATACACATCATGATCATCTTATCTAACTCTACACGGAACCTTTCCATAGACTTCAGATTGAGGCGGTAAGGGCTTTGTTTCACATGTTTGGTGTCTGGTTTTAGGGTGATCTTCATGACACCAAATTGTGCTATTATCCCTTTCACATTAGAAAACTTTGTGGGGAACAAGTCCTGATATTCACAAAGCATTTCAGCAACCTTATCTACTGTCACATCATCCCAATAATCCCCAACCTTTGCAAACTTCGACTCTACCTCTGTGTCAATGTTCACTTGCCTAGCCTTGAGGAGCTCAATTATGTCTTGGTTCTCTAGCTGTGGTCCTTCAACTCTGCAGTGACCTTCGGTCTCCATGATATTAATCTTTTTCATGTCTTTGTCCTCTTCTGCTGTTAAATTGTAACACTCCAGTGTGTGGCTCAGCTGGGTAATCTAATCAGGTTGAATCAGGTCTAGAGGATCCTGCGGTATCCTAAAGGTTGTTGTCTTCACCTCCTGCAACGCTTGATCAATAGATTCAAATCCATCTTCGAAACTGAACTTCCTCAAATATGCTTGGTGTAAAACATCCCATTCTTTAGTGCCATGATGGAGTTCTGTCTCCAACTATCAATTCATTGGCATAACATCCAAGTTATGAAAAATATGGACCCACTCCGGCTGTGGCTTTGCTCCATATACTTCAGTCCATTTGGCCAAATGATCGCGTTGATCATTCCTCCTATCATACTTTTCTGTTAGTTGTACATTTGGGTGGCCAAAGTGTATCCTCATTATCCTTCTATATTTGCGCCAATCCTAAAAACTATCCTTTTGTGTACCACGCCATCTTGCAGATGTAGCGCGCAACACCCAATGTAATCCCTAGAAGCGATACTTCTCAGGCACTTCACTTTCGAATGCATCCAAAAAGTGATCAATATTAGTTAACCCATCATAATGAGGAGGATTTCTTACATCGCAACGTGGATACTTCATGTGGCTAGTTCTGCCAGTACTCTAGTTCTTCGTCTAAATCTAATGTGAAGGAGCTCTCGCGGTCCCATGGAATATGTCTGTATGTTGTGGGATTCATCCAATCCTAGTCTCACGTTGTTATTTGTAAATCTGGTCCAAATCATCATCACTTTCATAATCGCGGACCAGTTCTGTATGGTGCGGTCCTTCTTGCAGGATCGAGTGGCACCACTATGCAGAGTGATTTCTTCTCAAATATTATCTTTCACTTCTTTAAGTTGATTACACCATTCATGTAAGTAGCCCAATCAATCCCAAAGAGCACAGGGTAGGGATTGTTGTCATCCACAATCTTTATTGCTTCAAAATCCTCCAGTTCGATCGCACCTTCCATGTCAACTATTAGCCCCTGCAACCCTCCCATTAGGATGATTTTCTATTGATTTTCCATCCTTCGTTGGATCAGATACCACTAGAGCATAGGTCTCCCCATTCTTTCCCATGTTTGTTTTGGCAAAACATTCATGTCTGATGCTATATCCAAGATAACCTAGTCCATTTTGTATTCCCCTGTCTGCACGGTGAGTCTCATCTCACGTCTAGTCCTTGCCTTATAGTTACCAAGCTTTCTGACTATGCGTAGTTTGCCAGTAGCACTATCCTTGCCAGTTCACTGATTGATCAATTCCTGCATTCCCTTCACAACCTTACTATTGTGGAGTAGTTTCATGCAGGTCTCCAAGAATGTGGTAATCATGGATGGGTCTATTTCTTCAACCGATTTCTCCTGACTTCCTAAGGTAGAGGCTTGAGTGAAATGTTTCTTTGCTTCAATAAATGTTTCTTTTGCGCATTCTAGATCAAACCTTGTCTCCTCTTCCGGTGCTTTGCGGACCGACTCATCCTTTTAAGATTGCTTCCCCTTATCCTCACTAGTCGTCGTTCCACTCTGTAGCATAATGTTTACCTTAAAACATTCCTCGCAAGGCTCAACCCTCATCATCTATATGTTCTGAGTTAGCTGTGGAGGTTGCGCTACCTGTTCGTGAATTTTAGCCAATAATACAAGGCAATCCTTAGTCGCATGGTCAAACTAAGTACAATAGTAGCATGACAGACACGTCGGATTCAGGCAGACTCTCGCATAGTGTCCTCGTCCTCCACAATTGTAACAGATTAGCTGCCCTCGGCCTCTACCAAGCCCTCCTCCACCTCGGCCACAGTCGTGCCCCTGATACTCACCTTGCACTCCCCTAGTGCCTTCGTCCAGAGGCCATGTTTCTGCCTATACCCTATACGCAGGTGTTCCATCCATCATTAATTTGTAACTACGGAAATTGCGCTCTTCATGACCTACTAATTGACAGAAATTGTAGAAAAGTTATTGTGGTTTTTGTACGAATTTCTGCAGCGAATGGAAATTGTCGGTCACATGTTTCCCAGCTACCTAGCATATAGCACACCATAGCATGGGTCGTGTACTTGGCCTTGCTACAACCTTTGACCTTAGAGGCATTGGTCCCCTGCTACAACATAATTCACAAAGACTGGGCAGTGATCCTTGTCATGCCCCTGACCTTTGCATTTCAGGGATTAGACTTCTTTGCGTGCCTCTGGCCGAGCTGTTTTGTCTTTCTTTAAGCTTTTCATTTCAAGGCAAAGGTTCTACAACTACGCTCAAACCTACTAAACCCCTACATTGACATCCTGTATTGGTGTCTTGTGTAGTCTCATTGTGATTTCCAAAGCTTCCGCCTTAGTCCCAATCTTTTGTTGTGATAACGCAACCCTTAGGTGAGGAATGAGTGAGGCCACAAATCATTCACGGTGCTGTCTATTAGTTAGGTTCATGTTGGCCTCATGGATCGTACACTTCAATATTTCATCCAAATCCTATGGTGTCTCCCCAAGATTCATCATGATATCCTTGAATCCCATAATGGATTGTGCTTGAGAGTTAGGTCTACTGAATTCCCTATTCAGCGCAGTATGGATATATTCCAACACAGACGTTGGGTTATCATTATTGTACTTAATGTACGATGTTGGTGCGAGGCCCTCCAAAACACTAACCAATGTTTCCTTCTTCATTTGATCATACGTGATACCTTGAGCTTCCCATATAGCCTTCGCGACAAACCAAAACTGGTCTGGATCTTGATTTCCTATGCTCTTGAATACAAGTAGCTTTACAGAGTTTGCCATGTTGAATAGTGGTGGAGGTGGCGATGGTGTGGGCAATAGGGTAAGTGGTGGAGGTGAGGATGGAAGCGGTGTAGGTATTCATGGGAACCCTTGTCTTATCAACTGAATAGTGCTCAGCAGAGAAGCCTGTGTTTCTCCTTCATCATCACTCAAAGGAGGCTCAATCAATGAGCTATACTCAAGGCCTTTTCTTCCTCTATCCTTGAAAGACCTTCAACTTTGTGTAGCTCCAAACATCAAGGTAACTGCATGACCCACTTTTCACACAAGAGCATCTTAATCCAAGTATTTAGTGATTTCAAATACTTACCTCGTGGCCCCTTGAAGAAGAGGCGCCTTGCTTTGCTATAGGTGACTGAAGTATCAACCGCGAACTCTGTCACAAACCCTACTATGATACAATTGAGCCAATGATCGACAGCACACATGATCTTATCTTAGGCTTCCAATTTCCTTACTAACTCTCGGGTCTAGACATTTTGACCATTAAGCCTCCACCATCCCTAGACGTCTGCCAACTTCATGATCCACTCATATAATTCAACTAGGAAAGAACAAAAGAAGATGTCGTGAATTTCTGTGTACAAATATCATTCCAACCATTGTTCATTTGTCAATCGTGGATTCATGTTTTCTTGTACCGTGAGTTCATGGATTTTTCTATGCAACAAGTCTTCATTCTCCTTCTTAGTTGGATTCCAATGACGTGACATCTCACATCTCGTTATGCAGATCTTGGTCCTCGCAATGGAACCATTTCTTGGCTTGATGGGCCCTAAGCCAGGTTCAACGTTTAGTCAGCCAAGCAAATCCCTACACTACTGGCCCTTTTGGCATCAATTCATGTAGTGCGGACTGAAGTCTCACCCGGAGCAGCATGGTGGAATGCAGGAACCTAGTTTCCACACCCTAAGATGGTTTTGATGTCGGTTTTATACCTTAACTCTACCTTCGCATGGATCGATAAGCCTTTAGGGCTTATCAATGTACTTCTCTATTAGTCTTTCAGAACCTATATGAAGGTATGCGATTGTCCTTCATGTAACCCTAACAAGCGGTCTCCGTACTTACATGTCTCTATAAATACTTTGTTGTATAATTCTTTGAATTATCTTATGTCATCGCAAATTCTATTCAGCAATTTAGATTATCTTTGCGTAAACATATATCTCTACTTGTGTTCATATAACAGAGGAAAACACATAGATTCGTGCATCAATTTAGCAATAAAAGATAAACCCAATGCTTAACATAACATAATCGCATGCAATTGACAGAAGTAAAATACATAGCAATTTCAGAATACTCTTCTTTATTGATGATCAAGATGTTTAGTACAGACTCTAACTACCCTGCACACACAGCCGCAGGGGTTTACACGCTCAGTTGTGGACTTCTACCCTAGGCCTCTGCGCAATCAGCTGCAAGGCCTTCTTCCTATGCTAAAAATCTCGCTCTTAACTCCTTTACACACTAATCAATGACTCCATTTAACTGAACTAACCCCCTTAGACTCCTCTAAGACCTCCTTTTCATACAATCCCATGGTCCGCGGATGAAGGGAAGATCTCATCAAGCTGACACAACCTATCTAGACTGAGGGCAGAAACCCTTTTTGACTCTTGATATCTTCTTGCTCCGTGATCACAAAATGCAGAGACTTTACATTTCTTTATACAAAATTTGGGCCTTTTGCCCCAAAACTTGGGTTTTAACCCCAACATTAACCCCTCGGGACCCATTCCCAACACAACAATGGAACCATTTGTTGACTTGATGGACCCTGACCCAGGTTCAATGTTTACTCAACCAAGCAAATCTCTACACTACTCGCCCTTTCAACATGAATCCGTGGAGCGTGGACTAAAGTCTCACTCGAAGCAGTACGGGGGAATGCATGAATCAAGTTTTTGCACCCTGAGATGGTTGTGATGTCGGTTTTATACCTTAACTCTAGCTTCACGTAGATCGATAAACCTTTAGGGCTTATCAATTTACTTCTCTATTAGTCTTTCAGAACCTCTGCAAAGTTATGCGATCATCCTTCGCGTAACCCTAATAAGTAGTCTCAGTACTTATGTGCCCTTGTAACTACTTTGTTGTATGGTTCTCTGAATTATCTTAAGTGGTTTCCATTTCTATCATGCAATTTAGATTATCTTTGCATAAAGTTATATCTCTACTTGTGTTCATATAATAGAAGAAAACATATAGATTTGTGCATCAATTTAGCAATAAAACATAAACCCAGTGCTTAACATAACATAATCGCATGCAATTGGAAGAACTAAAATACACAATAATTCCATAATACTCTCATTTATTGATGATTCAGATGTTCAGTACAGACTCTGACTACCCTACGCACAAAATCGCAAGGGTCCGTGCACTCACCTGTGGACTTCTACCCTAGGCCTCTACGCACTTAGCTACAGAGCCTTCTTCCTACACTAAGACTCTTGCTCTTAGCTCCTTTACAGAATCATCAATGACTCCACTTAATTGAACTGACCCCCTTAGACTCCTCTAAGACCTCCTTTTTATACAATCCCATGATCTGCGGACCAAGGCCAGATCTCATCAAGCTGAAACAACCTATCTAGACTAAGGGTGGAAACCCTTTTTTACTCTTGATATCTTCGCGCTCCATAACAATGAAATGTAGAGACTTTACATTTCTTTAACAAAATTCCGGGCCTTTGTCCCAAAACTAATTTTTAATTTAATTAAAACCTAATAATACATATAGTTACGTATATAATTTTAATTTCTATAATAAAATGAATATTAAGTTATAGTTAGTCTTTACATATATATAGAGAGAGAGAGAGAATATTTCTATTTATAATTGTATGTTTACTAAGTAGTTTTATTTAATTTTTATTTTTTTATTAACTATAGGTTCTAAAATATCACAATTATGAATCTAACTTATTATTCCCTAATAGAGGTGCCTTTAATGTTCTACATGAGGGTAATGTAGAATTATGGGTATGCGAGAGAAAATAGTGGTGAAGGGGAAGGTGCCTACGAGGATTTGTGCCCACGTCAACACTTGTCTAATTTAATGCCACCCATGTATGGTGGTTATATCGTCTACATGCTCAACCACACCTTATTTTGTCAAATCACTTTAAATGTAGGAAGGTGGTGGGAGAAGGGCATTCATCTGACATTCTCCTAGTTCATAGTCATTGTCTTCTGAAATTGATCATGGATTCATTACACATGAATCTCGTGTTTAATGTGGGTAATAACATTTGTGTCAGCACACATACCTGTCCCTTCTTGGGTCTTGACTGTTCGGGTGGTCTCTTCAACCCTTTTGATACCCATGTCATAAGTTGTCCCTATAAAGATGGGAAGCTCGCCCTAGGGTGGTGGATTTTCTAAGACAAGGAGATTTTCCCAAGGGGCAGATTTTCTACAATGTCGTCAGATTTGCAGTCATATTCACACCCGTACTCCATTATGGCTCCCCACTTTTGGTGCTCTGCGAACTTGGTGAAGGTTCATTGTTATATTTGCATCCTTTGTGCTTCAGTGTTCATAGTCATTTCGATGTTTCCTGTATATCATTTTGGTTTGGTAGTACTGCTGATTTTTACACATGCCCATGTTTTTTGTCCTCCTTTTACATAACATAATGACAGGCCCTTCATTCAAGCTGGTCACTGTGTTACCTTCTGCTCCCTCCCAAATTTCTAAATCTGCAGATGTCTCATTCAATTGTTCGATCCTTTTATGTGGTGTCTCATACCCAGGCACATTTTCCATTTGGTTCTAAAAAAATCACGCCACTAATCTTCCTAACAATATTTTGCACAATCTTTATATGCCTTCCCTACCAACAACATTAGTGTTCAGAAGAAGAATACCTACAATAGTATCTAAGGCCAATCACCCTTTCAGGGGTTGACGATGCCTTTCTAACATGGCCTATTCACTCAAATTCCAATCCCTATCTACCTATATTTTCATCACCATTATTATAAACCACATCTTCCATTGCGGGTCACACCAATTATGTCTCATCATACACTAGTTTGGTCATCTTTGGTTATTATAAGTCCTTTCATGGCTCTGAGGCTGCGTCGAGGTAGTTGTTGGGGTGATGCAACAAGAGCATCCACTTCTTCATGTCGGTGTTTATTTGGCTGGAACTTTGTCACTTACCATTTTGAATCTATTCCGCCTAAAGTGAGGAACAACATCCTTCAACTCGGAGCAAGGGAATTTGCTAGGAGACAATATTTCTTTGATATTGAAATCATTGGAAACGCCTTTAGGTGGACTCCCAAACCTAGGATGTTTCGCAAATGAAGACTTCACTTTCTCCATTCAGTGGCTTTACACTATCAACTCGAAATCAAGGCAACTCCAATCCTCATTCTCAAGTCATAATATTAGACTAATAGTCTATTATGTCACTTGGTCACTCACTTTTGTATATGCTATGTTTAGTTCTCTTATGTTCTATGGCGATCCATATGTCTTAGAATTCTATATATGAACATTATTTGGTTAGAATTCCCACCAAGCATCCATGTAAGTAATTGTTAATGACTACATAATTAAACAATTTCCATGTATTTTTTGATGTCCTTTTTGGCTAAACCTCAATGAAGGAGTAATGGTTGCTAAATACCATTACTTAAAGGACCCACGGAATTTCTCGAAAACATTTTCTCTTAATGTATTTATTTAACTTTTTAACTCATAAAAAATATACTAATTTAAAACACTTCTCCTAAATTTTGTAAATACAAGACTAAAATTGTAAAATAAATAAATATTCATTCATTTATTTATTTTAATGATGTGAATAACCACCGTTATTATTAAAAAAAAAATTATATAAAACTTCACGCTTATGATAAACGAAAATAGTTATAATGATTCATTGGTAAAATTCAGATTAATCGATGAAATCATCCTCCACTTAGATAGAAACGGAATGAAGCACGTATTAGAATACCACGAAATTAAATTAAAGTCGTTTTATTGTTTTGAAAACGCACATTTTAGATATAAAGACAGGATCAAATAGCGCTCAATTTCAATATTTTTCCCTTCTTTATACAACTAAAACATTTATAAACTCAGCTAAAACATGAGCTAAATTCAACTAAAACATTTATAAACTCAGCTAAAACAGTTATTTACCAATACGGTTCCCCTTCAAACCTTCTAGGAAGCTCTCAATGTTTACATCCGAAGATCCTCCTCTTCGCACCGCAGTCCTCGCACTGTCTCTTAGAGCCTCGACATTTTTCTTTACCTCCATCCCTTCGTCACTGAACAATTTTCTGATAGTTCTGGATATCTCTTTCCTTGGTATCAGTCCTTTCCCACCGCTCAATCTGTATCCAATTTTCCATTCATCGGCCATGAGCTTGCCGTTGGTGAATTGATCCGCCCACAATGGAAAACCTAGCATGGGAACTCCACCAGCTATGCTTTCAAGCATTGAGTTCCATCCGCAATGAGTAACGAATCCCGCAACGGATGGATGGGATAACACTTGCAGCTGATTGCACCATGGAACAACGAGCCCCTGCCCTTTTATCTCATCCAGAAAACCGTCTGGTAGGCTGTCTGAGACTGTTGAAGAGACTATGTCTGGACGAAGAGCCCAGAGGAACAACTGGCCGCTGTCCTTCAAACCCATCGCTATTTCCTCCAGCTGAGCTTTAGTGACAAAAACCATACTCCCAAAGGAAACGTATAGAACCGGACGATTAGGCTTTGCATCCAGCCACTTGGAACAATCACATTCTGTCCAAATGCTCGTTCTAACTGTCATGTCCTCGGAATGTTCACTATTCAAAAAACCGGAGGGAAGCAACGGACCAACATGCAGTACCGGAGGGTTGAAATTCACTTCCTTTCTTTCGAGATGGTCAAAAGAATTGCCAAGAATCCAATCTGCTTCGCGACATGCCTGTAAGGACCTATGAATCAGATCAAGAATGGCCTGTGACTCGGGGTCCGACTGACGTATGAATGACGGAAGATCTCGTGCTTCTAATGTAATGACCCCAGGTTTATGTAAATTTGAAAGTTACTGTGGTAAAAGACTAATACAGTTGTCGTTATGTTTTAAACAAAACTGTGGCAAACAATTTTGAATGAATAATTTAATTTAAATATTTTCTTGGAATTGCTGGCAGCCTCTAAGAGGTGAATCTTAAAGAAAAGGATCAGTTGTGATAACTGATGGAACAACCCCTCCAAAAAGGGGGAAAAGGCCCTAACTGAGGCATTCTGTGCTGTGGGGACAGACAGAGGAAAAAGAAAACAAAAATCTTGCTCCAAGAAGAAGGAGAGCAGGGAGGTTAAGTCTGGTGAGGACCAGATAACCTGGCACAAGGAGTGCGCTGTTCCTGTTGAGGGCTGGAGGCCTGCAGGATTGCTCGGGGGAGAACTCCGTCTGAAGGATGGATCTCATTGGCTGGGAGGAGAGCAGAAATTAAGCTCAGGTGACCTTCTGTTTGAACAAAAACCATTCCTGACAGAGGAAATCAGGTACGGTTCCAAACTGGTAGTCCCTGATAGAAAAAAAAATGAAAATGCATTAAAGTTGCAGTAATTTGAATAGGAAAAGACGGTTGTTTTTCCTAGATACTGTTAAAAGAATGTACCTTGTGAACTTGAGGTAGAAAACTGTTAGTTAATGGACAGACGGGATAATACCCGGGTCAAGTAAAGGTTACAGAGTTTGTGTAAGGCTGTATAGGAGTAGGTAGCCTGAGTCTGGGCACTGGTTACAAGTAACCGTCTCGATTCATTTCCATTAACAGAGTTCTTCCGTTCGACAGAAAAATAATGCATTTAGAACGCAACATCGCAGACCAAAAGACTGAATCCCGAGTCTAGATTTGGGAAAGATCATTAACATCCAGACTTAGCACTCTGAGCTAAAAAGCCGACTGCGGTTGGAAACAGTTCCGAATAATGGAGTAGTTAATAACAAAAACAGACATTAACCTGTGCAAAACTACTTAATGACTCTGTGTAGAGAGTATTCTTAAACGGGCGAACTTATAAAACAAAGAATAGTTATATTCTTCCAAATATTTACTATCGGGTCACGGTATTCACTGCATAAAAAGACTCCAACAAAGAACCTGTGACAAGGTCTTAACCGTGCACTGGTGGAATACAAACAAGTGAAAGAACTGTGTGATGTTGTACAGGCAAGACAGTGGTGTTAAATGTACGTTACACATTGCATGTAGCCCAGAAAAAGAAACATTTAAGCCAACCCGAGAACTGAAGTAAATAACTGTGAGAGATGATTTAATCATAGCAGAGAACCTGTGCATGCACACGGTGATGGGTATTATTCTTAGTATGGCCGAAAGGCGATGCATGCAAATAAAATTACAAACCCTCGTATGTAACACATGAACTGAAAAAAAAAAAAAAAAAACTATGCATGCAAACGTAAAATACAAACCCTCATATTAAACAGATGAACTGTAAAAAGTTATGCATGAAAGCCCGCGGGATTCCTTAAGGAAAGGGCTTGAGCGTTCAGACGCTGAACAGCCACCGAGACATATCATGTAGAATGATAGTATGCAACCCTTAGAAGTTGCAGAGAGCGTGAGCTGAAAACTGTCAACATAACCCAGTAACATCGAGGCGGAGGCCGCGTGCGAGCAAATAATGCCATAGTAAAATATAACCCACATATCTATTTGCAAAATCGGCAACCAAATGAAAATTCCATTAAAACACAGGAAAGGCTTAATGTCTATGTACTGTTGCAAATACTAGCAGCTTCGACGGAGCACTGTCCAAATATAATTATATCATTACATTCAAAAGGGGGTCAAGCCCCATAAAACTAAACGGGTTCTGATCTTAAACCCCAAATATTATATGGACCATACAATCAATATCAAGTTGTTACAGGACGGCCTGATAATTAATAGTAAAGATTGAACATACACGACAGAGCCGGAGGCTGTCTACAAGCGTAAATCTCGCAAGAGAGGATTCTCCGTCGTATGCAGCGAAGGCAGCTGTAAGGGTTTCCCACAGGGAATAACCGACAATGGAAGCAAGGAATTCGTGCTGAAACAATAAAGATTCATACCAAATTATATGTGACAGCTTTAGACTGAAACCTCTAATCACTATAAACCAGGGCAGGGTACGAAAAGTCATAACATACCTGTGTAATACCGGTGAGATGCGCCGCTGGAGAGAATGCCATAGATCGATCTGCAGCGTAGCAGGTTGCAGCTATACAAACCCGACAAGGAAACTATGAGAAAACTATAAGCGTTACCTCGGGGTTAACAAAAACTTCAAAACTTAACCAAGGACTGTCAACTAAATTTACCTGCGAGGATTCGATGCTGAACAGGAAGAAAACCCTGGAGGGTTGCAGTCTAGAAGCACAAGGGAGTTTGGTGTCGAACTGTGGGAGGAACATCGAACCAGGTCCGCAAAGACCGCGGCACCAAATGAAAACAATGACAAACTGAATCCACTTAAAAGTCTTAGTAAAACCCTTGACAATTGCCAACCCTTCGATCACCAAACCTGATCTGAACCGTCGAAGTAAGGCGGGAGCCTGTGGTGATAAAACCAAAGTCCGCAATCCCAAAGCATCACGTGGCTGGTGAAACCAGGTCATGCCACCTGCCCTGGAAGTACTGCCGCTTTTATGGTAAGGATGAGTTGTCATCAGGCACTGCGGCGGGACATCAAGTCCACACCATTAACCATTGGAAAATATCTCGAGCAGATTGTCATGGGTAGAGTAAATCCAAAGTATGGGATATGTTAACTCTGTGCTGTATGTATATAGAAAGGCAGATCGAATATGTATATCCGTAAACAATTGTGCATATATACATTAAGACACTCAGGCTTATGTATATGTTTAATAATTGCTCATGCTTATGTAAACGTTTTGATAATTGAAAAATAAAGGTAAAGTGCACTTGTAGGCATATAGATTGGCATGGTTATGGGTATAATGATTGGAAAGTCATATGAGCGTTATGTTTAGGTAAGTTGATATGTATAACTTTTAAAAAAAAAAATTATGGATATATGGATGGGGACGTGACAAATGGTATCAGAGCCCAGTTTCAACACTGTGGCCTCAGGTAGAACATATCCAGTATGCAGAAGCGTACACCAAGCAACTCATGCAGGCTAACAATGTACTTAACTGTGTTCTGTTTATTTGAACTGATATACAGAATTGCAACAATCAACAGTTAAAACCAGAAAGGAGACAAAATGCAAGAACCCGGCAGTAACCCTCAAGAGAATGCAGAACTGTGGGTGCAATTGGATGCAGAGTCACGGAGTACTCACCTTGCAATCCTGGAAACTGTCCAGGAATTGAAAAATGAAATGGCACGGTTGCGAGAGGACAACGCACGTCTGACAGTTGAACAGGAAAAGATTCTGAAGAGCCTGTCAGACAGGCAAAACCCACCCCTGTCCAACCCCAGTGCAGAACAGCAAAGGGTAACAGAAGAACAAAATCATCAAATGGAACCTGAAAATTCCGAAGATAAGGAGGATCACTCTGATAATGCACCTCAACAGCAAACATCAAAACGTCAGAAAGTGGAATTGCAGGGAGAATTCCGAAAGATTAAACCTCCACATTTTGATGGTGAGCAGGAGGAAGCTGTTGAAGCCTGGTTGATCAATATGAACAAGTATTTTCAGTTGTATGAGTACGACCACAACCTGAAAGCAAGATTGGCAATCTTCCAGTTACAAGGCAAGGCAACCTTGTGGTGGGAGGAAATCAAGATAGTCAAAGGGGTCAGCGAACGAACTATTACATGGGAAAAGTTCCAGAAGTATTTCAAGGAGAGGTACCTGACAGAGCGCTTCTATGATGAGAAGGCAAGAGAATTTCACGACTTAAGACTGGGACAGCAGACCATGGACGAGTTCATTAATCGTTTTACCTCGCTGCTACGTTATGTACCTTACATCAAGGAGGAAAAAGCCAAGGTTCAGAGATTTGTGAGCAGCCTACCTTCCTACATAAGGGAAAGGATTGAATTCGATAATCCTAGAACCATGGATGAAGCCATCCGTAAGGCGAGAATCTGTTACCAGCAGAGTAAACAGAAGGGGGACACTTCCAGCAAGAGATGGAATGAGAAAAGAAGTGGTCGGGTGGTTGGAAGCAGCAAAGGAAGTCGCAGCAGTGGGAATAAGAGTACTGGTAAAGGACTAAGTAGCAGACCTGCTGCAAGGAACGCGCCCCGGTCCAGACCAATGAGCGAATCTAAGGCAAATGAGCAGTCTGTTAGATCAGATGGTGAGGGGATGACCAGACCACCAGTGCAATGCTGGGGTTGTGGAGGACCCCACTATGTTAAAAACTGCCCACAGAGGAAAGGAACAGACCAAATATCTCAGATACATGAGGCATCAACGGTTGGGGACATGGCACGTAGTGTGCCCAGAATCAATGCGGCGCTGGAGGACCGTCAAGTGGAGTACCAGCCATCTATGATTGAATTCGAAGGTAAAATCTCAAACCTGTCCTTAGCTGTTCTTATAGACCCAGGGGCTACCTTAAGTTATATTAGTCCGAATATAGTAGAAAAGTGTAAACTGCAAGCTGAAAAATTCAAAAGTCCGTGGCTGGTCCAACTAGCTACAGGAGCCAAGAGACGAGTCTTGGCCAAGGTAAATAATTGTGCCTTAACCTTAGCAGGGCAGCCAATAGTGGCAGATTTGAATGTATTACTGTTGGGCTCCTATGATATTTTGATTGGGATGGACTGGTTGGAGAAACACTGGTCCTTGGTGAACTGCAAGACCAAGACCATATATTATAAGGATGACCTGGGAGATCAGCAGGAATTGCAAGGAATCAGACACCCTGTGCAGATTCGACCTATTACAGCTACCCAGTTAGCTAAGTGCATCAAGAAGAAATGCCAAATCTACGCTATCCAGGTGGGATACGCAAATCAGAAAGACACAACTGCCATGCTGGGTAACATTCCAATAGTGAAGGAGTTTGCAGATGTTTTTCCCGAGGAAGTGCCGGGATTACCACCAAAACGGAATGTGGATTTCACTATTGAGCTAATTCCAGGGGCAGCACCTATATCACGGGCACCCTATCGTATGAGTGTGCCAGAACTAACAGAATTAAAGATGCATCTACAAGAACTGTTAGATAAAAATTACATCCGTCCCAGCGTGTCGCCTTGGGGAGCCCCAGTGCTGTTCGTCAAAAAGAAAGATGGAACTTTACGGATGTGCATTGATTATCGCCAGCTAAATAAGCTTACAATCAAAAACAAATATCCTTTGCCTAGAATCGACGAGCTCTTTGATCAGGTGAAGGGGGCAACGGTATTTTCAAAAATTGATCTGCGATCTGGTTACCATCAGATCAGAATAAAAGAGGAAGATATCGCTAAGACCGCCTTCAGAACGCGGTATGGGCACTATGAGTTCGTGGTGCTACCTTTTGGGCTGACAAATGCACCTGCCACTTTCATGTGTTTGATGAACAGTGTGTTTCAGCGATTTTTAGACAAATTTGTGCTGATATTCATAGATGACATTCTGATTTACAGCAAATCAAGGAAGGAACATGAGGAACACCTTAGATTGGTGTTGCAAACTTTGCGGGAACATCAATTATATGCAAAGTTCAGCAAATGCGATTTTTACAAGGAGGAGATACAATATTTGGGCCACGTGATCACTAAAGAGGGCATCGCAGTGGATCCTGAGAAGATTAGAACTATAATGGAGTGGCCTATACCAAAGGACGTGGCAGACATTAGGTCCTTTATGGGGTTAGCAGGGTATTATAGAAGATTTGTCGAAGGCTTTTCAAGAGTAGCATACCCAATCACCTCTTTGCAAAAGAAAGGAAGAATATTTAAGTGGACCTCAGAGTGCCAGAAAAGCTTTGAGCAGCTCAAGCACTTACTTACTACTGCACCTATATTAAGTATCGCTGATCCTAACAAGGATTATGTAGTCTGCACGGACGCAAGCAAAGAAGGTGTGGGAGGAGTGCTGATGCAGGAAGGAAGAGTCATTGCTTATGAATCTAGAAAGTTGAAAGAGCATGAGCAGAAATACTCTGCTTACGACATGGAGCTGGCTGCTGTCATTCATGCCCTGAAAATGTGGCGACATTACCTTTTGGGCAGAAAATTTCTGTTATTAACAGACCACCACAGTTTAACGAACTACTTCAGTCAACCCACCTTGAATACAAGACAAGCTCGCTGGGCTGACTTCTTAAGTGGGTTCGACTTTGAAATTAAGCATCTAAAGGGTAAGGAGAACCGAGTAGCGGATGCATTAAGTCGGAAGGTGCAATGCGTGTGCAGAATTTCAGTTAGTAAGTGGCAAAGTACCTTATTGGAAAAGATAAAAATAGCGGCTGAACAAGATGCTGTTTATCAGCACATCAAACAGAAATTACAGCAGCAATCTGATAAGGAATTACAACAAGGGTACAAACTAGATGATGCTGATATGTTGTGCTTTAATAATAAGCTGTATGTGCCCAATGAAGACAGCATTAAGAAGCTGATTTTGGATGAATTTCATACCAGCCATTATGCGGGACATCCGGGCTACCAGAAAATGGTTACCACACTCCGCAAAGAATACTACTGGCCAAAAATGAAGAAAGAAATAGCTGAGTATCTAGCACGCTGTCTAGAATGTCAGCAAATTAAGGCGGAACACATGCACCCAGCAGGGCTGTTACAACCTCTACCCATTCCAGAATGGAAGTGGGAGACTATCTCCATGGATTTTATAACGGGACTGCCCAAGACCAAGAAGCATAATGATTCCATTATGGTGGTAGTGGATAAGCTGAGTAAGGCAGCACACTTCATACCTGTGCAATCGACATATAAGGCTGTACAAATTGCCCATATTTTCATGCAGCATGTGTTCAAATTGCATGGGCTGCCGAAAGTGATTATCTCCGATCGGGATGTCAAGTTTACATCAACCTTTTGGAGGACATTGTTTGCTGAACTGGGAACACAGCTGAATTTTAGTACAGCCTATCATCCCCAAACAGATGGTCAAACAGAACGAGTAAATCAAGTTGTGGAAGACATGCTGAGAGCATGCGTTATGATGAAGCCAACTCAATGGGAGGACTATCTCCACTTAGTCGAATTCGCATACAACAATGGGTACCATTCCTCAACTCAGATGAGTCCTTTTGAGGTTATGTATGGGCGGAAGTGCCGCACACCCGCAAGCTGGGGTGGACCGGAAGACAGGTTGCGAATTGGTCCTGATATGTTACAGGAAATGGAGAATACAGTAAAAAGGGTGCGTACTAACTTGAAAGCCGCTCAGGACAGGCAGAAAAGTTTCGCTGATCAAAAAAGAAGATTTAAGGAATTCCAGGTTGGGGATCATGTATTTGTGAGGATCCAACCAAGAAGGAGTACCTTGCAGTGGAGCAGATGTGCCAAACTAGCACCTCGTTACTTTGGGCCTTTCCAGATCTTGGCCAAAGTAGGACCGGTCGCCTATCAACTTGCCCTACCAAACCATATTAGGATTCACAATGTGTTTCACGTATCCGTATTAAAGCAATACGTTTACGATCCTAAACATGTGATTCAATGGCAGAATGTGCGGGTAAGAAGTAATCTGGTTATTATGGATAAGCATTGTTTATAAACTGAAAAATAACTAAATCTGTTTCTGTTTGCAGGTCGAGCCGGAAGGCGAGGTTCTGGTCGAACCACTGACCATTCTCGACCGGAGAGAAGTGCAGCTGCGGAAACGAGTTATTTCCCAAGCTAAAGTGCAGTGGCAGCACTATGGACCAGAGGAGGCCACTTGGGAAGATGAGGAACTCCTTAGAGAGGCTTATCCAAACCTGTTTACAGGAGATAGACATCGGGACGATGTCCAATCTCAGGAGGGGGAGATGTAATGACCCCAGGTTTATGTAAATTTGAAAGTTACTGTGGTAAAAGACTAATACAGTTGTTGTTATGTTTTAAACAAAACTGTGGCAAACAATTTTGAATGAATAATTTAATTTAAATATTTTCTTGGAATTGCTGGCAGCCTCTAAGAGGTGAATCTTAAAGAAAAGGATCAGTTGTGATAACTGATGGAACAACCCCTCCAAAAAGGGGGAAAAAGCCCTAACTGAGGCATTCTGTGCTGTGGGGATAGACAGAGGAAAAAGAAAACAAAAATCTTGCTCCAAGAAGAAGGAGAGCAGGGAGGTTAAGTCTGGTGAGGACCAGATAACCTGGCACAAGGAGTGCGCTGTTCCTGTTGAGGGCTGGAGGCCTGCAGGATTGCTCGGGGGGAGAACTCCGTCTGAAGGATGGATCTCATTGGCTGGGAGGAGAGCAGAAATTAAGCTCAGGTGACCTTCTGTTTGAACAAAAACCATTCTTGACAGAGGAAATCAGGTACGGTTCCAAACTGGTAGTCCCTGATAGAAAAAAAAATGAAAATGCATTAAAGTTGCAGTAATTTGAATAGGAAAAGACGGTTGTTTTTCCTAGATACTGTTAAAAGAATATACCTTGTGAACTTGAGGTAGAAAACTGTTAGTTAATGGACAGACGGGATAATACCCGGGTCAAGTAAAGGTTACAGAGTTTGTGTAAGGCTGTATAGGAGTAGGTAGCCTGAGTCTGGGCACTGGTTACAAGTAACCATCTCGATTCATTTCCATTAACAGAGTTCTTCCGTTCGACAGAAAAATAATGCATTTAGAACGCAACATCGCAGACCAAAAGACTGAATCCCGAGTCTAGATTTGGGAAAGATCATTAACATCCAGACTTAGCACTCTGAGCTAAAAAGCCGACTGCGGTTGGAAATGGTTCCGAATAATGGAGTAGTTAATAACAAAAACAGACATTAACCTGTGCAAAACTACTTAATGACTCTGTGTAGAGAGTATTCTTAAACGGGCGAACTTATAAAACAAAGAATAGTTATATTCTTCCAAATATTTACTATCGGGTCACGGTATTCACTGCATAAAAAGACTCCAACAAAGAACCGGTGACAAGGTCTTAACCGTGCACTGGTGGAATGAAAACAAGTGAAAGAACTGTGTGATGTTGTACAGGCAAGACAGTGGTGTTAATTGTACGTTACACATTGCATGTAGCCCAGAAAAAGAAACATTTAAGCCAACCCGAGAACTGAAGTAAATAACTGTGAGAGATGATTTAATCATAGCAGAGAACCTGTGCATGCACACGGTGATGGGTATTATTCTTAGTATGGCCGAAAGGCGATGCATGCAAATAAAATTACAAACCCTCGTATGTAACACATGAACTGAAAAAAAAAAAAAAAAAACTATGCATGCAAATGTAAAATACAAACCCTCATATTAAACAGATGAACTGTAAAAAGTTATGCATGAAAGCCCGCGGGATTCCTTAAGGAAAGGGCTTGAGCGTTCAGACGCTGAACAGCCACCGAGACATATCATGTAGAATGATAGTATGCAACCTTAGAAGTTGCAGAGAGCGTGAGCTGAAAACTGTCAACATAACCCAGTAACACCGAGGCGGAGGCCGCGTGCGAGCAAGTAATGCCATAGTAAAATATAACCCACATATCTATTTGCAAAATCGGCAACCAAATGAAAATTCCATTAAAACACAGGAAAGGCTTAATGTCTATGTACTGTTGTAAATACTAGCAGCTTCGACGGAGCACTGTCCAAATATAATTATATCATTACATTCAAAAGCGGGTCAAGCCCCATAAAACTAAACGGGTTCTGATCTTAAACCCCAAATATTATATGGACCATACAATCAATATCAAGTTGTTACAGGACGGCCTGATAATTAATAGTAAAGATTGAACATACACGACAGAGCCGGAGGCTGTCTACAAGCGTAAATCTCGCAAGAGAGGATTCTCCGTCGTATGCAGCGAAGGCAGCTGTAAGGGTTTCCCACAGGGAATAACCGACAATGGAAGCAAGGAATCCGTGCTAAAACAATAAAGATTCATACCAAATTATATGTGACAACTTTAGACTGAAACCTCTAATCACTATAACCCAGGGCAGGGTACGAAAAGTCATAACATACCTGTGTAATACCGGTGAGATGCGCCGCTGGAGAGAATGCCATAGATCGATCTGCAGCGTAACAGGTTGCAGCTATACAAACCCGACAAGGAAACTATGAGAAAATTGTAAGCGTTACCTCCGGGTTAACAAAAACTTCAAAACTTAACCAAGGACTGTCAACTAAATTTACCTGCGAGGATTCGATGCTGAGCAGGAAGACAAACCCTGGAGGGTTGCAGTTTGGAAGCACAAGGGAGTTGGTATCGAATCGTGGAAGGAACATCGAACCAGGTCCGCAAAGGCCGCGGCACCAAATGAAGACAATGACAAACTGAATTCACTTAAAAGTCTTAGTAAAACCCTTGACAATTTCCAACCCTCCTATCACCAAACCTGATCTGAGCCGTCGAAGTAAGGCGAGAGCCTGTGGCGATAAAACCAAAGTCCGCAATCCCAAAGCATCACGTGGCTGGTGAAACCAGGTCATGCCACCTGCCGTGGAAGTACTGCCGCTTTTATGGTAGGATGAGTTGTCAACAGGCACTGCGGCGAGACATCAAGTCCACACCATTAACCATTGGAAAATATCTCGAGCAGATTGTCATGGGTAGAGTAAATCCAAAGTATGGGATATATTAACTCTGTGATGTATGTATATAGAAAGGCAGATCAAATATGTATATCCGTAAACAGTTGTGCATATATACATTAAGACACTCAGGCTTATGTATATGTTTAATAATTGCTCATGCTTATGTAAACGTTTTGATAATTGAAAAATAAAGATAAAGTGCACTTGTAGGCATATAGATTGGCATGGTTGTGGGTATAATGATTGGAAAGTCATATGAGCGTTATGTTTAGGTAAGTTGATATGTATAACTTTAAAAAAAAAAAATTATGGATATATGGATGGGGACGTGACATCTAAGTTTGGTACGCCTGGAATAAAATCAATCGAAATGCTGCCCTCATCAGCTGCAGATAAATCACACTGATAATAATTAAAATCCAAAATAAAATTAAACAAGATGCCTACTAATGAAGACCTGCGCAAATATATCTGCAAGCTTCTGTAAGCAGGATTTCAAATGAAAAAACTAGTTAAAGCACCCAGAAACCTTACCGGTTCCTTCATAAAGATTGCGACGGAGATCCTCCAGCAGATGTGCGTGATAGTGGATCGAATAAAGAAAGGTAGGCTGTGTCCAAAACAAAATCCAGGGAATACCTAAGTTCTTTGTGACTTCAAATGACCAGGGAAGGTTACTATCAGCTATGACACAAGAAATTGCCGGCCCTGTCTTGTTGAGATTTTGAAGGAGTCGTTCCAACCCTCCTGCTATATTATCTACAGAGCGCATAAAATCGATCAATCTGGCTGCCCGATCGAAATCCAGAGGTAATCCATCAGAGATTTGAACAGAGCGAATATCAAGACCAACATTAAGCGCTTCATTCTCAAGAGGGTCGTTTCGTTCAGCACTGTGATTGTTAGCCTTAGTGATCTGCTGGTGCCTGTGGTGCGTGTTAACGAACGTGCTTTCTTCGCCAAGTGCATCATGGGATTTATGTGACCTTGCGCTGGGTATGGAAACAGGAGGGCATGCAAGGATTCCGGATTGCGAGCCATTGGATTGTTCGATTGTGAGCTTCAACGTTCCTCGGCTACGGACTAATTAAGTCACAACGGACTCATTAACTCACACTCGCATGGATTGTAATATAAGGATTGGTTGGAGTACGTTTAGCGGTCGCTTTCTCTTCACTGATACTGTGATACGATCTCTGGTTATTTTACAATACTTTGACTCGATGCTTCGAGCGCGCATTGAATCTGAAAATGTTGAAAAGCGAAAACCGTGATATACAAGTAATGAGCAATGACATATGTACTGTGATACGATCTCTGGTTATTTTACAATACTTTGACTCGATGCTTCGAGCGCGCATTGAATCCGAAAATGTTGAAAAGCGAAAACCGTGATATACAAGTAATGAGCAATGACATATGCAATGAGTCATATGATTCATATGGGCCAATTGACAAATATTAAACGTATCGTTGGTTATTTTCGAAGTGATTATTGTCGTACTTTACTATCTTTATGATATGAATATAAATATAGAGTAGCTAATATCTTTAAGATATGTTAATCAAGTCAAGTCTATAAGAATAGAGTAGCTAGTATTTTAGAATGCAAATTTAAACATTATGTACTAAGTTTGTTTGTTTATTTATTTGGTTTATGTGATAACCATAAAGGGATATTTAATGGGTTGAATATTAAGTTAATTATTAATTTATTGTATGGTGTTAAATTTTTATAATTGAAAGTGTTTTTATAAAATAAAAATAAATGTTAATAAAAATAATTTTTGGTAAGTATGAGAATAAAATAATATTCAATAATTTTAAAGTTTATTTTCTTAACATATAAGCATGGTGTGATATTCATAATGATTGAAAGAGTATGATAAGCATGGTGTGATATTCATAATGATTGAAAGAGTATGATAGGTAAAAAATCTATAAAAATGATTTATTGGAAAATTTATTTTATCTTTTTTGTTTTTTTTTAACAAAATTATATTGTTAAAGAAATATTTTTTTTAGTATTTATATAAAGAAGTATTTTGTATAAATAAATTTGGTTGTTTTTGGTGTAAGTTAGGTATGATTTTATATTACTTTCAATAAAATATAATATTTTTATAATTATTGGGATATCATTCACAAAATTTATGTTATAGCTGAAAACAATTTTTGTCTAAATTATCATTTCATCTTTTAAGACAGATTCATATAATATATGGTACTTAGATTTACTTGAAAATCACTTAATTAACTTAGAAATAGAGTTCTTAACTAGATTAGCTTGCCTACTCAGATACAGGAAATCCAAAACAAACATCTTGATTAATTAGGTCACAAGAGAGTCCACTAGAATTGTTATAAGGTCACCTCCCTCTTTATCACTACCAATGAAGTCCATGTCTATAAATTTCTTAGCAAGAATATATATGTTATTGTCTAGTTCTCTGAGTTACAACATGAAGGCATCTTTACTAAGTAGAATTTCAACTCATGCCTCACTTCTAGGGCCTTTCCCATGATGGTTTTAATTTTCCAATAGAGATTGATTGGTTGCATATGTTTGATCTACCTTGCGCTGGTGTTTCTCAGATGTCATATCACATGATTAATATTCTCCTCTATGTCTACATCATATTGGAAATGTCATTCCATCGAAGCTTGTTTCCTTCGAAGTCGATTTCCAACCTTATAACACAAGAGGTGTTTTCTTGTTATGAAGTAGCAAAGGATTCAACATTCACATGAACCCTTGAATAATGATGCTTCCTTCTCCTAATATGTCTAAGGTGACCTTTAGAAGTATTGTGATGCAACACGATAAATTGTAGACCAAAGGCAAGAAGTATGAGGAGAAAACTTCTAAGGGGAGTTAGTATTTGAATGATGAAACCCAATGGTGACCACCATCCAAGAGAAATAATAGAAAATATATGGGAGGGTTGGGCCAAGAAGTAATAAAAAAGGCAATGGTATAGGAAGCAAGGAAGTGAGTTGGGAGGTGAATTTAGGTTGATAGAGTGGCAGGTTTTCCTGAATCTGTTAAACAAAATCGAATACCTTTAAGAATGGGAAATGGAAATAAAAAGCAAGTAAATTCAGATGCCAAAAAAAAAAAAACAAACAAGCTTACCCAAACAACATTTAGAGTTGGGTGTCCCCCAAAAACACATAATGTTTAAGCTAGCTACCCATAAATTACGAAATAATTTCCATCATGGGTGAGGAATGCACTGGGGTTGAGTTCCAATAATCATTAAATGTAGGAGTGAACATCCATGAGTGCAAACTAAGTTTCAGGTGATATCCTTTAATATCATTTTCATTCATTCGAACACGTAGATTATCTTAACAATCCATCTACCACATGCCCATGATTTCACATGGTGGCATTTACATGGGGAGGGGCATCATGTGTCTAAATATTACATATGTGTTATAGATTAAAAAATCCATAAAAAAATTGGGATATATATATATATATATCAAGCATAAAGAAAATTTTGGACCACTAATGACTGTAGATGGTTTGGTTTCATATGAAAGAAAAAAAAATAGCCCCATGTCCCTTTCTATTGCTCTATATTTTCATCTCTACAAAAATCTAGTGACATTAATTACTAAATTATTGAACTTTAGTCCATACTGAAAACAAATATTTGAACATCTGGTTGATAGTGCCTTCTCTTGCTCTCCAAGAGAATCTAAGTTACATTTAAGTGGTTCAAAAGACAAGATATGCTATGTTGACGGTGTTGGACCCATCAACATTCAGGTGTTCACCCCGGTATGAAGTCCCAACTAGACCTCACACCATTTGGTGTGGGAGTCCCATCCATTACGATGGCCCGGTTGCCATTATCTTAAATATTTGCCTCAACTCTTGCTTGTCAGCACAAGGGAGTGGTCTTTGTTTCTTGCGAGAAGTGAGGTTCACATGCCTGGTGATTGTAAGTGTCTCTTGTGTCAATGGTTCTTTCACCGTAGAGGGAGAGGATGGGAGTCAGTCCCATGTTGGTTGGGAGTAGTCCCAACTCTGCTAGGAACACAGAACATAACAGGACGTTCACATCTTCCAGTGTTATAGTCCACATGGATGCGGCAGTCACAAAACACAAGGGAAGATAGTCCGCCCGAGTACAATGATTGTTATAGCAAGTTTTATGTGAAAGGTTTGTCTCATGTGTGGCAGAGTAGTCTACATGAGCAAGACAACATTAGCAACATATACAATATATTTTCATTAACATATATGTATTACAACAAGTGAATTTTTTCAAGAGTTAAACACAAGTTAAAGAAACATGCATTACAAGTGTTATAGATTAGTTACAATACATGTTTTAAAATGTGATGGCGTGTGAGCAGGTTTCTTAATTAAGCGAAAGTTCCAAGACACATCATTACACCATAAATCACTAACCCCGCGTGCGGGGCATTGGAGCCACTACTTACTCCTCCAAGAAACGATTACAAGCTCTCAAGGCTGTGGGGGAGGAGATGAGGTGAAAAATTTCCTTGCATGTACAAATGAGGGGGTATTTATAGTGAAGGGTGAAACTGACCCTTGTGGCTATTCGACTAACCTCAACAAGTGGGTCTCTTGGACTTCCACATTAAATTACATTGATTGCCAGTATGGCTCATAGTAGAGATGTGGACAACATGACTCGTGACATGACTCGACATGACAATGTTGGTACATCCATGCTACTGCTGGTGTGCATGTCGAGCTGCAATGCTGTTGGGTGATGGATGTCCTCATAGTGTGTCACAACCTCACCTCCACATGGAAAAGTGCATGGAGTCTCTGATGGTCATTGGTTCTCTTGATGTTGTATTCACACATTGCTCCTTGCTTGTATGTTGGTAAGATTGATAGGCTCATTCGTTCGCAAAAGATGCATGTTCATCCATCTGTCCGTTGGTGAGCACACCTTGCATGTTTGCTCGTTCATCCTTCTGCGAACACATATTTTCATGATCAACAGTTCACGAGCACATCTCTTTGCATGCATCATATCTTCGTCCATTGGTGAAAATGTCCTTCTACATGTACTCCCTTTGTTCATCCCATCGTCGTGCCATGTTTGTTTGTGTACCTATGTCTGTAGTCACTCATGATGAGATGCCATCAAATCCATAAACCTCTTAGTCTACCATGATGCATGATCATTTCAGATGCAGATGATCGAGAAACATGAAAAGGTTGTGAGGTGAGATGGAGGCTTCGAGTACTACTGATGAAAACTACGTAGGAGTCACACAATGATGAAGATGGGTAATCCAGATCGACGGTGACTATCCGTGGGGTTTGGCTCAACTAGAGGAAAAAACTGCGTAGTTTTTGAGAGGAATAGTTAGGGCTGCAAAAAGGTTGGGCAAGCAAAATCTGTGTAATTTATGGAATGAGCAGGTAGCGAGAGCTTGGCAGCAAAAAATGCACAATTCTTGGGGGAAATGGTAGTCAGTTGTTGGGTCATTGGTAGCAAAAACTACGCAATTGCTGAGGGGAACTGGTAGTCAACTGTTGGGTCAATGGTAGAAAAAATTTGCTCAATTCCTAAGGGGAACTGGTAGTTAGCTACTAGTATCCTGGTGGTAAAAACTGCACAATTCCTTAGGAGAATTGGAAGTCACTTGCCATATCTTGGCATAAAAACCTAGCAATTCCTGGAGGAAACTAGCAGTCAGCTGCTGCAGCTTGATAAATAAAATTGTGCAATACCTGGAGGGAACTGTGAGTCGACTGCTGGGAGCTGCTGGCAGGAAAAACTACGTTGATGCTAGGAGGTTGGCCTTTTGGTCACCTGTGCACAGTTTCTGAGTTGATCGGACTACTAGGCAATAGAGGACTTTCTCATGAAAATTGCATAATTTTCTCATTGACAAGCCTGTCGATTATCGGGAGAGATGGCTGGAAAAATTGCGCAATTTTCTTTGTGAGCAACCCATTGACTATCAGGAGAGATGGTTGGAAAAGTTGTACCATTTTCTGAGGGAGACAAGGATGGGCACTAGGCATCTATCCGGCCTATCTGCACAATTTTCTCAGTCAGCGGAGCAGGCAAGGTCTGTAACCTCTATGCAATTTTTGAGGGGACTCAGTCCTGGGGTGGCTGCTAGGTCAAACTCTCTGGTTGACCAACATGAAGGTTTATTGATTTTCTTGTGGACAATGTAGCTTGAAATTGCTTGCTTGGTGCTTCTGCGCTGTTGTGCGTGATGGTCAATCAAGTCGATGGCGAGGTGATGGTCCGGCTATCAGAGGGGAATTCAGTCGTCAGAACTTCAACAAAGTGACTAAGTGTGTGAATGAGTGAAAGATGCATACGAGATCTTGCAAACACATACTTACTTGACTTGACAACGAGATGACTCAAACCATCCCGACACACATGCTCAACATGATTAATTGATGGTATAAGCGACAAACGCAACACTTGTGATTGATCATTGGTTGATTGTGACGATGCTTGTGTGACAGTGAATGTGAGTCCATGTGTGAGTGTGACAGATGTTTTCATAATGAACACAACAATTATACATGAAGTCAAGACTTTGGGTATAACCAGAATAGGGTCACAAGCATGACTTTGACATCAACATGTAAGAAGTTGGGTGAAATGATCAAGCAAGGTGGGTGTGAATACTCACACGACCTCACAAATTGATCCCTAGTGTGTGCAATCATCAAGTGAAACTCTCAAGGGAGGCTCCAAAATTGGGTGCAGGCCAAAATTTTGGAGGGTGGTAGTAGCCGCTACAACACTTAGCAACACACTAGTAGAAGTCTAGCTTCTCTGTGTTGGTTCATTGGTAGCACAAGGCCTTGGTCTTTCGGGGAGTATTGAATCAATGTGTAGGTTACTTCGGCTTCCCAACTTACCTCATGGACATACATGGTTCACCTTTTTCTAGCTTAGTCAAACACAATCAAAATTTCATCTTGATCACAATGTTCCGAATTCGGGAAGGGTAGTTTAGCTCACGAGTTGAAGATTTTCAAAGTATAAGTTTTCATCTCTAGTGTTGCTCTGCTACCAGTAGTTCTAGACAGTACTTTGGAGGAGTCACGTAGGAACACACACATTGCTCCACTGCCGACGAGTCTGGTCAATACCCGATGGAGTTGCATGCTTCACCTCTATGTGCAGGAAGCCTTTATCTTCTTTCGCCTTTGTATTTTTCAAGAGGACTTTGCATAGGAACTTATTTATTTTTGGGGTATAAGAGGGATCCCGAATTATTGAGAGAAGAAGAGGTTGTTCCTTCAAAGAAGCATGTAATACCTATAACATAGGTTTGCTCATTTAGATTTTTCCCTTCTCCATTTATACTAGTTGGATGGGCTTGAACACACAGAGTAGAAGGCTGAGTGCAGGCATGGGGCTTCCCAGTGTGGACACAGGTTCATGGTTGGACCAAAACTTCCCTCGCAAACGACTCATATTTTCCATAAAGACTTCATTGGCTGAAGGTTATAACCAAGCACAGAGAAGACGGACACAAGACTGGCCAAGTGTTGCACTGTCACAAGTTTCTTCAAATATCAACCACATACTCTATTCAAAATCTAGAACGCAGTAGTTGGAAGCACTTATTTCCAGAAACAAAAATAGTAAGGTATCAAGAAAACAAAACAAACATAAACAAAAATAGTAAGAAGAACAAACGAGATGAGAACAAAGATAGTAATTAAGGCAAACAAAATGAAAACAACAAGAAGCAAGCAAACTATGTACATGGCACGGGATGCGGCCCATCCTACTATAAATAATGCTTGAGATCTTGGCTGTTGACAGGAAGGTTGTCAAACCTCCCATCAAGTGATTATAGTCGGTACGTGTTTTGGCCAAGCTTCTCCTGGACTTTGTACATATTTTATATCGACGTATCATGGATTGAACGCAACAAGTTCTTACATAATAGACAGGATGACAGATAACCAAGTATTGATAGAAGTACAAGTCCTCATGTACTTCACCTAGCTTGTTTTAAGAGTCGTACATGGTCCATGTGAAACTAACCTACGGACACAAACAAGCAAACAAACAAAAAACCAAAGAAAGAAGTAGAAGCAAATGCATATGCAAAGCGAGTTGGCAAAAAAACAAGCAAGCAAGCAAACACACAAAGAAAGAAGAAATCAGACATGCAAGAAAACAACTCAAAGCAAATACTACTCCTACTCCTAAGCTAATAGTGAATGGGTCGTCACATGTGAAGTGGTACTTCAAATACAGCCAACGACACATTGGTCAACCCATGTTGGTGAAGGCTTAGTTTGTGATCATCGCAGTTGCGTAAACCAGCAAGCATGAAAGATATAACGATGAAGATGTACAGACTTCGAGCTTACAAGCATCCATAGAACAAAAATTAGTGAAAGCGCATGTGATGCAATCTATGGACTTTCCATGGTGTTGTGCTACACTACGTACATATGTTGAGTGTATGCATTCCCTTGACTATGACATGCAAGAAAACGTGAGAAAGGTAGACCACTTATGTTGTGAAAGTGTGCTTTCTATGTAATATTCCTCCAATGCATGAGCGATGGGATCGTGTAGTTCGAGTGGAGGAAGTGAAGTCTGAGTTTTAGATTGATTTTGAATGCAAATCAAAGAGTGATGAGGAGCCTTGAGTGTTTCAACAATTTCCTAATCAAAAGCAAAACCAACCTTAGGACAATGAGGACCTGACATAACCATCAGCTCTGGCTGAAGTGCCTTGATAGTTTGTGGGGTTTCGAATTCATCAACAGATAGATCGTTGTACACTAGTGTCTTAGATAGATTAACAACGATTGAATCAACCTCGTGATCAAATGAAGAAGTAGAGAGATCACGAAAACCAAGATTATAAAATTCAAGATGTTTGTTAACATCCTCATGATTTGTTGAATTAGGTAGATGGGTAGATGAGAAGCAAGGATGTTCACCCTCTTTGTTTTCATAAATGACAGATGACAAATTTGACAGATTTTTGAAGTAAGATGTGTTCTCTCCGCAATATGATGACAGACTGATATCTAATGTGTCCTATGAATGATTGATAGTGGGAACATCTAGGAATGAGTTTTCATAGGGGAAGTCAATAGTGGTAGAACCATAAGGGATGTCCGGATAGAGTGGGTGATACATGGATGGAAGGGATTCATCCTTCACTGCGGGTTCTTCTTTAGATTCCCTAACACACTCATCATGAATGATGGTGCAGGTTGGCTTCATAACACCAACTCCATCATCAACTTGATCCTCATTCACAATAGGTGAGGAGTCTGGAATGGAAGAGCACAAGACAATATAATCCAGAGGTTGAGGGAATGAATCAACGTGACAACTAATAGGGTTGTAAGCCAAATCTACGTAGATATCAAGAGAAGGTGGGGTGGGAGGATGTGTAAGTTTAACAGATGTGTATGCATGTTCTCCCACATCACTCTGCAATGGTAGAGCTATTAGATGAAGTGAAGGTGGACAATCACTTGTGACAGCAGTTGTGCCTGCTTGTGATTACACAACTCCATCACCGAGGTATGTTGAGAAGGTTTCAAATGATTTCAAGAATTGTGGATTTTTGGATATGTAAAGAAGATACTCAAATATTACATTGAGAAATTCCCAATCAATTTCATCTTTGGGAAATTGGCATGCAAGATTACAAAAGTGTGTGTGAAACTGTTCAATGGATTCATCGGGTGCTTTTCGTAATTCCAAAATTTCTTTGTCGAGTGCTTTATGATTAAAGTGATTGAAAGCATGGTCTATCTCTACACTAGATGAGAAAGAGAATGAATATATTTTTTAGGTAGCGTGGCACACCAGTGCATGGGGTACCCTTGAAGTGTGTAGACAAATAATGCGCAGGTCATGTATTCTTCAAAGAGTCCATGTCTTTCACATGAGCCTACAAAACCGACCGTGCGCCTAACCAAGGCTATGTAGCCTCCACCGTCATATGTTTTATGTGACAAGTTATCTGAGAGCTTCTCTGAGATAATGAAGTCTTTTCCATAAGACATACACTTTGTAAGAGAATCTCTGTAGTTAGTCATGATAGATATGTAGAGATTCAAAACATATGTGAGGACTCAGCTTGTCATCTGGCCCTCCTTCTACTGTAAAAGATGTTAACTGTGCTAGACCCACAAACATTCAGGGGATCACTCTGGTATGAAGTCCCAACTAGAGCTCACACCGTTCGGTGTGGGAGTCCCATCTGGTTCAATGCCCTGATTTCCATTATATCAAATATTTTCCTCAACTCTTGCTTGTCATCATAGGATTCTGGTCTGCTTTGTCTTGCGAGAAGTGATTTTTGCGTGCCTAGTGATTGTAAGTGTCTCTTGTGTCAATGGTTATTTCACTATAGAGGGAGAGAGTGGGAGTGAGTCCCAAGTCGGTTGGGAGTAGTCCCAACTTTGCTAGGAACACACAACACAATAGGATGTCCACAACTTCTGGTGAAATAGTCCACATGGATGCGGCAGTCACAACACATAAGGGAAGATAACACATATAACACTCAGCGGATTAGTCTGCATGAGTACAACGGTTGTTATAGCAAGTTCTATGTGAAAGGTCTGTCTGATGTCCGGGAGAGTAGTCTACATGGGTGAGACAATGTTAACAACATATACAACACATTTATAGTAACATATATGTATTACAAAAAGTGAATTATCTCAAGTGCTAAACATAGGTTAAAGCAACATGCATTACAAGTGTTAAAGATTAGTCTTCAATGGTCATTGGCTCACTTGATGTTGCATTCACACATTTCTCCTTTCTTTTATGTTGGTAAGCTTGACAGGTTCATCCATTCGTGAAAGGTGCATTTTCATCCATCCGTCTGTTTGTGAACACATCTTGCATGTTTGCTCATCTGTCCATCTGTGGACACATATTTGCATGATCATCTATTTGCAAGTACATCTCTTTGCATGCATCATATGTTTGTTCATTGGTGAACATGTCTTTATGTGTGTGCTCCCTTTGTTTATCCAATCCATTGTTGTGCCATGTTTACCTGTGTACCCATGTCTACAGTCACTCATGATGAGATGACATCAAATCCATAAACCTCCTAGTCTACCATGATGCATGGTCATTTTAGATGCAGGTGATCGAGAGAGGTGACAAGGTTGTGAGGCGGGATGGAGGCTCCGGGTACTACTGATGAAAACTGTGCCTGAGTCATTGGGTGATGAAGATTGGAAATTCAGATCGATAGTGACTATCCACGGGGTCTGGCTTAGCTAGAGGACAAAACTGCGTAGTTTTTTAGAGGAACAGTCTGGGCTGCAAAGAGGCTGGGCAGGTCAAATCTGCACAATTTATGGAACAAGCCGGTAGCTCGAGCTTGGCAGCAAAAATTTCGTAGTTCCTGAGGGGAACAAGTAGTCAGCTCCTGGGTCATTGGAAGAAAAAACTGCATAATTCGTGAGGGAAACTAGTAGTCAGGTGCTTGGTCATTGGCTACAAAAATTGCACAATTCCTTAGGGGAACTAGGATTCAACTACTGGGAGCTTAGCAGCAAAAAAGGGCAATTATTGAGGGGAACTGGCAGTCAGCTATTAGGAGCTTGGCATAAAAAACTATGCAATTCCTGGAGGGAACTGGTTGTCAGCTACTGGAGCTTGGCAGCAAAAACTACGCAATTCATGAAGGGAACTATCAGCTGGCTATTGGGAGCTGCTGGTGGGAAAAAATACATTGATGCTGGGAGGTTGGGATGCTGGTCACCTCTGCATAATTTCTGAGCTTATCAGACTACTCGACGACAGAGGGCTTGCTCATGAAAATTGCACAATTTTTCTGGGTGAGCAGCCTGTCGACTGTTGGGAGAGCTGGCTGGAAAAACTACACAATTTTCTAGGTGAGGAGCAGGTTGACTGTCGGGAGAGTTGGCTGGAAAAACTGCGCAATTTTTTGAGGGATATAGGGAAGGGTATTAGGTGTCTGTCTGTCCTGTCTGCACAATTTTCTCAATCAGTGAAGCGGGCAAGGTTTGTAACCTCTATGCAATTTTTTAGGGGAGTTACTCCTGGGGTGGCTGTCGGGTCAAACTCTTTGGTTGACCGTCATGAAGGTTGATTGATTTTCTTGTGGATAGTGCAGCTTGAAATGGCTTACTTGGTGCTTCTGCGCTGTTCTGGGTGACAGTCAATCAAGTCGATGGTGGGGTGATGGTCGGACTGTTAGAGGGGAATCTGGTCATTAGAACTTCAACAAAGTGACTAAGTGTGTGAATGAGTGAAAGATGCATACGTGATCTTGCAAACACATACTTACATGACTTGACGATGAGACGACTCAAACCATCCTAACACACATGCTCAACATGACTGATCGATGGTGTAAGCAATAAGCACGACACTTGTGATTGATCATTGGTGAACTGTGAGGATGCTTGTATGACACTGAATGTGGTTTCGTATGTGAGTGCGATATATGTTTTCATAACGAACACATCAAGTATACATAAATTGAAGAATTTGAATATAACCAGAACATGGTCGCAAGCATAACTTTGACATCAACATCCAAGAAGTTGGGTGAAATGATCAAGCAAGGTGGGTGCGAAGACTCACATGAGCTCACAGAGTGATCCCAAGTGTGTGCAGTCATCAAGTGAAACTCTCAAGGGAGGCTCCAAAAATTTGGGTGCAGGCAAAAATTTTGGAGAATGGTTGTAGTCACTACAACACACTACTAAACAAATGGTACTTTTAAGACATTTTTTTAAGGCAAAATAATTTTTTTGTCTTAAAAATTAACATTTTATTTAATTATTTTACATTAAAAGTTAATATTAACTGAATTGTCCTAAATATAAATTTTAAGATAAAAACAATTTGAGACAAAAATATTTTAGGACAAAACTTTATATTTAAGACAAAAACAGTTTGAGACAAATATTTTATGACAAAAACAATTTGAGACAAAAACATTTAACGAAAAAAATTATATTTAAGACAAAAACAGTTTAAGACAAAAATATTTTAAGACAAAACTTTATATTTAAGACAAAAAATAGTTTGAAACAAAAATATTTCAGGGCAAAAATTTATATTTAAGACAATGGTCATTTAAGGCGATGACAATTAAGATGAAACCCATTTAAGACAATTAACAATTTAGACAAAACCATATCAATTTAAGACAATATTATTTAACACCTACAAAATTGACTCTGATAGTGCACCCTAAGACTACCACCTTGTAAGCTACTACTCTCTTGCGCCTATATTGAGGTTTTTATTTCACTTAGCATTCACATTATCTTATATAAAGACAACAATTTGTTGGGCTCTTTGTTTTGTGGTGGTAGCCAACTCTGAAGAACACAAAAACTTTCCTAGCAAGATTTCCCGAACAACAATTCCTCTCTTGTCCCTTCGATCTGTGTTGATACCATTAAATAGAACTTGTATGTCGTTGCATTTGGGAATTTTTCACAAAGATTCTATAAATGGATAGGGGATAATTATATTTTTTATTTTTGAATAGTTGTTCAAACCACATGAAATTAATTATAACAATTTCTAATTTCTTTTATGTTATTTTTGTTTTTTCATTAATTATTCTTAACCAAATATAAAATTAGACTATGCTAACCCCAAGGGATATCTTAATTGGTCGAGTTATTGTTGCTAAGTGCCTCGCCTATCAGGAAGTCATGGAGCCAAATCTGCTCGACGGCCTTGGGGTTAGGCCTTGGTAGTTTGGCCAGCGAGTAGATCCCTTTGGGTTGATGTACCTGGATTTTCCCATGGATGTAGTGGCCACTCAGTGTCCATGAACCACCTTGAAAAAAAAATAAGACTATGCTGATTATATTAATTTTTTTATTAATTATAAAAATAAAATATAACATTTAGAAAAGTTATAATATTTCTGACTAATTTTTAAGTATTTAATTTAATGTATATTTATTTGAAAACTAATATTAAAAATTATGTGAAAGTAATAAATTAAAGATAATTTGATTTCTAAACAATTACAATATACATACCATATTCTAAAAATATAATAAATAAATAGATAAAAATTATTATAATTTGGTTGTCCTAACTCATGGGAATTTGAACTTTGAATCTCATGCTTTTACATAATACTTCATAACAAAGTGATTGTCAATTGAGTTACACTCCATGAGCTATTTTTTTTTTTTTAAATATGTGAAAATTTTTAAATTACTTCAACTAAAACTTTGATATTAATTTATTGTTAGGTATTAAAATTTTGATAAATATTTTCATCTAGTAATTAGAAACCATGAATTCATTATTAAGAAACCAATATTAGCCATTGATATCATTTCAAACTAGGGAATAACGCCTATGTGATTTATCTTTCTCACTTAAAGAGATATATATAAATAAATTTTGAAGGAGGTTGAAAGAGTACCTCTAGCATAAACTTTAATTTAACCTAAAACTCCATTATCATGCCCCTATAGTCACCCACATTGAAGGCTGAATTAGCACACACAAATGACCCATCACTATAGGTTTGTGATGGGTCGTGACTCATTTCATCTCATCGATTTTCCCAATCTAAAACTTTGTGATTCCATACTACGCCTCACTTTTTGTATTTCACAATTATCAAAATTTAGAAGTTTAACACCTATTGAAGTATGTAGATAATCATTCCATACAATTATTCCTTAACATAACCAATACGAAAATGATATGAATAAAAGTAATATTATAGAATCAACAACCCAACTTGCCTAACAATTGTCAAATATTCAAATATGTTACAACCAAGTGAACTCTAGTCTCATATATAGAAATTTAAAAGTTATAAGAGCATGCAATTCATACAAACTTATCCCCAAGTTTCCTATTTTATTTAGTACCATCAATAACAACTTTGTCATAGATAAAAAAAACATTTCACTTGATAGAAATAGTAAGTACTTTCGTACGCATGCAAAATATGAAGAGTTAAGTTAAGTGAAGGAACGCAAGTTCAATCTAATTTTAGAAGTCAAGTAAGTCAAGGTTAAAAAGTTAATTCCTTGTCAACAAAAGTTAAGGAAAAGAAAAATGTTGATTTATAAGCTTCACGTCATAGTTTGCATGAGGAAAAGAAAGTTAGAGTTTGTATGATTCCATATTCAGAAAGTTTAGTGCTTAAATACTCATGGTTGAGTCATTGTAATATGAAGTAAGAAGAGACAATAGTAGCAACTCAGTGGATGTATATGAGAGAATAATTGATTAATATATATTCAAGCAGAATCTTGTGTACTTATTTGTCTTGTGTTTACATTTTTATCTCTGCCTCTAAATAACAAGTGGTATTAGAGCAAGGTTTAGCAAGGTTTCAAAGAACCAAATGAGTTAAGAAGACCATGAGCTACTTCCACTAACAGCGTTGGCTATTGTGAGTAGCCCGCAAATTGAAGTTTGCATCCATTTGTCCATAAGTAGAAACTAGAGCTCATTGAGAGTTTCTAAACCCAACTACTAAAATATTAGGGTGAGTAGCCTACAAAACCACCACCATATCAAGAGGAAAGATCCACCACCATTGACCAAAGAAGGAGTCTTCACTGTACACTGTAGCCATGAGCCTCTATAAGAATTTGTGTAGAAGAGCTTAGCAAAGTTGCTAGTAGTTATTGGGATCCACTGTTAAAGTGAAGGTTAAAATGTTTAGTTTTAAAGATAATCAAGTGCATGCGACATTCATTTGTATAAGGATGACACAATAAGGAAAGAAGACAAAAGACAAAAGAAAGATGATAGTCACGGGTCATAAACCGATACTGAAGCAAATCAAGAAACTAAATCGAAAGGAAGAGCCAACATATTTCGAAGAGATCATAAAGGTTCTCACCACAATCGAGGATTCTAAAAGACAAGTAGATGAAGTAGAATAATTTGAGGATGAATGGATCAAGATAGATCTCAAAATACTTCCAAAATTTACTAGTAATTTTTTTTTATTTTTTGGAACTTTCGAAATGAAAACTTTTCTTCGGTGTAAGGAGTTGATTCAATAATTTTCTAATAACCCATATGATGAAGTATGTGATTCCTTAGTATTGGATCTTATAAAACATCCATTGGATGATAAACCCTTGTGCAAGGTAGTAAAATATACATCTTTGTAAGAAGCTTGGAAGACCCTAGAAGTAAAATTTCGTATAAATGAAAGTAACATAAAGCGAAAATTCTGCTATAGTCTATTAACGAATCAATAGAAAGTCAACTGTAGGTATGAGAGTAAATGAGCAAGAATCTAGGAGGAAAAAAAAGCTTGGAGAATCCCACTCAAATGTGGACGATGGTCATAAATACTATAAAAGTGAAACCCATCATGAAGACATACATATGGATGAAGAAGACACATAAAATATTGCAGAGTGAGAAGATGAAGCCTCTGAGTGTGAAGTAGGGAAAGAACATATAGATGCTTGAGAACCCCACTGTAACATGGATGGTAAATATGTTGATGAATCCCAGTTTGACGAGACACATGTGGATGGCAACTAGAAAGTGATTTGTGAATGATGTTGGTATTGCTGCTATATTGTTCACTAAAATAACCTTTATTGGTACTATAATGTTCCAATTTTTTTAGTCTTGTCTAGTCCAATTTCTTTATTTCCTCTTTCCCCAAGTTAGATACATATGTGTCAAGTTTTCTTGTGAGATTTCAATTATGAGATGAAGTAATAAGCATAAATATTTGTGAAAGTTGGGCAATTTATTGCATTTTGGTTGCAATTGTGATCGAACAATGTTATGACCAAAATTTATATCATTTTCCCAAGGTATCATGTGCACTCTTTAAAACTAAAAACATATAGAGAAACTAACTATTATATTCTAAAAAGAACTATATTTGTATATGATGTTGAAAAATGTAACTAGGTTCGGTCTTCATAAAATCAAGTTGTCAAAAGAATTTTTACTATATTGTTCACTACAATAACCTTTATTGGTTCTATATTTTTCCAAATTTTTTAGTCAAGGCTCATCCAATTTCTTTATTTCCTCTTGCCCCAACTTAGATACATATGTGTCAAGTTTTCTTGTGATATTTCAATTATGAGATGAAGTAATAAGCATAAATACTTTTGAAAGCTTGGAAATTTACTGCATTTTGAAACTCTTTTAGGTTGCAATTGTGATCGAACAATGTTGTGACCAAAATTTATATCATTTTCCCAAGATATCATATGCACTATTGAAAACTAAAAATGTATAGAGAAACTAACTATTGTATTCTAAAAAGCACTATATTCGTGTATGGTGTTAAAAAATGTAACTAGGTTCAGTCTTCATAAAATCTATTTGTGAGAAGAATTTTTATTATTGTTACAATGACTTATTAATGCATGGGTTTCATGCTTGGGTCATCATTTTATTAGCCAAATTCCCCATTGTGGACTTATAGGATTAATAAAGAGTCATTAGAGTCATTGTATATTTTATGAGACCCTTCTTGGGCTTTCGAACAATGTAAAAGGAATGATTTTTGAGTCAAAAATAAATTATGTAACCTCCACACCAAGTCAACCTCAAGAAGATTGAGTGACCCTCAAGGAAGGAAATTCAACCTCATTGGAAGGATATATACACAAGGAAGTTCGAATTCATCTGGAGCATCTCATCTCTCTCACACATAGTTTGATGTTAGGCCCCTATACTACTAGTGTAACCCCTTATTCCTATTAGTACAACCCCCTTATTATATTGTTGTAGCCATGTAGTCCCCATATTTTTATTATTGTGCCCCATAGAAGCCCACTATTGTTATTATTGTGCCCTTACATTATTATTGTTATGTCGACTCTGATTATATTATGACCCCTTAGACTCCTATATATAGAAAGGAGGTCTTGTCATTTGTATCATCTAAGAATTGTTCATTTTTATAATGTAAAGGAGGTTGCCCTCTTGAAGAGGCTTATTTCTAAGGTGTTGATCTATCTTTTCTATCTTTTTGTGAGCTAGTTTCATAACATTTGGTATCAGAGCTTTGGATTCTAGGGTTTCGCTACTCCAAACAAGTCATCATGGAATTTTCACTATAACTTTGTTTTTGCGATGTTTCAGATGCTAAAAGGATGAAATTGTTTTGAATATTGGGTCCGAATTTTAGATCTTTTCGCGCTATATTTGATGAGATATGATTTGAGGAAGTTGGACATTTTGAAGACTCCCGAATTACATTCCAAATAGGTGACTGAGGGAAAATCGTCATAACTTTTGTTCTGAGCATCAGATTGAAATTTCGTAAGAAGTTATAGAAACAAGACGGACTGTAGTTTTCTTTATATTTTTTTCCAATCTAAAGGTCAAAACAATGACACGTGGCACTTCATAAACATTCACTCTTCTGAAAAGGTATATAATCAGGTCATCTTGGGAGATTGTACATAACTCCTTCTTGAAGAATCCAAATTCGATCAGATTGGTGGCATTGGAAAGAGGACGCTGAGGGCTATTGCAGAACACAATTTTAGATCTTTTCTCATTATATTTTGTATATAGGAACTAAGGAAGTTAGGGTTTTTGCAGAATCCTGAATTACATATTAAACAGGTGACCTTGGGAAAATCATCATAACATTCTCTCTGAGCATCAGATTGAAATTACGTAAGAAGTTACAAAAAGAGGATGCACTATAGTTTTTTGTGTATATTTTTCAGATCTAAAGGCGAAAACGGTGACACGTGGCACTTCATAGAAGTTCACTCTTCTGAAAAGGTATATAATCAGGCCATCTTGGTAGGTTGTGCATGGCTCTTTCTTGGAGCATCCAATTTAGATCAGATTGGTGGCATTGGAAAGAGGACACATAGAGATACCATACGAAGAAATTTCAGAACTTGAAGATCTAAAATTACAGAGTTACAGTCGTTTCAAGATGGAGCTTCTGAAATCAGTAAAAATCGAGATGAGGAAGTTTGATGGCAAGGATCTGGTAAATTGGATACTATAGATGGAGAAATATTTTGATCTACATGGTGTACCACTGTTACAAAAGGTATATATTGCATCTTCATATTTAGAACAAGATCAATTTTTATGGTATAAAGGGCTTTGTTCTCGTAAACCACTTGTTACGTGGTCAATTTCACAGAGGAAATTATAGCACATTATGAGGATACAAAGAAAAACACCTTCTTTAGAGCAACACCACAACAATTGGAAGAAAAAAGAGCAAAAGGGCTTTGTTACAAAGTGGAAAGAAAAATTATGGAAACAATGAAGTCTACCCCTCACAACTATAAAGATGGAATTGTTGTTTCTCCTAGCCTTCCACAACCTAAAAGGGTTACACCACAATAATTGGAAGAAAAAAGAGAAAAAGGGCTTTGTTACAATTGTGATAAAAAGTACATTAAAGGTCATAAGTGTGCTGAGAAGAAATTATTTTACATTGATTATGGAGAGGAGGAAGAAAAGGATCAAGAAACATCAAAAGAAGAGTATATACACTAGGAACCAATCCCAGAGAAAGAAGAAATCAATCCGACCACATCTTGTAAAGCATTGGAAATAATTACTACTCCTCAAACTCTTAAGATAGAAGGACATATCAAGAAGAAAAAGGTTCATGAAGTGAAAGATCACATTGATCATCAGGAAATAAATCTGACCATATCTTGTAATGCATTGGAAGAAATTGTCACTCCTCAAACTCTCAAGATAGAAGGACATATCAAGAAGAAAAGTGTTGAAGAAGTGAAATATCAAATCGAGCATCAAGAAATGAATCCGGCGATATCTTGTAATGCATTGGAAGAAATTACCACTCCTCAAACTCTCATGATAGAAGGACATATCAAGAAGAAAAAGGTAATAGTTTTAATTGATTCAGGTATTACCCATAATTTTATTAATTGTAAGATAGCCAAGGAATTGAATTGCTTCCTATATCCAACACCAGAGTGTCAAGTGACGGTTGTAAGTGGAGGAACCATAAATTGCTCTGCAAAGCGCCATAATATCAAACTATTCATGGGAGAATATGTATTGAATAGCCCAATGTTTTCTGTTCCAATGGGTGGTACTAATGTTGTAAGAAGAGTCCAATGGCTATAGTCCTTGGGTATAATAGCTTTCAATTTTCAAGAAATTTTTATGAAATTTTCTTCGGAAGGAAAGGAAGTTGAATTAAAGGGTATCACAGGGAAACTAGGAAAGATAATCAGCTCTGACGGAATGAAAAAATTCTAAAGAAAGAAAAACAAGATGGAATTGCACAATTATGTTCACTAATGGTTCCCACATTGAAATTATGTATTTCTCAAGATATCCAAAAAGTCTTGGATAATCATTCCAAGGTATTTGAGACTCCCGAAGGTATCCCATGTATTCGTGATCATGATAATGCTATTCATTTTATTCCAGGAAGTGTTCCTCCAAATGTCAGGCCTTATAGATATCCATATGTCCAAAGGAGTGAAATTGAACATATGGTTGCAGAAATGGTAGAGGTTGGTATAATTATCCAACCAAATTTGATAAACAAATGAAGGGATGAATGGAAGAATTGCAAAGTAGGGTGGGAACTCATTCAAAAGTTTCCAAAGATCCAAGTTCCAACAATATGGCCAGAACTTGACAAGGAAGGAAAAATCGTATTGGAACCTGAATCATTCACAAAACCGAGAAGTCGACAACTACAAAATCGATCAATTCCAAAGAATCTCATCAAGTGGAAGAACTCACCCGCTGAAGATTCCAAATGGAAGGATGAGACTTTTATATAGAAGCATCAATAACTACTCAAGTGTTGGGGACAACATTTTTTGAAGGAGAGGGGCATGTTAGGCCCCTATACTACTAGTGTAACCCCTTATTGTTATTAGTACAACCCCCTTATTATATTGTTGTACCCATGTAGTCCCCATATTGTTATTATTGTGTCCCTTAGAATCCCACCATTGTTATTATTGTGCCCTTACATTATTATATGTCGGCTCTGATTATATTATGACCCCATAGACTCCTATATATAGAAAGGAGGTCTTGTCATTTGTATCATCTAAGAATTGTTGATTTTTGTAATGTAAAGGAGGTTGTCCCCTCGAAGAGGCTTATTTCTAAGGCATTGATCTATCTTTTCTATCTTTTTTTGAGCTAGTTTCATAACATTTGATATCTGAAGCTAGAAGCTAGAAGTTGGGAGCTGGGAAAAGTGTGAAGGTGAAGAAGGAGGCTAAATGGAGTGTGAGTTTGGTTAAGGAGGAAGGGAAGAACATAATAAAAATTTCATTCTCTCTCTCTCTCTCTCCCTCTCTCTCATGTGGGCTATTTTAGGAGATCAAAGTCTCCTCATCAAAGTCAAAGTTGTTGTTGTTTTCAGAAGCTGGAGAGTCAAAGTTGATAGGGTCAAAATGTTGTTGTTGCTAGGTTGAAGGTTAGATTGAAGAAGGAGAGGTTGGCTCGGTGTGGAGGAAGTATGTGTCTATGTTTAAGAGTCTCAAGAATAACTACTGAAGGAAGATATTTTTTACTAGGTTTTCACCTAGATAGGGGTTTTTCCTTGACAGAGTACCTACATCTTGTGACTTGTGTTTTTCTCATATTCATGAACACATAATTTTGTAATTAATCAATGAAAGCTAATATAAAAAATAAGTAAAATAAGCCAACATAACTCACAGGTAATTATCAAGAAAGAGAAATCTAACCGTAATCCTACTAGCATTGATTTCTCAACATGGTTTCAGAGTTAAGGTCGAAGAAGATTCAAGATCACTTCATTGGATTAAAGGAAATGATTACTCCCTCTATGATAAGAATGTGATTTAATTATACATGAAGATGGATCAAGAATATTGTCTACTACTTATTCAACAAGGGCAAAAGTCAAGGGTTCTTAGCTGCACTTACAAGGTCACTGAATGATGATAATGCATGGATCATTGGTAGTGGAGCATCAAGTCATATGACAGGGGAAAGTAAAAAAATATAAAATATATAAAAGGAAACATCTTCCCATGTAGTGGAATTGGGAGATAACAAAAGAAATGTTGTTAGAGGCCTAGGATCAACATATTTGAAGCTGGAGAATGGAGAAAACCTACATCTCAACAACATACTATATGTTTCAGGTTTGAAAAATAATTTTCTTTCAATTTATTATTTAGAAGATAAATGGGATAGAGTTTATTTTATCGATGGAAATGTCTTACTTTGGGGAACAGATTCAAGTATATATAAAGCTAGGGTTATTGGAGTTCATGAAGGAAGTTTGTATAGAGTCATTACACCACCTCCGCAAGCTCTAGTGCATATGGAAATCTCTGCTATTGAGCTATGGCATAGAAGATATGGTCATATTCACTACAAGGTCATTCCCACTCTTAAACATCTAGTTTATGTCATCCCCAATATAAAATAAGATTGTGAAGGAGTTTTCAAGGGATGCTCTTTGGAAAAATTTACAGGAAAACCATTTTTCAAATAGTGAAACAAGGTCTAAAGAAAAAGGATGAAATATTTTAGAAATTCAAGGAGTTTAGATGTGTGGAAACCCTAATTGAAAGAAAGACAAAAACATTGAGATTTGATAATGGTGGGGAATACACTTCTAAATAATTGATTGCATATTGTAAAGAAGTAGTAATAAAGAGGGAGCTTATTGTTCCCTACTATCTCGAAAAAATGGAGTGGTCGAAAGAAATAATATGTCAATTGAAGAAGGTGTACGAACAATGCTACTTGATCAAGACTTGCCAAAGTTTCTATGGAGAGAAGAAACAATGATAGTGATTCTGGGAAAACTAGTGTCTTTTTGATCGACTAGCCCTCTAGGTTTGGTAACTACCCTAGAAACAACAGCTAAAAGCAATTTGAGATTTCTTCTATGTATAATAGACAAGAGAAAGACAAAGGAACCAACCTGGATCTTCTGCTTAACTCCTTGCTTGATCTCTCTCCCCTTGAAATATTTCGCCACTCCTTTTCATACTTATCCCGCTTGGAGAGTACCTGTAGAAACACAATAAAAAAGAACTGTCAAAGCATCCTGATATGTTATATCATAAGCATTACAAAATCAGAAATGTAATGAACATACAATGGCATTCATAAACAATAACATTCACAATTGCATAGTTATATGGAAGGAAACTCAAAGAACTTTATTAAATAGAAGGGAGAATTACAACCTAGTTGTCTGAGCCAGCATCATCCTCCCATCATCAAAGCCCTCTTCACCTCATGGAAAGCAAGATCACACCAACAATACAATGCTCTTTCTCAAATACAAACTATCAACACTTCCTTGCAAATTACAAAATTCCATCCTCCAAATCTCTCAGATGAGGGATCCATTTATAGATGTGTGCAAGGGTGTGAGTCATATATGGGGTTTTCATTAGTGTCATTCCACTTGTTGCATTTGGTTCCACTTGGAGATTTCTTGAATCTCCTACTCATCCCTGGGCGAATTCACAGAGGCAAGTGTCATAGGAGAAGTTTCTAGAAGATTCCATGACCATCCACTTAGCAAACTATCTTGGACATTTGTCCATCCTTGTTCATTACACCCTACATAAGGTCTCATCAGTATGCATCACACCTGGCTTGTGTAGAAGTCAGTATGCATCGCACCATCATAGTGGAGCAGTCAGTATGGTCAAGTTTAGGCCAATTCTGGATGGTTTTTCAAGTGGAAATTTTGGGGAATGATGTAATTAGTTTACCATGATCTTTTAGGGTATGAAACAACTCTTTTAGGGGTTATAGAGCCCTAGTTTATTGACATATAATATTGGGGTTGAAGTGCCCAAATATGTCTATAACAGTTGCCCCTTAAAGCATGAAGTCATAAATCTTTGATGTCGGGTGACATGCTTTATCATGAGGATCCGAGGTTTCGAAACTGGAAGGTGACCTGTATAAGATACAATACAATACATCATCATAATATAATTTTCATGATCTAGTTGACGCGGGCATTCCCATGCTCAATTTTATAAATTCATTTCATGTACATAGAAGAGATAGTCGTCTGCATATGCAGACTGGTGATTCTTCAAATGTAGATTCATCATCCATGGCTCGGATGACCATCTGTGCAGCTTTTGTGTACATTTGATGTCTTTATATCCCTGAATATATATCACATCCTGGATGGATGAAACTAGATCCGGGGTCTTCAAACTCATTCAATCTTTACCCAATGTACAAGTCAATCCATGTGAAGATATGTTCTGAAGTCGAGCATGGAAAGAAATTGCTTGATTACCAGCCAATAATGTGAGGTATTAACAGACGTGTGAGGAATCACCGATAATGATAATGACCCTCAAGGTACTATAGTACAATTCTCATGGTGTGAATATATGATCCGATATCGAACACCACACAAAATTTTTCGGTCGAAGGCCATTGATGTTAACCTGTCACCAGAAATGAGAAACTTTCCATTAAGTCATGGAAGCTTCAAAGTACGGAAAGGGCTGTTTCTAAGTCAAATTCTTGGATAATGAGCTGATGTCGACAAGAAGTGACCCGTCGTAGGAGGGCCTTAACATATCCCACATCTATGACACGAAACAAAACAAATGATTTTCTGGAAGTGAAAACGATCTCACGAAACAAGGTTCAGGAATGGTGGTCATGAAAAGTGGAGGGTGAAGGTATTGAAGTGGATGAGGCATTAACTGGATTGTGGTTTCTCAATTGAATGACTTCTCTTGAACATATCGGCGACACTGAGATGGATTGGTAGCGTTAACCCAAATAGATGGATGATGTGGAATACTAATGGTGACATGACCGGTGAATGGAACAACCCAACCCGACTCAATCAAGGTGACGGAGTGAAAGTTTCATGTTCAAGAGTGACCTGCTACCATAAAATTATTCAAGTTTTCTTCCCTTTTTCCCTAGTCATTTCTGACCAGTACCTCTTTATTTTTGTCAAGCTTAAGGAGGATAACATATGCTTGTTCTATAATTTTCCCTTCGAGCAAACCTGTCGCTATATTTTAACAATTCTAGCGACCATTAAAACTCGTTCTTGTTTGGGAGGACAAGATTGTCACTATTGTTTTAACGAGTTTAACAATAAAGACAACTTGGTCCTTTTCATGTTTAGAGAGTTTGAAAATGGACGAAAAGGGGACTCTGTCTCACCTTGGGTGGACGGGTTTGTCGCTATTGTTTTAACGAGTTTAACGACAAGGATAACTCGGTCCTTTTCATGTTTAGAGAGTTTGAAAAGGAACGAAAAGGAAACTCCAGTAGTTCTTTTTCATAGGATAATTCCTTAATTCCAAAAAAGGATAAAATAATACGAAAGGGATGACTTTTCGATCACTTTAAGGAGCCAAAAAAGACAAGCTCTTGACAATATTTTCATATTTAATGAGTCTGAAAAGAGTTTAAAGGAGACTCATTTCTGAGGAACGAGCGGTATATAGGGTAGCAACTAGTTCTGGGTAAGCTTGAAACTTCTTGAAACATGGTGATGTAAAGAGTTTGGCTAAAAAAACTACTCGTCGAGGCTGTTCCTCAGAAAGGGGTAAACAATCAAGTGGAAGCGTATGATCGGCCAAAAGAATGGAGGTGATGGTAGGAACACAACCAAGGCTCAAAAGGCTGATAGCATGGCAATCACAAAGGTTATTTACCAAAGGTGGGTTCATTTTTTAACGAGCTTGAACCGTGGGGAACTATTATTGGTGGTAGATTTATTTTTTAATGAGATTGAACCATGCGATAACATATGCTTTGTGGTAGGTTTATTTTTTAAAGAACCTTAACCATGCGATAACATATGCTTAGTTTTTTAGTTTTCTTTTTATGCAAGTTAAAACGACAAAAATAAAAAAAGTAGGAAAGACAAAACTAAAAAGCTAGCAAAACTAAAAAACTAAGGAAAAACTGAGGTTAGGTAGGATGGTTTCATCCGCAGGATAAACAAAACACTTCCTTTGCTTCATCCGTAGAGTATACGAAGGTGAATGGTGTGTCGAACCAATCCCTCAACCTAAGAAGCTAAAAAGCTAAAAAGCTAAAAAAGCTAAAAAAAATGAAATTGAAAAAGGTTTGCATGCCCCCAGCATGATGAAAAGGAGAGTCTCCTGTAACCATATGGAAACTTCTGTGGTTACGTAGGATTGTTTCATCCGTGGAGCAGATAGAACATTTCCTTCACTTTGTCCACCAAATAGACAAAGGTGAATGGTGTGTCAGACCAATCACATAACCAACAGGGAAACTCATATGGTAGGATGGTTTCGTCTGCCAAATAGACAAAACACTTCCTTGGCTTCATCCGCAATGTAGAAAAATGGGAATGGTGTTTCAAACTAGTTACATAACCCACAAGGAAACCTATCTTTTCAGCTGGGTTCGTCTACCAAATAGACAAGGGTGCATGCCCCCTAAGCTTCGTTACATTCACCAGACTACTCGCGGTAATTAGGTGGATGGAATGAAGATTCGAGAGACAATGTTGATGTAGAAGGACCATTTAGGGATGATGATTGACTTGGAGCTATGCTTGAACTGGGAAATGAGAGCTGGTCAATAGTGACAATTTTTCCTTCATATGGGAAACACATCGCTGGAAAGAGTGTTGAAACAATAGCCTCCATGTTGTAAACATAGTCACGTCCAAGGAGTAGATTGTAATCTAATGGTCCCAGGACTACCATCACGTTCTGGTGAATGGTTTTTCTTCCCAAAGTTATCGGTAACTTAGGAAGGATCCTTAATGGTCGGTTGGTTCCTTTGTTAAAGCCTGACAAATTCTGTGTAACAGGCATAAGCGTTGGCGAACCAAGCACTTTCCAAGCAGTTGAGGAAAAGATACTCATTGATGCACCTTCATCTATGATAGTGCTTGACACGATCATTTTGTAAACTTGTACTATGATCCGGAAAGGTACATAAGAAGGAATGCGAGATCTCACTAGTCTATTCGAATCAAAGGAAGTGACTAAACTACTTGTAGGGGGTACCCAATAAATAGGTGAATTAACCCCTTGAGTAGTGGGAATTGGGGGATTTTCCTCCTATTGTGAACGAACGGGTGGAGTGCCCCCATGTTCATTGGACTCTAAAGTAACAAAAATAATTTGAACAGTATCATTCTTATTCTCTTCAGGAAGGATATGATCTTCTAAAGTCGAAATTGGGTCAACTGTCACCTTGACCTGTTGACTTTCATTGGGTGTAGACTCAGAAGATTCACTTTCATTGATAGGTGTTTCGACCGATGGTTGAGTTATGTCAGTAGGATTTTCAACTAGTAAAGCAGTTGGGGAGAGTTTCTTGTATCCCGATGGAAGTCGCTGTGGTGAAGTAGGACGGTTATGCAAGACTCTTTTGGCTTCATCCAAAAAAGGACAACGAGGAAGGGTATGGTCCCCTTCACATAATCTACATGGAATTTTGACCTTTCCTTTTTGTCCATGAACTTCACTATTACTAGTTGATGGGTTGCTATCAACATGATCATCAGAGGTTGATGACACCTTATGCTGTGAACGGGGAGACCATTATCTCAAGATCTGAGGAAGGCAAGGACAATCTCGGTGAAAATGTTCTCCTTTACAAATTACGTAAGGAAATTTGGGTTTAGGATATTTAATTTGCGGATTTTCCCCAGATGATTCATGGTTGCCCCCTTGCTGAATTAACTTCTTCTTCTTCTTCTCCTTCCCTTTCTTCTTCTTCTCAGCCACCTGGTTACTAGCATCGCTATTTTCACCAAGTGAAGAGGAAGAAGGGGAGGGAGAAACAAATGAAGAAGAAGGTGAAGGTTCAACTTCAGTATCAACTGGATGTTGATTTGATTGTTGAGGAATCACGGTATTTTGAACCACAGAGGTTCAGAATAGCCATACTGGTAGGCCAATTGTGATTCCCGGAGGGGACAATGTAGCCATATATGGAGCACCAATATTTCCCCAAGAAGAAAAAGGACTAGGATTCCCTTCAAAAGGGATTCCTTGATTGGTGGACTCCATTATCTCAACCTAAGATCAACAAAGGAACAGGGCTGTTATTCCAATTTAATAAATTTTAATGACACTTTGATACAACTTTGCTTTTTCAATTTTTAAGAGTCGAGAAAAAGCTAAAGATGACTCTAGTCCCCTTCAATTTTTAATGAGCCTGAAGTGACAAGTGCTTAGATGGACCTTTACTTTTAAAGAGTCGAAAAGGAGCGAAAGTGACTACTCTAGAAATCTAGACAGAGGGATTACCAAACCAATCACAAAACTGCAATATACACCTTGGTGATAAATTAGAGAGAAATTACCAAGTACTTATGTATGGTAGCCAATCTTCCAGAATGTTGTGTTTAGTGCATTGCGATCGATAGGGCGGCAGACACGGCTTCCTATGGATAAAGGATATAAGACTATTTTGGTCTCCTAATATATACTCGACGGTACAGGGAGCACAATTCTGTGCTAGCATTTGTTGTATCAAAGAGGAGGAATCAGCCAACCTTCGATGAAAATGATAGTTACTAGTTTTTATGATGCCAGAACATGTCTCTAGCCTAGACCTCTAGATGTGTTGCATTAGGTTCCAAAGCATTGTTAGGTTCATTGAGATTTATTTTAGAGTTGATATTGTTTAAAAGTTTGCCTTTAAATGGTTCACCATGTGATGTTGATTTGAAATTCCTGAAAATGCAATCTATAATGATAAACAATCATTGTTTATTTTGATCAATGAAAATCCTAGCTACTAGGGAAAGAAAATTACGATTTCTTTCAAACAAAGAGCAAAGAGCACACACTAAATGCACTTTACTAAATCATTTTTCGAACACAAGCTAAATGCAAATGCAAATTCATGTATTTTTTTTTCGTTCCCCTTAATGTGAAAAATTCCAAAAAGGAAAAGCAAATGTAGCAAAGATTTGAAATACTTTACCCAAGGCGACATTTCGACAATTTCTTTTTCAAAATAGAGAGGAAGACTAAATGACACTTTTCAATTTTGAATAGAAAATGCTTTCGACACTTTGAATAAAAACAAATAAAATCAAATAAATGACAAAAATTTCAATTGACTATTCAGAGAAGGAAGACTCCACGACAGTTCTCTTTCTTGACACAAAATGACAGTTACGACACGTTTTGTACCAAAATGACAGATCGATTTAAGAAACTTTTCGACATAGGATTGTAAATGATAGAAAAATACATAAAAACATTTACTAATCCTAATCAATGGAGGGTAATCTATGTGAGGCAAGTAGGCTTCAGTAATGAGGCACTGTTCATAAGTAGCAAATCAACTAAACAAAGCTGAAAACAAGGACAAAAACCCCAATTTCAAGAAGGGAAATAGGCTCAGTTAGTCATCGCACCTGGGCTTCATAGAAACAGGGATGAATCGCACTTTTCAAGCTCAGGAGGTGTGATGCATACTAGTTGAAAGTGACAGATAGTGCGATGGACCAGGGAGCACAACTGATGTGGGTTTTGCCTCAAATTTGCAGCTGATTTCAGTGAGTTAAGCTGAGCTATGATGGACAGTAAAGAGAAAAGTACAAAGGAATGATCTTGAGAGGTTACTGAGGTACTAAAATGGCATGTAGAATGCTTGTAAGTCACATGTTCAATTCATAAAGTAAATTGGAGATTCACTGAAGTATCATTCATCTACTATGCAATTGCAGAGCAAGAGCAGTTCGAAAGCTACCTAGCTGACTTCAGGCTCCGTCTACAGTATATAAAACAAACAAAAACAACAAACAAACATCTATTCGATTCCCCCAGTGGAGTCACCATTTTGTTTTTTGGAAAACTAGTGTATTTTCAGTCGACTAGCCTTGTAGGTTTAGCAGCTACCCTAGAAACAATAACTAAAAGAAATTTGCTATTTCTTCTATGTATAATAGACAAGAGAAAGACAAAGGAACCAACCTAGATCTTCCGCTTAACTCCTTGCTTGATGTCTCTCCCATTGACAGAGTTCGCCACTCCTTTTCGTACTTATCGCACTTGGAGAGTACTTGTAGAAACACAGTAACAAAGAACCATCAAAGCATCTTGATCTATTATATCATAAGCATTACAGAATCAGAAATGTAGTGAACATACAATGGCACTCATAAACAATAACATTCACAATTGCACAGTTATATGGAAGGAAACTGAAAGAACTTTATTAAATAGAAGGGAGAATTACAACCCAATTTTCTAATCCAACATCATCCTCCCAGCATCAAAGCCCTCTTCACCTCATGAAAAGCAAAATCAAACCAACAATACAATTCTCTTTCTCAAATACAAGCTATCAACACTTCCTTGCAAATTACAAAATTCCATTCTCCATATCTCTCATATGAGGGATCCATTTATAGTTGTGTGCAAGGGTGTGAGTCATCTCTGGGGTTTTCATTAGTGTCATTCCACTTGGAGATTTCTCGGATCTCTTACCCATCCCTGGGAAAATTCAGAGAGGCAAGTGTCATAGGATAAGTTTCTAGAAGATTCCATGAGCATCCACTTAGCAAACTATCTCGGACATTTGTCCATCATCACTCATCGCACCCTATAGAAGGCCTCATTAGTATGCATCGGACATGGCTAGTGTAGAAGTCAGTACGCATCGCACCCTAACAATGGAGCAGTCAGTATGGTCTAGTTTAGGCCAATTCTAGATGGTTTTTCAGGTGGAACTTTTGGGGAATGATGTAATCAGTTGAGGATGATATTTTAGGGCATGAAACAACTGTTTTAGGGGTTAAAGAGCCCTAGTTTATCAACATATAAGATTGGGGTTGAAGTGCCCAAATATATCTATAACAAACAGTCGTATATATTCAAAATAGAATTCCTCATAGAATTCTCGATAATATGACACCCAAGGAAGAATTCACAGGAAAGAAGCCAAGTGTGGACCATCTCTGAATCTTTGGGAGTCTTGCCTATATCTATGTTCCAAAGGAAAAATGAAAGAATCTATATTCTACAAGCATAAAAGTTATCTTCGTTGGTTGTAGTCTCTCCTCAAAGGCATATAGAAACTATATCAAGGAAGGAGGACACATTGAAGTAATCAGGGACGTTATATTGATGAAAATCAAGCCTACAAAAGATCGAAGGATATTCCTATTGATTCTAATGATGAAGATATACCCATATTTGAAGAAGAATAAGTACAACCTGAAAACCCTTCTACAATTTAGGAGGAGGAAGAAGGACCAAATGATCCTATTCAACCTGTGATCATACAAAGCACAAGGAAAAGGCCAAATTAGTTAAAGTCCACTATTGAAGATGTTGGAGGGCATGGAGCTATGAAAGGAACCTTTAGGGAAAGCAAATGGTTGAAGATATATTATGGATATGTTGCATATATGACAAGATTAATTGAAGCAGAACCGTATACATTTGAAGAAGTTGTTCATCAAGAATTATGGAAGAAATCTATGCAGGAAGAATATCAATCCATCATGAAGAATGGGTTTGGGAAATTGTTCCTAAACCTAGTGACAAATTTGTTTTCACCTCAAAATGGATCTACAAAGATCAAACATGTTGTTGATGGAAGCATAGATAAATACAAGGGTAGATTTTTTGCAAGGGGTTTTTCTCAAAAGGAAGTCATAGATTATGAAGAAACCTTTGCACTCACTGAAAGGTATACTACCATTAGATCTTTGGTTTCATTGGTTGCTACAATGGGATGGAACATCAATGAAATGGAAATGAAGACACCATTTCTAAATGGGACCATTGATGAGGAAGTATACTTTGAGAAACCCAAAGGATTTGAGGTAAATTGCAGGGACACTCATGCTTGTAGACTCAAGAAGGGCCTATATGGTTCTAAGAAAGCTCCTAGGGAATGTTATGCAAGAATGGATGCATACCTTCTAATATTTGCATTCGTGAAGAGTTTCGTTGATCCTACTCTGTACATGAAGGTTGTGAATAATGAGCCAAACATTATTCTATTATATGTGGATGATCTATTCATGAAAAGTGTGGAGAGAAGAATACAAGAATGCAAGAAAATGTTGACAGGTGAATTTTGAGATTAAGGATCTAGGACTGATGCACTATTACCTAGGTCTAGAAGTATGCAAATATCATGGGGAGATATACTTGAGGAAAGGAAAGTACATCATCAAGTTGTTGCATAAAATTAGGATGATGGATTCCAAGCCCATGACTACTCCTATGATCACCAATCTCAAGAAGTCGAGGATCTCTAGCTCAAGTCTCATGGATCCCACCTTCTATCACTAGTTGGTAGGTTCTACGATGTATCTGGTAAATATAAGGTTAGATGTATGCATTGATATGAACATCCTCAATTAGTTTCAGTTGGAGCCTTTCCATGATCATTGGATAACCGCCAAGCATATATTTAGATATCTTCATGGTATGATACACCACTGCCTAAAGTATAATAACAAGTTAAGTTGATTGGCTTCACAGATTCTAATTAGGGTGACAGTGAGACCAATGGAAGAAGCACTATTGGAGGATGCTTTAGATTGAGATCTCCCATGATCTCATGGATGAGTAGAAAGTAAGATCCTATTTCTTCGAGTAGTGCTGAAGCCGAGTACATGGTTGCATGTGAAGTAGGAAAGGAGGTTGTATGGTTGAGGAAGCTTCTGACATATTCGTTCGAGAATCCTCTACATCCTATTGGCATTAATTATGATAATCAAAGTTTTATCAAGATGTTTAGAGATATTAGAAATATTTTCAAAAGAAATCACATCAAAAGATTTAGGATCACAAAAGCTTAAATTCAAATATGCCTGGAGATCTCATGTTTCATGCTAGGATGAAGCATATCAACAATAAGTTCCACTATATTAGGAACATGGTGTAGGATGGGATTGTGAAGCTACAGTATGTCTCGATAGACGATCAACTAGTTGATATACTAACAAAGTCTCTTCCTAATAAGAAGTTTGAATATCTTAGAAGCATGTTTGGTTTAGTTGATATTGCTGATTTTGTTGATGATGATAAAACTTTGGAAGAAACATTTTGAGGCCTTATGTGTGAGACACATTTCGTGGGAGAACATCTTACTAACACTATGTGTTGATGTCTAGTTCCTGAAGTAGGGAGGGTCGTGTTGGTCATGGAGCTCTGACCTCAAACATGCACCTAGATCCCTGGGTTGATGGTTAGCAAGTAAGCTTGATGCTACCTAGAGAGGCTAAAAGCTTTACTCCATATTAGCCCCACTTGGATAGATTTCCCTGGTCAAAAATCTAGTCCATGACATTGTAGTGCCTAAAATGTTGAGAGACCTTGGATAGATTGCCCTGTTCAAGAATCTAGTCAATGGAATTGCTGTTAAAATTGGAAACTAAGGAAAAACTTCATGTGGGTCATCTTATTCATGGCCTATAATATTTTTATTAGATTCTTCTCATCAAGAGATGTAGCATTGATATAAAAATCATCCGATTCCGATAAGTATTCATGGAGATATGAATTTATTTTGATTATGGAATTATTATCAAGCTGACCTACAACTCATGTAGGCTCAGAAGCCCAACAGTTGCATCTATTCAAACACCAACATTGTGTATAAATATAGGAGGAATTTTCCTCATTTGGACTCACTTATCTCATCACATCTCTCTCTCTCTCTACTACGCAGAAAAGAGTCTTTTCTCTACTGTATAGAAAAGGGTCTCTCCCTCGTGCATGTGAAGCTGGAAGCTGCTGAAATTGAAGATGCAACTACAGAAGTAAATATTGACTTATGTGGAATATAAGATATCCTCATCTGAATTATGCTATAGGTTCATTTGAAGCTCCTTTTAAAGCCGCAACTTTTGGTGGTAGAATCAAGTCAATCTGACGGACGGTTTGCAGGATATCGACTTCCCTAGTTTGAAGCCGGAAGCTGCCGAAACTGAACCTGCAACTACAGAAGTAAAGTTTGACTTGCGTGGACTAGAATATCTCCTCATCTAAACTACACTATAGGTTCATCTGAACCTCCTCTAAAAGCTGTGACTTTTGGTGGTGGAATCAAGTCAATCCAACGGACAGTTTGCAAGATATCAACTGCCCTAGTTTGAAGCCGGAAGCTGCCGAAACTAAAGCTGCAACTGCAGAAGTAAAGTTTTACCTATGTGGACTAGAAGATCTCCACATATGAACTACGTTGTAGGTTCATCTGAACCTCCTCTGGAAGCTACAACTTTTGGTGGTGGTATCAAGCTGATCCGACGGTCGGTTTGTGAGATATCGTTTACCCTAGTTTGATGATGAAGCCGCTAATGCTGATGCTATTGATCTAGGGTTTGCTACTATTGATATGAATCAGATTTATTGTACTATTTCTCTTTGCTGAATTATTGAAGATAAAAGAATATTTGATCAAATGGTTTCCCCACACATTGTGGGGTTCGTCCCTTGCTAGCCCCCACATCTTTTGTCTCTTGTCTTGGCTTGTTTTCTATTGATCGTTTAATGTTCTCTCTACACTTTACTTTATGTACATGTGATTGTAATCTGTGGAATATAATAAGGAAAAGAAGTAAACTGTTATAAGCATAGAACATACCATAACTTAACATGGTATCAGAGCTGAGGTGAAGACAAAGCCGGAGCAAGAGCAAGAGAAATCACCGAAGAGAAGATTGGCAAGGCTATCCTAAAAGAACTATGGTGTCCTCAACACTCTTTCCTGCTAAAGACAAGCTCCATGAGAAAGCTGACTATCACGGATGGAAGATGTCTAGCGATCTAACCCTAGAAGATCAAGGAGTGCTGGACCATGTAAGAGGCAATACTGTTGAGCCTCCATCAAATGCATCCATTACTATCTGGAACAAAAGGAAAAATGAAGAAGTCAAAACAAAGAAGATCATCTAGGACTCTATCAACAAGCACTTGGTGGCCTACATCTCTGAACTGGATACCTCCAAGGTAATCTACTATAGACTAGTGAGTTTATTTAAATTTAATAATGCAAATCAAGTTTTGTTTCTTAGAAATAGGCTAAAGGAAATCTAGAAGGTTAAAGATGAGAGTATGCAAGCGTACTTCTTAAGAATCACCGCGATCAAGAACTATCTCCTATCTATTGGGGAGACTATTACTGACAGAGAAATGGCACTCACAACTCTTGGAGGATTACCATCCAAATGGTACGTGTTCAGGACTACTCTGCTGAACAATATTGTAATTCCTGGTTTCGAGGAATTAATGGCCAGATGCATTCAAGAAGAAACAAGGGTAGAAGAGCAAGAAATGCCCATGCCTAAAGGTCCTCCTGCTGCCTTTTCTTCTCATGCTAAGAAAAGAAATAATTCTGGGACTACACCAGAAGGATAGGCTGGACCTAAGGGTGGAAGAAAAGGACGATGTTACATTTGCAATAAAGCAGGTCACTATGCAAGGGAGTGCCCTGATACAAAAGGACTCACATTGGGATGATGATCAAAATCCCTCTGATCACAATCAAAGGAATGAAAAACTCAATAGCAAAGGTCAGAGGAGAGCTAGGAATCAAGGAAGAGGACAACCATTCAAGAAGGCTAGAAATTCCAGCATGTATTAAAGTCACCTGACCTCAAAAAGAACTTGGTGTCCATCTCGGTGATGGAAGACAAAAGCTACAAGGTAACCTTCAGCGATGGCAAGGTATGTATATGGAAAAATGATGTTAAAGATGCCTTTACACTTGGGTTTCATGTTGATTCATTATATCAGGTCGATGGAAGTCTGCTAGGTGTCATGTCTTATGACACATCTCTTCAGTACAAGCTTTTGCATTGAAGGTTTTCCCCCCCTTCATTATAAAGCTCTACTTGGTGTAAGACAAATGGTGATAGAGATGCCCAAATTCCGAGTAGAGAAAGAAGGTGTATGTCCAAGATGTATCGAAGGAAAGCTCAAAAGCAGACCATTCCCCTCAAGCCTAAGCAAGACCTCTGATATATTACATTTGGTTCACTCATGCATATATGAGGCTAGCATTAAGAGGGAGATTATGATACCACATACTCCTGAGTAGAATGGTGCGGTGGAAAGGAAGAACCGTATGATTGTGGAAGATGTCTCTATGGGTAGATGATGTAACAATGCCTAATGTGGAGGAACCCATGGATCTTATTTTTCCACCTGAGCCTCCTCTTCTAGGAAGAGGCCTTCATGGCTTAAGGGGATACTTGATGATGCTAAAGGACATGCTGCACTCCAAGGAACCTTCCGTGAAAGTAAGAAACCTAACACGTATCAGGGATACCTGACCATCATGAGCACGATCATACAAAATGAGCCTCCATCACTCTTAGATGTCGTCAATCATTAAGTATGGAAGGATGCTATGACCAAAGCATATGAGTGTATTATGGAGAATGATGTCTGGGAAGTAGTTCCCAGAACCTAGGACAAGAAAATTGTCACATCTAAATGGCTTTACAAGATAAAGCATGCAACATATGAAAGTACATAAAAGTATAAGGCTCGTTTTGTTGCTCGTGGTTTCTCCCAAAAGGAAGGTATAAACTATGCTGTGATATTTGCACCTGTTACCAAATATACGACCATCTGATCGATCATAGCCCTTGTCGCCTCACAAGGATGGAACCTACATTAGATGGATGTCAATACTGCATTCTTGCATGGTTCGATCAAAGAAGAGGTCTACATGGAGCAACCTGAAGGATTTGAGATTTATGATCAAAAATCTCATGTATGCTAGTTGAAGAAGGCTCTCTATGGGCTGAGGCAAGCACCCTGAGCATGGTATGAGAGGATCGACAACTACTTGATTAAGCTGGGATTCACTAGGAGTGAAGCTAATCCTAACCTTTACTTTAAGGTTGAATATGATAAACCTCTCATATTGGTGTTGTATGTGGATGACCTCTTTCTAACAGGTGCAAACCCTCTCATTCACAAATGTAAGAGGGAGTTGGCTTCTGAATTTGAAATGAAGGACCTAGGACTGATGCACTATTTCCTAGGACTTGAAGTGTGGCAGAAGCGAAGGGAAATTTTCCTATCTCAAGGAAAATATGTGGTGAAGATTCTGAAAAGATTTGGTATGGTGGACTACAAGCCCGTGACTATCTCAAGGATCTTAACTTTCAGAAGTTATATGGTAGTAATGTCGGACCAGATTTCGGAAATGGCTCTAAGTTTCATAAACTCATTCGCATTGATGTTCTAGGTGAACCTCCGTCCGAACATTTCTTTTGCAGTTAGCATTGTGAGCTCATATTTGGTTGAGCCTCACTAGATTGGTGCCAAGAATCTTTTGAGATGTCTTCAAGACACAATCTCTCATGGATTGAGATACACTGCCGGAAATATGAAACCGCATGATTATTCAAATGATGATTAGGCAAGTAGTGTGGAGAATCACTAGAGCACTTTTAGTGATGTTTCTCTTTGGATTCTACTTCGATATAATGGATGAGCAGGAAGCAGAAGTCAGTTGCCATAAGCACCACCGAGATTGAATACATATCTACGAGTATGTTCTCGTATGAAGCTTCCTGGTTGGGGAAGCTCTTCAGTGAGCTGTTTGATCACATACCATTATGATTCTCTGTAACAACCAGAGGTGGGATTTGATTATTGAGGAATCCCATATTCGTCGATCGCTCCAACAGATAGACATCATCTGGGATATGGTAAGTCGATGAGCAAGGAGGCTCCATTGCATTAAGATGATGTACAAGTTGATACACCTTGTCAAAGCCCAAAGAAAGATATAATCTCTGATTTTCCGAAATGACATGGAGTCATCAAGAAACCCTTTTACAAGGGTCTTGCATGTTGCATTCACTGAGCTCTGGGAGCTCTGAGGGCTTGCAGTTCTTACTGGAGCAACATACAACCATAGGGTCACTCACCCTCCCCTAGTGGTGCACACTAGAACAAGATGATTTGCTCTCTTGTGGAATAGGATTGATGTGTTCTCCTTTGAGGTCTGGATTTATGTGTTCTCCATAGCGATTGTAGCAAGATTGGTGTGTTCTCCTGTGAGGCCTGGATTGATGTGTTCTCCATGGCAGCCTGGATTGATGTGTTCTCCATAGCAATTGTAGCAGGATTTATGTGTCCTCCTGTCAGGATAGGATTGATTAGTTCTCCTGTCAAGGCATCCTACTGATGCAGTCTGGGACTCATGGGAAGTAACTCTCATCTGATCAATGAGTAAGGAAATGAAGTTAGGGACCATAGTAGTACCGATGGATGCATCGTTGTATTTATCGTACTCCCTACGCTAGGATGACCTCCATTCATCTAGGATCAATGATACTGGTCTGGGACCAATGGTAGGAGTTGTACCATAGTATGACACTAACTTTGGGTTGGCTGAGACTGGTTTGGGACCAGTGGTACATACTCTGAGACTAACTTCGTGTCAGTGCAATACTGGTCTGGGACCAGTGAGAGTGGTACATACTATAACGCTGACTTTGGGTCGGTTGAGACTGGTTTGGGACTAGTGGTACACTCTCTATGATTGCGATACTGGTCTCGGACTAGTGGTAGGAGTGGTACTTACTATGAAGCTGACTTCAGGTCAGTTGAGACTAGTCTGGGACTAGTGGTACGCTCTCTCAGACTGACTTTGAGTCAGTGGAGGATGATACTGGTCTGGGACCAGTGGAGTTGTACTCACTATGATGCTAACTTCAGGTTAGTTGAGATTGGTCTGGGACCAATGGTACATACTCTGAGACTGACTTTAAGTCAGTATGATACATCCTCAGTCATTTCTTCTTCTTCATAATTCAGACAAAAGTAGAGCAGAATAGAACAATGCAAGAGCAGAGCAGAATAGAGAAGATCAGTACATATCAGTATAGGGTAGAACAAGAAAAAGTAGGATAGGAAGAATAGAGCAGAGTAGGGCATGGGACAAGTTATACAGGGTAGTGCATTTGATGGATGAATAGTAACAACCGATAGACAGATTGCAGATGAAGTTATCCCTATTTGAGAGGGAGTGTTAAAACTGCCAACTATGGCAATAATTCATGTGGGTCATCTTATTCATGGCTGATAATATTTTTATTAGATTCCTCTCATTGAGAGGTGTAGGATTGATATAAATATCAGCTGATTTCGATAACTATTCATGGAGATATGAATTTATTTTGATTATGGAATTATTATCAACCCGACCTACAACTCCTGTAGGCTCAGAAGCCTAACAGTCACATCTATTCAAACACCAACATTGTGTATAAATATAGGAGGACTTTTCCTCATTTGGACTCACTTATCTCATCACATCTCTCTCTCTCTCTATTGCGAAAAAAGGAGTCGCTTCTCTACTGCGCAGAAAAGGGTCTCTCCCTCGCACATGTGAAGCCGAAAGTTGCTGAAATTGAAGCTGCAACTGCAGAATTAAATATTGACTTACGTGGACTAGAAGATATCCTCATCTGAACTGTGTTATAGGCTCATCTTAACCTCCTTCAAAATCCACAACTTTTGGTGGTAGAATCAAGTCAATCTAATGGGCGGTTTGCAAGATATCGACTTCCCTAGTTTGAAGCTTGAAGCTGCCGAAGCTGCTTGAAGCCTGCGGTTTGCAAGATATCGACTTCCCTAGCTTGAAGCTCGAAGTAGTTCCCAGACCCTAGGACAAGAAAATTGTCACATCTAAATGGCTTTACAAGATAAAGCATGCAACATATGAAAGTACAGAAAAGTATAAGGGTCGTTTTGTTGCTCGTGGTTTCTCCCAAAAGGAAGGTATAAACTATGATGTGATATTTGCACCTGTTACCAAATATACGACCATCTGCTCGATCATAGCCCTTGTCGCCTCACAAGGATGGAAACTACATTAGATGGATGTCAATACTGCATTCTTGCATGGTTCGATCAAAGAAGAGGTCTACATGGAGCAACCTGAAGGATTTGAGATTTATGATCGAAAATCTCATGTATGCTAGTTGAAGAAGGCTCTCTATGGGCTGAGGCAAGCACCCTGAGCATGGTATGAGAGGATCGACAACTACTTGATTAAGCTGGGATTCACTAGGAGTGAAGCTAATCCTAACCTTTACTTTAAGGTTGAATATGATAAACCTCTCATATTGGTGTTGTATGTGGATGACCTCTTTCTAACAGGTGCAAACCCTCTCATTCACAAATGTAAGAGGGACTTGGCTTCTGAATTTGAAATGAAGGACCTAGGACTGATGCACTATTTCCTAGGACTTGAAGTGTGGCAGAAGCGAAGGGAAATTTTCCTATCTCAAGGAAAATATGTGGTGAAGATTCTGAAAACATTTGGTATGGTGGACTGCAAGCCCGTGACTATCTCAAGGATCTTAACTTTCAGAAGTTATATGGTAGTAATGTCGGACCAGATTTCGGAAATGGCTCTAAGTTTCATAAACTCATTCGCATTGATGTTCTTGGTGAACCTCCGTCCGAACATTTGTTTTGCAGTTAGCATTGTGAGCTCATATTTGGTTGAGCCTCACTAGATTGGTGCCAAGAATCTTTTGAGATGTCTTCAAGACACAATCTCTCATGGATTGAGATACACTGCCGGAAATATGAAACCGCATGATTATTCAAATGATGATTAGGCAAGTAGTGTGGAGAATCACTAGAGCACTTTTAGTGATGTTTCTCTTTGGATTCTACTTCGATATAATGGATGAGCAGGAAGTAGAAGTCAGTTGCCATAAGCACCACCGAGATTGAATACATATCTACGAGTATGTTCTCGTATGAAGCTTCCTGGTTGGGGAAGCTCTTCAGTGAGCTGTTTGATCACATACCATTATGATTCTCTGTAACAACCAGAGGTGGGATTTGATTATTGAGGAATCCCATATTCGTCAATCGCTCCAACAGATAGACATCATCTGGGATATGGTAAGTCGATGAGCAAGGAGGCTCCATTGCATTAAGATGATGTACAAGTTGATACACCTTGTCAAATCCCAAAGAAAGATATAATCTCTGATTTTCCGAAATGACATGGAGTCATCAAGAAACCCTTTTACAAGGGTCTTGCATGTTGCATACACTGAGCTCTGGGAGCTCTGAGGGCTTGCAGTTCTTACTGGAGCAACATACGACCATAGGGTCACTCACCCTCCCCTAGTGGTGCACACTAGAACAAGATGATTTGCTCTCTTGTGGAATAGGATTGATGTGTTCTCCTGTGAGGCCTGGATTTATGTGTTCTCCATGGCGATTGTAGCAAGATTGGTGTGTTCTCCTGTGAGGCCTGGATTGATGTGTTCTCCATGGCAGCCTGGATTGATGTGTTCTCCATAGCAATTGTAGCAGGATTTATGTGTCCTCCTGTCAGGATAGGATTGATTAGTTCTCCTGTCAAGGCATCCTACTGATGCAGTCTGGGACTCATGGGAAGTACCTCTCATCTGATCAATGAGTAAGGAAATGAAGTTAGGGACCATAGTAGTACCGATGGATGCATCGTTGTATCTATCATACTCCCTACGCTAGGATGACCTCCATTCATCTAGGATCAATGATACTGGTCTGGGACCAATGGTAGGAGTTGTACCATAGTATGACACTAACTTTGGGTTGGCTGAGACTGGTTTGGGACCAGTGGTACATACTCTGAGACTAACTTCGTGTCAGTGCAATACTAGTCTGGGACCAGTGAGAGTGGTACATACTATAACGCTGACTTTGGGTCGGTTGAGACTGGTTTGGGACTAGTGGTACACTCTCTATGATTGCGATACTGGTCTCGGACTAGTGGTAGGAGTGGTACTTACTATAAAGCTGACTTCAGGTCAGTTGAGACTAGTCTGGGACTAGTGGTACGCTCTCTGAGACTGACTTTGAGTCAGTGGAGGATGATACTGGTCTGGGACCAGTGGAGTTGTACTCACTATGATGCTAACTTCAGGTTAGTTGAGATTGGTCTGGGACCAATGGTACATACTCTAAGACTGACTTTAAGTCAGTATGATACATCCTCAGTCATTTCTTCTTCTTCATAATTCAGACAAAAGTAGAGCAGAATAGAACAATGCAAGAGCAGAGCAGAATAGAGAAGATCAATACATATCAGTATAGGGTAGAAAAAGAAAAAGTAGGATAGGAAGAATAGAGCAGAGTAGGGCATGGGACAAGTTATACAGGGTAGTGCATTTGATGGATGAATAGTAACAACCGATAGACAGATTGCAGATGAAGTTATCCCTATTTGAGAGGGAGTGTTAAAACTGCCAACTATGGCAAAAAATCATGTGGGTCATCTTATTCATGGTTGATAATATTTTTATTAGATTCCTCTCATTGAGAGGTGTAGGATTGATATAAATATCAGCTGATTTCGATAACTATTCATGGAGATATGAATTTATTTTGATTATAGAATTATTATCAACCCGACCTACAACTCTTGTAGGCTCAGAAGCCTAACAGTCACATCTATTCAAACACCAACATTGTGTATAAATATAGGAGGACTTTTCCTCATTTGGACTCACTTATCTCATCACATCTCTCTCTCTCTCTATTGCGAAAAAAGGAGTCGCTTCTCTACTGCGCAGAAAAGGGTCTCTCCCTCGCACATGTGAAGCCGAAAGTTGCTGAAATTGAAGCTGCAACTGCAGAATTAAATATTGACTTACGTAGACTAGAATATATCCTCATCTGAACTGTGTTATAGGCTCATCTTAACCTCCTTCAAAATCGACAACTTTTGGTGGTAGAATCAAGTCAATCTAATGGGCGGTTTGCAAGATATCGACTTCCCTAGTTTGAAGCTTGAAGCTGCCGAAGCTGAAGCTGCAACTACAGAAGTAAAGTTTGACCTACGTGGAATATAAGATCTCCTAATCTGAACTGTGATGTAGTTTCATCTGAACCTCCTCTAAAAGCCGCAACTTTTGGTGGTGGAATCAAGTCAATCCGACAGACGGTTTGCAAGATATCGACTGCCCTAGTTTGAAGCCGGAAGTTGCCGAAACTGAAGCTGCAACTGCAGAAATTTTTACCTGCGTGGACTAGAAGATCTTCTCATCTGAACTGTAGTGTAGGTTCATATTAACCTCCTCTGGAAGCTACAACTTTGGGTGGTGGAATCAAGCTGATCCGACAGTCAGTTTGTGAGATATTGTCTGCCCTAGTTTGATGATGAAGCTGCTAATGCTGATGCTGCTGATCTAGGGTTTTCTACTGCTGATATGAATCAGATTTGTTGTACTATTTCTCTCTGGTGAATTATTGAAGAGAAAAGAAGATTTGATTAAAGGGTTTCCCCGCACATTGTGGGGTTTGTCCCTAGCTAACCACCACATCTCGTGTCTCTTGTCTTGGCTTGTTTTCTATCGATCATTTAATGTTCTATCTGCACTTTACTTTATGTATATGTGATTTATAATCTGTGGAATATAATAAGGAAAAGAAGTAAACTGTTATAAGCATAGAACATACCATAACTTAACAATTGCAATTTTTAAACTGTTCATAGTTCATATAGTTTGAGATATTACGTATGATATAGTTTGATCATCTTTAGGCTCATTGTAACACTCCCTACTTGCCTAATTAAATGTCCTTACCCAAACTTGAGTAAGTAAGAGAGTATGACTATGAAATAAAAGATTGGTTCACATGAAAGTATATGAAAGAAGGGTTTGGCCTCTTCTCCTCTAGCACGAAGCCTGAATCCTTCTTGTTTGAGTCCACATCCATTTCCTTCGCATATGATTCCTTTTCTTTGGGACTCTCAAAAGCTTGGGTCCAGGCTTCCTGTTATCTAGAGTCTCGCCCATAACCCAGTTTTGTAAAGCATTGAATGGATCTCCCAAAAGATTAAGCTTTGTTTATACAATGCTTCATGCATTTCGAGTAAAACACTAAGATCCATATGGAAAAGGTATTTGTTATATGTTTCTTATGAATGCATAGATAAGGTTGGTGTATTTCACATATTCTCATTGCAATATTGAATGTTGAATCTAACTCTTTATTGATCCATGGATTGAGTTTTAACTTGTTGAGATCTCTATTTGTATGGAATTGAGCTCAGTAGAAGTATAACAACTGTGAGCTCTATTATTTATCAAGTTTTGTACCTATGAAATTGTAATTGGGTTAAGTAGCTACATAACAATTTTGAGTTCTCTTCCAAGTGTGGGTACTCGCCTTTGATTTCTGGCACATAGGAAAGCCTTGAAAGTGTGAGAATATGCAAGAATAATCTCATGGGAGAAATAACCATTTCACTTTACGACCTCTATGTGTCAGCAACAATGGATTTCATAAGTGGAGTACTCTCCCATGACAACCCAAAACATTGGTGGAGAGAAGAAACCAAATGAACTAGATGAATTAGGAACTTCCCGGTTTGGTGTCAAAACTAAATCCATTTCATATCCCTGCTAGAGTAGGCTATTTCTTAAGATATAAGATGGGTTGAATATGTGCCATATATAAAGGTATGGATAGAGACACATGATCAATAAATTCCATGGTGTTACCTCAGTTGGCTGATGTACCAACCAAAATCCAGCAGACTGTCCAGTTAAATACCATAATGAAGTACCTATTTCAATGTAATTGATATGTGGAGTAGGGGTCTATGTGTCTTTACTGATGTTTTTTGTTTATTTTACCAAATAGAGGACATGATCTTGACCTCATTTATTGGTAGGTGAATACTTTTAAAACATTTTCCTTAAAAATTGTTAACAAGATGAGTTTTGTTAGAATCTGCCTTATGAAGAAATAAATAGTGCGAGTTTCATGACCAATGTTTTGGCTGAGAGAGCTCCTACAAGACAAATATTAATGAGACAACAACACTCAAGGAAAGATTAGTGGATTAGTTACTAGAACAACAACAATATGCTAATCAAAATCAGCATTGTGAGAGCTTACTTGGATATATTTGACATTAATATTAATTAATAGGAAATTGTGAAAGGAGGTGACGTGGTGATTGCACACATGTTGAATTTGTTGTAGTAAAAAGTCAATGATACTCATTGAAAAGATAAACCTTCAGAGATTTGTCATAGTATAAATTTATTGAAGATAAACATGTGAATTATTCTACAAGATTTAGAGTGATCTTAGGTGAATTGTACTGGTTCTGTAGATGTGCTTGATGGAAACATCTCATGCCTAAATGTGCAATAACCATAATTGATTTTAGTTCACCTATACATTTCCCATTCATATTACACTCCCAATAAAAAGTTGAGTGCATGCTGGACAAAGGTCATTTTGACAAAGGTCCACATGTTCAACATATTTCTTAGCAAACCATTTTCAATACAACATATCACATAATTTCAAGGTTGGTTTGTGACTACAAAAAATTAAGATACCCTGGACACTTCAAAATGAAAGTGGAAACACAAAAAAAGGAAGCAGAAAGAAAGGATTGGGGATTTATATGTTGTACATGACTTTTAAATCCTTAGATTTTTTGTGTAGAGAACCATACAAAATTGGACATGGGGCCTACAGTATGTAATAAATTTCTAGGTTAACATGTCTACAACACTTATCATATTGTGGTGTGATCAGTGCTCTCTCTTTTACAAGCAATCCTGCTAAGGTAAAGTAAATAGGAACAATAACTTGGATGGAAACTTTTCAGAAATATAAAATCTCTGTTATGTTCTGGATACATAACACTTTATCAACTTTTCCATGAACATAGTGGGTTACTCTACAATGTATGATACCAAACCTCTAAATCTATATGTTCTTGGTGGTGTACTTGGAATTTGGAAATGACCGTAATAGACTATAGATCTTTTTAGAACATACACAATAAATGTCAATTCACTACACAAAAACTACAAAATTTGAAATCCAATATAGAAAATTTATTAAAATATTGCCACTGAACCAAAACATTTTTTCTTGACGCCAAGCATCAAACATAATGATTGCATTTAACAAAAAATCAAAGAAAAATCATATAGCGACCACTTCTTTTTAGCAGCTATAATGTTGTTTGTTGTACCCGATGCGATGTGAGCATGTTTTTGTAAGATATCAATAATTATGAATAATTATATTTTCCTTTATATGTTATTGGAATTGTTGAGGAATTTCATAAAGTTGTGTTTTTTCAAAACTTTGTTGGGGCTTTGCATGATGTGGATTTCCTTGGAGATTTTTTGTACTTATGTTTCTATTTCATGTTGGGTGAATTAGCATGGGATCCCTATAAATATCACAAAAATCTTTCAAGTTCTTTCTTTACATCTATTGGAGGAGCCTAGCCAATTGGGTTTAACATTAAAGAAAACACCTCCCTTCATAGAACTTATTTATATGAATATTTCTCAAAGGGATTTGATACTTCTGTTAGTTGTAGATAATTCAAGCCCAAAGGTGGGCATAATGAAAGATTCAAAATGTGTGGCAGGACCATCTATTGTCGACAAGCACAAAGCCTCTAATTTTCTAGCCTCATTTTTTATAACTGGTTCTTGGGAGGTAATGTACAAGAATTAACCATCAAGTTGCATATAAATTCATCAATTTTTTATAGCCACATATGGAAATTGTAAAATTGTATAAAGTAACTCATATTTAATGACTTTTCATTAAGTAAAATGACTACGATGCTAGCACATTTCAAGATTCAAATATGATTTGGTGAAAAAATGCTAATATGAAAAATGTAAGCTTGTTTGGGAAGTATTCGAGAATGGTTTGAAGAGAAAGATAGAGGTTCAGTGGTCAGATATAACCTCTTTGAGGGCCAATTTTCCAGACAATGAACTTGACACCTTAGAGATTGAAGTAAGTATCCAAGTTGTTTATGTTTTGTGTCTAAAGTGATGAGGTGCTAAAGCGCAGGTATATCTAAAGCAGTATATTTTCTTCTATCTCATCCAGGTATCCAGGCCTTCACTTTTATTTAGGCATACATATCCTCAGCTAAGAAAGAATATTGTTTGGAAGGTTTCTTCTGGCATTATAAGAGGCCACACATGTATATGCAGGTCATCAACTCATTTCATAAGATATGTTGATTCAATAAGGTATTCATTTCCCAAGGATTAAACATTGTAGACATTTATTTGAATGGAATTTTCGTCATGTTCTGATAATATAGATTAATAATTCCATATCTTTAGCCAATGAGAAGATAAGTTTCTTACTTGGATTGAAATGATAGGAGTTCCACCTTTTTAGTGACCCCAATGAGGAAATGCAACTAGAATTGAAAGCTCTTTATTTAATGAGCTTCTCGCATTTAAAAATGTTCTATATTTAAAATCTCAACACAAAGCTTGCTAATGGTACATGTTACAAGTATTATGCCAATAGCAAGTTGTGGCCATAATTTAACGTTGTTGAGAATTTAATGTGACACAACCTATAAAATTAGGAAATTAGTCAAATCATTATTCAATTCTTTGAATGTAATCCCATTTGCATAAAATTTGAATCCGCCGCGATAGGAGTTGAATATCCTCATGCAGGTCTATTGGAATTGAACATTAGACATATGTGACTTCTTTTACACATTACAGTCTAGTATCTCAGCTTCCACTTAACTATCCCTATAGGCTATGGCTTATGAGGATGTTTCAATCCTTAACTAGCTAAGGGACATGAAATATTTTCCAATTTGATAGTACGCCTTATCCTAGTACAAAGAACATTATCCATTTATTAGTATGAATTTTACTCCATGTAATTACTTTGTGTGGTGCTCAGTATGTTAGATATGTTGTAACGTAATGTAATGTCCCATAAATATAAATATAAATAGAAATTAAATTAAAAAACAATTATTAATGTGATGGAATGTAAACATTTTAACTCGGTCAAAATAAAATAAAATAAATAAAAATAAAAATAACAAAAATAAACCTAGAAAAATAAAATAATAATAAAAACAAAAACGACCCACAATATTGAGATCCCATGGTTTTGATGTGGAATATAGTCTATTTAAAGGGGGAAATCAAATTATCCTAGTTCCATCTTAACTCTGGATCTACCAAGCACCAGGAGGGATCAAATCTCTTGAGATGAAAACTTCTTTTAGACTGAAAATAGATTTGATCCCTCTCGATGCTTGCTAGATTTGGAGTTAAGATGGATAGATGAAAACTTCCTTTAGAATGAAAAGAGATTTGATCCCTCTTGGTGCTTTCTAGATTTGGAATTAAAATGGATCTAGGTTGGTTATAGATTAATTATAGATTAAAACTGCATGACATGAAACCCTAGGTGTTTCATCATAGGATACATATCTCTCACATGTTGCATACATACGCAATAGGAATCTTCTCAACATTTTTGGTCATGACTGTTATTTTTTTGTATGATTTTTACAACTAGAGGAGAGTGAATTGTCATAACCTCTACACAATTTTGTCGAATGAGATTTGATTTTGCAGGTTCCATTTTATTTAAAGCCAAACAAAATTACATTTGTATGTTTTGGAGAATACATTTGTTGCAGTTTTCTTAAGGAATACTTGACAAGAATTATTAAAAACTTCTAAAATGTTATCATCGATTAAAACTTGTAAGTAATAAAGGCATCATGGGTCAAAATTCCCATATTTTGATTCTAGTGGCACACTATTTCAAGAACATAATGGAGAAACTTGTTATGGTGCAACACATGAGCATAAATATTATTTGTTTCCACATTTTGATCATTCAAAACATAACTATATGCTTCCTTTCTCAAATATTTCAGATACGAGAGCAGTTAGGGTTTCACCACTGGTCAAAGAAATGAACCTCTTGAGTTTGATGGCCATGTTTTAGACTGTGTAGTACCGCAAGACACACCTTCTCCCTCCTCGGGTATAAAGATAATTTTTTGTTTTCCATTTGCCTTTCATTTATGGGTTTGTTAAGTTTTCTTTCAAATTTCAACTACCCTAAAGTTTTCAAAAGTTTTTGTAGAAGTATGTTATGGCTTTTTCAGTGTGCACATGCATTACATTTATTGTATATATCTAGAGTACCCACAGTGTTTTACTCACAACAATGCCCATGGAAGTGAAAAATATTACTATAGGTACCCCCCAGAAGAGGGGTAACTAGTCCCATAAGCATTCATGATCTTTCTATAGACATCAGTAGGAAGCGCAAACATTAAAACTAGGAAACCTTTTTGACATCCTTTACACTCTCCACTTCTTTTTTCCTACCACTAAAAGTGTATTGGTTTACTGTGTGTTGATCATCATGAAACTATGTCAGAAAGAATGTGCATGAATCAGTTGATTTGATTTTCAGGAGCATGCTAATGAGCCTAAAATTTAAATAAATGTGTATAATTTAAATTTTGAAGCAACAAACAGTTTTACCCTAGAATGTTGCTGGTTATAAAATTTTATTTTATGTGTATTTATGGAATTGAGCTAAAATATTATTTCTTACGATTGTTTGAATAATGATTTTGTAGAAAATAAAATTTAATAAGCATTTTCAAAGGTTTATGCTTAAATTTTCATCCCTTATTTCTCATTATAATGTTGACTGTTATGCTTACAGAGGAAGATGGGTTGTTTCCTTCATTTGATACCTTGGCTCTATACCCAAAGTTGCATCCAAATTGTACATTGTATTAAGTTCTAGTAAGCTTAGTTATATAACATTACTTATAAAAATGTACATATACACATGGTGTTCCCTTGGAAGTAAATTGAAAACGTTGAAGTTGGTTTAATAGATCTTGTTTTTCTCGTTTCATTATAGACATCATAGCTTGTGGAATGTATCTTAACAAGTGGTCATTAACACACCAGGAGACATAGGATATATGTAATAGACCATGACAAATCGCGTGGAAACCTAAAGTACTTAAAAAAAGTGATTTTTAAGGTGTAAATTGGAATACAACACAAGTACACAAACTAGGGCTTCTAAGAATGGAAAATAATGACACAAGTTGGCATCCACTGTTGGCATGAGAACCCTTCAAACTGTTATAACTTATGTTGTCTCTAGGAACAATATCTCAAAGACAACCATAGGATGCAAATTTCATGTAGATATATTGAATCCCATATAACTATATGTAAGAGTCCAAGTCATATACTAATAGCTTTAACTAGGTTATTCCTTAGAACTAAAAGAAAGCCTGCATCCCTTAATTTTGTGAAGATTTTCTATTGACATTGTTGGTTGAAAAATAAACTATTCCTAATGATTCACCTATGTTTTCATTGAGATCAAGATATTATTATTTGAAAGACCCACAAGGCTTGCTACCTAATTTTCATTGGAATTAGCCAATGTTTCCCCTTTGACATCATTTACATAAATAGATTATGTTGACAATTAGGTGATGCTTGTGGTATTGATACATACATTTTCCTAGCGGGCTTTAGTTGATCCTATGGAAAGTTGATCCTACCATACTCCATCATGGTATATTTATGGTTAGGGTCCATGATTCCATGCATATGTTGTTTCACAAAACATGATTCCGACGAAGTCCACATTCACCTTGTGACTAGTTTTCCAATACATGTGACCAGGTTTTTCAACCTTGCCAAGTTCCTTGCACCAAGTTGTTGCCATCATGATATTTAATTCAATGATTTCTTGAATCCCAAAAATATAATCAATTCATAGGATTATCAAGGTTAATTGAATGTGCATTCGGCCTCGGTATTTCACTGGGAATTCTAGTGAGTACTTCATTATTCACTAAGAGTCAACTTTCCCTCAAATAATTAGTGTAATTGTGTGGAAACTTAAGAACATTTTCATTGGTTAAAGTCATCCACATTGGGATATAACTCATTGTTTTGTTTCTTTGTGTAATTTCCTCACATTTCTAGTGTTTCATCCATTAGTGGTATGGTGGTTATGGTATATTGATCCAAGTAATTTCTGTAAACTATATTATGACACTAAAATCATTTGGATGGTTTGTTGACTAGTGCAAACATCATTTTAGTGATCTCCTAATTATAAATTTGCTTAAATGTTAAATGTACAACTCATACATATTCTTGTGGGATTTACTATTGTTGGAAAATATCATACATATTCCCAAGTTAATAATAAATTGTGGGAAAATCTTGTGCTTTGTTTCCCAAGATAATAATCAGTTGTGGGAAAAGCTTGTTCTCTATTTCCCAAGCTAATAATTAGTTTACTATGTAACCCAAGGTAATAATCAGTGCACCATTGTGTACTTTTGGCATCAAATACCAAGGCATGTGCATGGGAACTCATGAACAACCATTCATATTTGAATCTAGCCATCCATATTTGAATCTATGGAGCTAAATTCGTAAATTGTCATGGTCCTTTATATTGTCACAACAGAATTTGGGAGCTACATATTCGTAAACATAAGACTATTTATCTAGTTGGGATTGTAAGAACTCAAATCTTGAACCCAAATTGGAAGGTAGATTTCTAATGAAAATGTCATATGGACTTAAAGCGCATTGGTGTTGGTTGTTAGCATTGGTCTTGGCTTTCCACAGTAAGAAAAGGAAACCTTGAAAACAATAGTAGAACATTCAAAAGAATTAGAAAAACTTAAGCTATGATGTTGAGATTTATGATTCTTTGGCATAAATTTTAGTTATGTTGTTTACTTTTCTTACAAAACTTTGTTAGTTATTTTTTAATTGGGAAATTATCTTCAAACATTATGATGCTTCTTAGTTGTGTTTTTGGGAAAACTAATATCCACTAGAAGTATATCCTTTCCACATTTAAGTTGATAGAATGACAGGTGCTTTGCCATATGAGTTGTCTCATACTTGGTGTTTTTGTTTTTTTTCATGCCATTACATGGGAGTCAGTTTTGATAAGATCTGAGAAGGCCAAGCATGATTTGGATCATAATTTGAGGTGTGTTGAGTCCATAGTGCCAAAAATATTAGGACAACAGGTGGGTAGTTGACATGCCACCTTTTTAAAAAAAAATGTTTTTAACTTTATACATGCCTCTAGGAAATTTGTCACTATGAAACTTAGTATTCAAGAGAATGGAGAAGTCATATAATTTTTCCCTTTTTTTTTCTATATGAGGAAGTGATCATCTACTATATTTAAATAAAAAAATGTATGTTTCAGCTTTGTTTGACTTGAGATTATCCAACAGAATTGAACCAAGGGGGCCTAATTTTAGTTTGAGTGGTTGGTTATAGCATGACTAAATGTGAGCCCTTGAGGCATGACCTTATATCTGAAATGGCTGATATTGTTGTGTTTCACTTGCAATTATCTGTACAAATGTTCTACCATAATGGACCTGGTTTGAGTTTTCGAGCCCGGTCTGAACCTTGTCAATGGCCTGACCAATATTCTAGTTGTGAAAACTATCATGTGACCATAAGGCATCTATTTATGACAACGTGAAATCAAATTTAGTGATAGAGGGATCTTACTCATGCTACACTATTTCTCAAAGGAGTTTATTCCTTTTCCTACCCTTTTGTAGCATGTGCAAAATGAGGGTGCTACCTGAAATCAGTGATCCATTGCAAACACCTTAAAACTTCATCAATACAATGTTTTCTTCCCTTATGCTTAGTTATCATGCAAAATAATGAAGCATCAAAATTCCAACATTCATAGGCTATGTTTTCTATCACTAATGGGATGAACAAGAATTTTGGTATCTCCAAATTAGTAGTACCTTCAAAGTTCAAACACATGTAGGTGTTGACATAAGCTAGTGAGAGGATTTTTCCATGCAATATTGAATAGGATTGTAATAATTATTGCCCATTAACTTTGAAAATTGTCCTTTCTACCACTTGGGAGCACATAATGTTGTTATGTTTTGTCCCTCATGAAACATTGGATCCACGAGATAGTATAACATGCCATTTTGGTAGGTCTGTATTAGGGAATGTGAGTAATAGGAACATATCAACCAAATAGGGATTAGATCTTGTTGTCTTGGGTGCCTAATTTATTTTGAAAATTTGAATCCATGCTTCTATCAATCCATGTTGTTTCATTATCTATTGCATTAATTATATAAAATTCCTTTGAAAATATCCAACCTAATGTTTGTTGAGACTATGTATTCATTGTTTTTATAGAGCTAGAAGCTTCTTGAAAAAACTTGTCATGAATACCATCTTTTCTAAGTAACACCTACATACCATGACTATTGCTTTTGGTAGATAGTTCTATCCTTGCCTTCAAGAATTTATAATCAATTTCCTTCACGTTGAGGACATTACTCCAATATAAGTCTATTTTAAGCATACATATTTCACTAGGCATTATAATGAAAAGGACATCCAATATGTAAATAATGGATATTTGAAACTTCCAAACTGTGATTTCACCAGGATACCAACATTCTTTTAGATTGTATGAAAAATAAATTCCTTGAATGCCACTGAAATGGTAGCACCTGCCTCTTGCAATCATAAAGACAAGAAATCAACATGGAATCGAACCTTATCATATTTTCCATACATAGATTCTTAGGATTAAGGTTAAGAAAAGGCTTAATGATTAATGAACTTTTAAATGTTTATCTCACTGTTTCAAAGAAATGATTAGAAATAGATAGTAGTATCACTTGTACTGGTTTTATATTAAACGAAACATCTAGGTCTATAGTGCCATCATTTTTATCTTTTATAGATGCAGAGACAAACAACCATTTCAATTTTTTCTTTAAAGGATGTCATGCCTACAACATATTGTTAGCATCAATTGAGCAAGGTCTCATGTGCATATGTTGAAGTCATGTTTCTTGCAAAAGGAGGTGAATTAGATGCATTAGTTACAAGCTTGGCATGAACCCTATATTGCTTCCTAGAGGCCAAGAGTATTATGGATATAGTATATCATAAAGGATGTATATAAAACATTATAAAATTTTGCTATATCATTCTACCTTGTTCTACTGCATTGAATATTATAACATTTTCTTTATTTAACTATCGAGGCCAATTATTATTGTTTACATTGTTTGTCTTTTATCCATAAAATTTTATTGAGAATTTGAGCTCCATTATTCAGAGTTACTTCTTATGAGAACAATTTATTTATGTTATTGTTCTCAGTAAATAATCAGGATCTGGCTTTTTTCTAATTATTGAGGGATTGTTCATCTCACTCCTTAAGGAGTAAATTCCCATGTCTAGAAATCAAATTTTTATTTCTCATGACATAGCTGCTATTATATTTGTATATGAATTGGAATTGAAGTATCACCTTAATAGTGATATCAGATAACCTCAATGTTGTATTACTAGGCACTAGAATTTGGCCCATGGAGGATCTGACCATGTCTATTTACCTTTGTACTAAGGATGCCTAGTGATCTGAAACCCTCTAGAGGGAAATTATTTATTTTATATGCAACTAGACATAAAATAATAATGGTGGCTTATTGTAATTCCATTGAGACATGTGATAGAAGTGACTCATTATAAATATGCCTTGATGATTACTTGTATTGGTGCTATTTCTATGGTCGAAGTTCCCAAGTAAGTAATATATACCCTCTTCAAGGACTGCATAGATATTACAAGACTCTGTTATCACTGGTATCTATTTCTTTCATTGTTCAACAAAAGTTTTGTATGTAGACTATGACTACCAAGTACTCAGGGTAATTATCTATGGCCAGGAGAACATACTTGCAAGACTACAAGTGGCAAGCAATCCCAAGTATGGTTTGTATGACCCTAGGGTAAATATTGTATAAATACTTACTGCACATGAGAAATATTTTAATCTTGGACCATGCTTCTAGTCAAGGAGAAATAATAATCTTGCTAAATGCCATTTTTCTTCTGTCCCATGCTATGCTCTTCATTTTGGATTGAACAAAGAGATGAGATGCCATTTTACTTCTTTCCCATGCTATGCTCTTCATTTTGGATTGAACAAAGATATGAGGATCGATCTCAGAGATCCCGAAACCAATATGTTTTAAAATTCAAACCCACTTACGAATTGATATTGCTACTTTATAGTCAAAGAAAACTGGACTGACTGCTGCAAGGTTTATTTTTGTGCAAAAGGATATTTCATAGTGCTGTTTGACGACCTCGAGCATTGCTACAATGCCCTCGACGAAGGACCTTGGTTCATGGGAGCAGCTGGCCTCTTCCTCACTCCATGGTTTCCAGACTTTGACCCAGCCACAGCAGTTATCACCAAAGCCCCTGTATGGATCAGACTTCCAAATCTCCCTGTTCACCTGTGGCGTACAGAAGTATACAGGCAAATCGGCAATACCTTGGGTAGCTTTCTCAAGGGAGACTATAAGAGAGAGAGGCAGGGGCTCTATACACATGCCAGAGTTTGTGTGGAGCTTGATTTAAGCAAGGGATTGCCAGAGTACATCAATCTCAAGATCAAGGACTTTATCTGGACCCAGTTTTTAGAGTACGAAAACACTGCCTTCAGATGTCGTCATTGTCACCTAACAGGGCATCTGCATCACTCTTGCCCATCGCTGTCAGCAAGAGTGAAAAAGGGCCTCTTCGCTCATTCTAAGCCCAAGCGTTGGGCTCCTTGTCCTCAGCAGCCAGCTGGAAGCTCCAGCTCCCCTTGTATGGAGAAGGAGGAAAGAGAGTCAGAACCAGATCAGACGCAGCAGCCGATGGAACCGCCACCGGTCAACATGGGGATCTCCCAGGTCTCAGCAATCTCCCAGAAACGTCCCCATGAGACTTCTTCCTCGGATTCAGAGAAGGAGTCCCCGATGATAGAGAACTCCAGTCTTCAAGTTGTTCTAGCCCATCCTCCCCATGATGGCTGGACAAAAGTCAACAAAAAGAAAGGGAAAAAACATTGTGGAGCAGTCATTGCCCCGCTGGGGTAACAGCCTGACAGTTTGTATTTGCTAGCGAATCTGTTGATGTAGCTGAGCTTGTATCTTCCTCCGAGACCGAGGTTGATGATCCCATCATTTCCAGTCTGTCGGTCTTTTGTTTTTCCTGTAGCTCTGTGATTGTATCTTTCTTCCCGGACCGAGGTTGATGATTCCATCATTTCCGGTCTGACGGTCTTTTGCCTTTCCAGATTGTACAATATTTTACTTAATAGATTTAGTCTTTACCGAGAAAAAAAAAGATATTGCTACTTTATAGTTTCAGTCTTCAATTTGTGTTTCTCACTATAAAATTAAAGTAAAATTAGCCCATAGTTTAAGTCAATAAGAAACATCCAATGCAAAATAAATAATGTAAAGAGATAGTGTAGTATTTTTCACTTGAAATTGATTGCTTGATATGATTGAAATTCATATATTGTATTTTTTTAGGAGTTAAACACTTAATATTCAGATTACAGTAGAGAGGGGTATAGAAAAGATAAACAATGTTCAATCGTTAGACTATTTGCAATATATATATATATATATATATATATATATATATATATATATATATATATATATATATATATATATATATATATATATATATATATATATATATATTGTTTGCAACCATGTTTTTTAAATTCATAATGTAAATAGGTTGTAACATTGCATTCTATTTGTTGCAAGTGAGGATCCTGATGATGAGAACCAGACTCTAGAATGCCTTCAAAATATGCAATAACACTCAGATAGATTGTAGTTGTACTACAGATGAAAACAAGTTGAGAAATGATCCATATTGTGACATTAAAGCATAGATTGTACATTTCATCCTCTCCCCATAAATAGTCGATTGGGACTATCCTAGTGATAACTCACCAAAGCATTGGATCTATACTAGCTGTATTATCAAAAGATAGGACAAGAAACAACAAACGTAAGCCTTTTACACTCCCAAATGTAATAACAGGTTCCAAGAATGTGCAACATTGCCTCTAGGTTCTCTAATATAAACCTAATTAAGAGAGAAATAGTGTGTTATTACATCCTTTCTTTTGTTGATAAAGTCTTCTTTAAGTATTGATATAAACAATGATAATATCATGTTTTCCATATACAACTTCCTTGGGGAAACCCTCCAACAGTTTCTTCACATTTTGTGAATGGTGCTCTGTTGTTGGTAGACATGTGCCAACCCTCAAGTGACTCAAGTGGATTATACCTTGTGATATTTTTGGTCATTATGGCTTTGGCATGGCATGAAAAATCACTTGAACTAACCATTGGGGCTACAAAATAATGTTATATATCTACCTACCTACCTACCTATCCACTTATCTAGATATATATACACATATTTGTTTTCTTTAAACCTCATGAGTATTTTTTTCTTAGGAGAACACCTTGTGGAAAACCCTTCAAGTACTTTTCCACGATCCATGGATGGTAAATTCGATAAATCAGTGGCCCTAATTAGGGTACTTAACTGCTAGGGGATCAAGAGAGTTGAATCTGTAACCTCCCTAACTTTGGGTGAGAGGTCTCACATTTGGCTCATGACAGATTTGCATACATGGCTTACATATCAGTGAGCTAATTAAAAGAAAAAAATGTTTCTTGAATTAAAAGGACATATATTAGACCTTTCAAAAGTAGGCTCTAAAAGTTGTTGACTATCACAAAACTTGTGAGCTATATCAACAATAGAAAACAAACTTTTCATGGCTTTAAAAAACAAAAATACATCATTGTAGAATTTAGAGTATCTGTCTGTAGAGAATTTTATAGCTAATGTTCATGAATGAAATCATTTGTATGCCCATGTTGAGAAACTGAAATGGTTCAAACACCTTGCTCCAGCCCCAATGCCTTTTTGAAAGGCCATCAACTACCTTGTTCCTATCCCTGTATATGTGAGACAAAGAAGTGTGTGGGAAGGTTGTCATTTACCATTGTATAGAACCATGCAGTGGCTATAAAAAGAAATTTCTGAGTGTTGATTCCTTTTTCTTGAAAGGGATGCCCCATTTTGATCTTTACAACATTTTGAATCCTAGGGGAAATAGAGAAGGCACTTCTATTTGCACATAATGTTTGCTCGAGATGTTGTTTCATGGAATAAAATAAGAGTGGGATGCATGCTGAATGGTCATGCAAGGAGGACCTGAAACTATTTGGTCAGATGCAGCTTTTTGGTATAAAGTTTGGATGTTGTGGAGTGTGAATAGGTGTTCCATTTGGGGATTTTTGTAGTATGTAGTTTCTTCATTTTCTATCCTCTTTACACTTATTTTTAATCAATCTCTTCACTCCTAGAAGATGTTTGTCATCTTTTCCTTAAAACTAGTTTATTTTAAGGCTTTTGGGAATAGTTAGGATTTAGAAAAATTGCCATAATGTGACTTTTTGACATGTATTATTGAAGTATATTGTGGCATGTTTCCTTTGGAGGTTTGAGATAATTCTGAAGTTGGGTTCCAGAAATATTCCCAAACTTGAAGTAGGTTGTTATTTTGTAGGCTCTTGCTACTGTTGACTGATTATTAGTTGCATATTGTTATGCTGGGATGTGCATTGTGATGCATGCATACAATGCTATTTTTATAAGTATGACTTGACACACTTAATTTCATGCTTCATAGTATCAATATTTGAATTATTGAAGACATTGCTTCAAGTTATCAACATTTGAATCATTGTTGACATTTCTTTAAGGTTTTTTAACTAAATACTAACGTACGAAGAAATGGAAAAATAACAGAATTTAGCTCTTTGGCTCTTCAAGGTGGGGTTATGTTGATTGTTAGGACCAAATTATTTTGTTGTTTATATCTTACCAAAAATTGTCTACAATATATTGTTTTCATATACATCAAAGAGGATATATTTTTTTTACAGTTCATTTACTTTCTGTCATCTGTGTTTTATTGGTCTTGTTTGTAGCATCTATATATCGTTGTTGGACTGATAAATTTCAAACTTTCTTAGGTATTTACTTGGGGTTCTATAAATTTCAAAGCCAAAATTTCTGTCTCCATCTTGCATGCAATAATAGATTTTTTACAAATACCATGTATCTAGATGATAATCAAAAAATGCAACAACAGGTCAGGCCTATGACAATAGAACTAAAGCATAATTTAAAACGGTACCATGTTGAAGCTGAAGGTATGTCTTACTGTGAAAAAATAACATCAACCTTGGTAGTGGTAAAATTAATAAATTGCTTCTGCTCTATGATAGATAACAAGTTATCCAGGATTTTGATCAGAGTGTCAAAGGCACCATAGCCATTGGGTGATCATATGCAGAGTCTAGATTTATGAATATAGGTATGTTTAGTGAAGCTTCTTCTATGTGTCATATGTTCTAGCTAGAATCAAAAATTCTATTGTTGAACATTAATTGAAAGCATGATTCCTTCAAAGTACAGTCTATGAAGGTGTCTGACCATATGGAGCTTGCGCAATCAGGGAATACTGAAATAGATTGTATTGACATTTTTTTGAAGAGATGCTTAATTGGGGAAGATCTAGATGAATTAATGGACAGATATATTGCTAGTTCAAATTTAGTAGGAGTTCAAGCATAACATTGTAACAAGGATGGTGTACCAATAGAGACTAGTATGAAGTAAGCAATCACTCATGCCTAAATTAGAATTGAGTTTACTGGAGATTTTGTAGCTTCTTGTTACATCATCATCAATTATTATTGCTCTATATTTTAATGTAAATGTAAGTATTTGGTATTTTTTCCCACTGATTCATGGAGAACAAGAGATTGCTTCAGAGACACTGAAATTTCTATCACCAAAATGGAGATGTGGAAAGGAGGCACCCAAGTTCCTTGTGCATCCCTACATACAAAGTTGAAACTACAAAATGGTTTGGACCTTTCAAAAGGAGACAGAAGAATGCACTGCACTGGGAAAGTGTGCATTTCTTTCTCTTTCTATTTCATTTTTTTGAACAATATCATGTTTTACATGTTTTCTTACTGAATTTTTCTATCTCGGCTTTTTTTGGAGCAGAACAACCAGGAGATGGAGTAACCAAAGAAAATTGCATTTGTGGAATACCAGATGTCAAGCAAGAAAGTGTTACTTCTATCTTGTCCAATACTAAAATGATGTCAAAAAATTATCAATGGCATCATCTTTCTGAGGCGGGGAATACAAATTTTTTAGATATGGCACTAGAAGATGAATTAGAAGGAGAAGTTCTGTTCTTGGAAAACAACCTTCTTGAAAATGCAAGGAAAAATCACTCTCATTCTGGTTGGACCCTTCACATCCATTCTTTTATAGATCAATGAATATCTTTATTTAACATCTCTTTCCATGTCTGTTTTGATAATAATATTTCCATGAATATCTTTGCAGAGAATTTAATTCTAAATGTGATAATGAATTTATCTAAAGAGAAATAGTAATTGTGGGAGATAAGATGTGATGCATCGATGATGAGGAAAGAGAAGCTAAGAAGCAGGGTAGGAAAGAGAGGAGACATAAGGAGGCACAAGATATCTTGGCTGCAGCCACGGAAATAGTTGCAGCTTCTCCTAGGATTAGTTCATCCAGGAAGGATGGAATTGGAGATGCAATTGATGAGCATAGTCTATGTCAAGTTAGCTTTTGTAGCAAGCGTTCACACTTGAATGATTGGAATAATGTGAAACGTTCTTTTTCTGGCATATTTTCTACATCACAGCTAATGAAAGTATCACTGTAGAAACATCTGAAAGGGAACATTACTACTGAACACCCAAGCTCTTCTTCTCAGACAATGTTGTGGGCTAAAGAGACAATGTCCTGCCTCCTTATTGCAAAATTTCCATTGGAAAGGCATTTTTATTGTTACCAGGTGTCATATAGCTCACCAAGAGAAGAATCTCTTTTGTACGATATTTGTATATTATTAGAATCTACTGCCAAAACAAGATATGTTTTTTCAATTAATTCAGGCTAATCTAGCTATTCCTTTCTCTATTTTATTTTTATCTATCTATTTACTGTAGTATTGTTACACTGGATTATACTGGGTATCCTAAAATTTTCATGTCAAAATTATATTGCAGGTAGCATTTCACCAAGATTTCTATGGTATTTTAAGGAATTCTTTTGGAAGATGGTATTGTCAGCCATGTGAAGCTTTAAACTGGCAATACTAACTCCAAGGCATGAGACATCCAAATGTAGCTAGCCATGGTATGCCTGATTGTGGTATGAGATGTGCTCTATGTGGTAGTTTGAGTGTTTCTTTAAAGAGAATTACTGATGGCCAATGGTTTCATGTATTTTGCATTGAGGTAAAAATATCAGATTCTATGGTGTTCACTTTAAAAGAATGCAAGAAGTTAATTATGAAAAATCTTATTGTGGACTTTATCTTGTGTGTTAATGATTTGGTGAGGATAAATATATTTTCTCCCTTATAGTATCATCATTTCCTTTGGGAACCTGTAGTGCCTATTGGAGAATATGTTCAAGAGGGCTCAAATGGAGTGTGTTGAAGGGATGGTATGTTTAAATTGAGATGCTTGTTCACTACCAGTAATGCATATAAGTTTGAGCATGCTAAACTCTTTTGTTTTATTTGTTCTCTACATGATTGTTACATATAGATTTTGTCTAGTGGGATGTTGTTAAAGACCTCTATTAGCTTCTCACTGAATGGTTTGGTCATTAATATATTGATGGAGGTGGATCTATGCAATGTTAAAATTAATGATTGGTATGTTATGAAATTCAGTAAATACTTTTTAGGGAAGGATATATGTTTCCATGTAGTATTTGTCATTGAATGTTTGAAGTTTAGGATTTAGTGTATATGAAAGTTTGAAACTTGTAATAACACTTGTTGGATTAGTAGATTGTTCTATCCTTGGTAATTCTCACATAATCTATAATTTTTTCTGTCCTATCTGGCATAAATATTTTGTGGTTTCACAGTGCAATTTTGGCCACTCCCAAAGTACTTTTCATCCCTTATGTGAAAGACACTCCATGTTTTACATGATTGTGAGTACTCGTGGTGGAAGATTTCAACATAAATGTACACAGAGAAAAAGATAAAGGTACATGTAACATCATATATATTCGAGTGAATTTCCATAGTGTTAATTTTATATAATAATTTTCTTTCTTAACCTGTCTCTATTAAATGAAAGATACATGTTGAAGCATGATGATATAGAGGAATTGGCGAGTTGAAGAAAATAAAACAAATGGGGGTGAGAATATGTAGCAATTTTGTGCAAGACTTTTTGCATTCTAAAATGGTTCATAGAAATCCGAGGGAATTTTATTGCATAGAATCCCAGAGGCTTTATGTAGTCACATGTTAGCTCCCACATTTAAAGAATGCAATAAAAAATTATGACTTTCACATGGATTCATTTATGACCTTCTTTCCTATCCTCATCATCATTCATTTTCAGATGGATTCATTCATGAGCTTCTTAGTTATCCTTATTATTGCTTGGATTGTGCTTATGCCTAGACCCATTGTAATTCGCCCCTCATTCCACACCATCCGTACAAGTGAATTTCATTCTAGGCCCCCCTCTAGGTTGACTTGTTGTGTGTGGGTTCCATTTTGTCAATGCTTTGATGATTTTGAACATTATAGGGTGTTCTATGTTATTAGCATTAATTCACTACTCCATCACGTCATCTGACATTTGATATTGTTCCATCTATTTTTCTCGACTCTCAACATCAAACACACACAACTGAAGTTTGCTTCAGTAAGATTATCCAACAGACAATATGAGGTCATTGTGACCATACCTTATAGCCATGTAGCAGATAACATGCGACATTAGAAAGACGGTGAAATTTAATAATGCTGAAGTTTTAATAAATAAAATGTTGTTTGAACCAAATTCTTTGGTATGGCAGACCTTGTTGTCTTCCTCTAGAATCCATGGAAATGTGGATTTAGGGAAACAAGAAACAAAACATATTCTCAAGTTGGAACCACAAGATTTTCCATCATATGTGATTTTGTCCAATCTATATGTTGCATCTGGCAGGTGGGATTGTCTCACAAATGTGAGGAAAAATATGACAAAGAAAGGATTGAAAAAAGTAACCAAGAGTCTGCTGGATTGAGGCCAAAGGGAGGGTGCATAGTTTCACTGTCAAAGAAAGAAGGAATCTACAAATAAAAGTGATCTATGAGAATTTGGAGGAATTAACCAAGTTGATGAAGTAGGAAAGGTATGCGCCCAATACAAACTTTGTTTTGAACAATGTAGAGGACATGTAGAAAGAACAATTTTTATCCTATCACAGTGAGAAAATGGTGATTGCGTTTGGGCTTATTTGTATCTGTGGGATAATTCTTATTCAAATCATCAGGAATATTTGCATTTTTGGTGATTGTCATACTGCTTCCAAACTCATTTCTAAAATTGCAGGGTGAGAACTTATTGTGAGGGATGCTAGTTGGTATCAGAATTTCAAGGATGGAATGTGTTCTTGTGGGGCTTTTTGGAAATACTAAAACAAGAGACAGTTATATGTATGTGATTCCCTCTTACAAGGAAAATTGATTGATTCCTAATCTCTACCCTCTTTTGTTGACAATGTATACTCCAAGAATTGGAAGATGATCAACACTAAATTAGCAAAAAGTTGATCCTTGACATTTCAAGATTTAGGATCAAATCCCAACCAGTCTTTCTAAGAAGACATGGGTAACGTAAAATTGTATTTTGTTGGTAGTTCCAGCCTTGTTGTTGGCAAGCACTATTGTGATCTAGTTTCATGCCCCAATGTTCTCTTTTATTTCTAGTATCTTATTACCTGGAGTTGGAGGACAATTACCATTACAGAAGATAGTTTTTCCCAAATTTTGTTGAACACAAAAGAAAAGAGAAACAAGATGTGTCATATCTCAATACAATCTTAGGGAAGGTATTTAGCATTTGCAAGATTGGATACCTACTTGATGAAAGATAACAAAATGGTGCTATATGTTGATGGTATGGAGGCAATGGATTGAGTGTTAGGTGAATCCTTTCACACCCTTGTAAGATCCCCAGGCTAATCCAAGAATTTGTCCACTAGAAAGAGCTCCTAAAAGTTGGCCACTTTTACTATGTACAACACATGCATTGATATATAGACCATTTCAATGGCTGGAATGAGTGATGAAACCCAATTTAAAGGTAAATTGCAATATCCACCTCATTATTTGAATATTATATATTCTTTGGAAAAAATATCGAAGTATTATTACATGTAGGTTTTAACCCCGTACAGAAATTACCTGCATACAAATTCTAAAACACAGAAAATAAACAATGTGAGAGCATAACACATAAAGCACATATACACAGAGATTTCCCTTGGATCCGAAAACCGAGACTACCAGCTTGATTTTTCATTATGTTCCTTTCAATGTTTTAATACATATTTATACATGGCGAAGCATCCAATACCATGGACTGAAAACCATCGCGTCCAATATCATCGACCGAAAACCATCGCGCCCAAAGAAACATGTGCAAAAATCATGCACAAAACCATAGGTGGGTCCATCCAACCTAACATAGGGTCCAAAAGCCTCAGTTTACGAGTACGCCTCAAACCCCTTGTGACCCCCCCCCCCCCCCCGCTACACAATCGATGCAACGAAGGGGGGCTCCAGCCCCCCTCTAACCCCCCGGTTAACTACGTGGACTAGTCGTGGAAAGAATATAACACAACTCAACATTCTCCTACATGTTTTTTTCTTTCCACAGGGGGCCACAAAGGAGCTTAGTCATTTTTCCAGCCCTGAAATGCCAATTGTCTCTCTACACGAAGAGAACTTCCCTGAGCTCACAGATTTTGTCAATGCATTTGTAGTATTCTTCAAAGTGTCCACCTTTACCAGCAACACCTTTTTGTCTTCTATCATATCCCTTGCAAAGTGATACTGAACATCAATGTGCTTTGTCTTTGAATGATATGTGAGGTTCTTTGCCAAGAAAATTGCACTTTGGCTATCACAGTCTATCCTTATAGCTCCCTATACTAACCCCATACTTGAACACAATCTCTGCAACGAAACTACTTCCTTGCTTGCATGAGTGGGTGCCATGTATTCTGCCGCTGTAGTTGATAGTGCTACTACATATTGTTTCTTACTCATTCAACTGACTGCACCTCCAAATATGTTAAACACATACCCACTTGTAGATCTTCTCTGATCCAGATCTCCTGCCCAATCTGCATAAAAAAAGTCACGAATATCCAACATTCTATCCAATCCTGATCTTCCTTGATAGCACAAACCATAATCACTTGTGCCATGCAAATACCTGAAAACCCACTTGATTTTTGTCCAATGCTCCTTCCCTGGTTTTGACATAAACCTACTCAATACTCCTACTGCATGTGCAATGTCTGGTCTACAGTATAGACCATTGTATACATTAGGCTACCAACTGCACTTGCATATGGAACACAGGACATTTCCTCTTCCTCTTCTTGTGTCTTAGGACATTGTTCAGCAGATAACCTCACACCTACACGAATAGGAACCTTCACCGGTTTACTATCCTGCATATTAAACCTCTGCAGTATTGTCTCGACATACTTCCTCTGGTTTAACCAGAGCTTCCTCTTCACCCGAACTTTTTTAATTTCCATTCCCAAAATATAGTTTGCAGCACCAATATCTTTCATGTCGAATTTGGAGGTCAATTGGGTCTTCAATTTGGAGGTCAATTTGGAGGTCAATTGGGTCTTCATTTATGCCCAAGTGAGTAATGTTGTTCTCTGTAACAGGAATGCTGTGATTGCTTATTCTGATTTTGTAATGCATTGCTGTTCCTTTAACCATTTATATAACATTGTTGTTCCTCACAGAATGCTATTGTTGTTCAATTACTGAGTAGTCGTGTTGTAACATTCATAAGTTGGTATTACTGTATTTATCTATGGTTTACACTTAATCGCGATTGTTGCTCAATTGGCGTTGCTGTTCCATTACAAATTACAATCATTATTCTTTATAACTGAGATTTATACTTGTTGTATCAAAGTCAGATTACTATTTCTTCTAGATATTAAGCGTGTCGTGTGTGATATTTGTTCTGGTTCACTGTAAATTTATGTTTGACTTAACTGTTGTTCCATATTTCATTTCTGTTCGCTACCATTCCATTTCCGTTACTGTCTGATTTATCTTTAGAGAAAAGATTATTATCTAATTCTTGTAGGATACGATTTCCACATTTACTTCTGTAGACTTAAGGTTTTTTTATTTATGAGACTAGTTGTTGTTCCATTTGCTTTGGTGTGTAGGACGATCCAAGACTGTAGTGAGCACTGACAGTTTGTTGTCTAGCTCCCAGATTGATGATCTTTTCCTTGATTGTCTTTAATTACATCAGTTTATAGAGGGATGAGTTACCATTACTATGCCCTTGACTGATAAATTGTTGAGTGCATGATTTGAGTGTTAAGGTTCTTTTTTGTAAGTAGATCTTGTTTCAAGCATCCGTTTACTCTTGTATTTAAAGCACTATATTACTAGCATTACTCTGACAAATGACCGCCTCAAACTGAGTACATTCTTTGAGATAACAAATCATTCCTAGATTGATAAGTTAATGTAGGGTAAATAGAGGTGAAAAAGACCCTTTTTACTGCTCGACATTTTGGTGCCATTGCCACGGAAGAGTGTAGCCATTTTTTTCTTTTCCAGAGTGATGTAAGCACCTATTAGGAGAGAACTGAGTTTTAAAAATGGAAGGTAAGAACCTGTGTACGGAGCATGTAATAGCCCTACTCCCCTGCCCACTTTCCTGCAGATTTGTTGTTGTTTTTGGGTCGAAATTAGCATTTGATTTGTGTGCATGACTAAGTAGAAAAAGCCTGAAAAGAATCCTAAACCCCTACTCAAATCTGACAAAGCTAAGGGGCCAGTGACCCTTGGTCGATCGACCTTTATAGACCAAACCCTTAAGAAAGCAGAATCTCAGCCTTCAGTAGGACCTAGAAAAGTTGCTTCTAGACAACGTACTAGTTCCCTTCAGGCCATAGGATCACCATCTGTAGCCTTTGCTGAGGTGCATAAGCAAACCGAAGAGCAAGATTTTCAAGAAATTGAGAATTCCATCCCAAAATCATTGCAAGAAGGGAACCTTAGTAACCTCTATGAAGGAAGAGGAGAAACAAGAGAAATTGAAGAACGAAGATCTCCTTTTGGGACAATTCAGCCATTAAGTAGCCCAGATAAGGGAAGTGTTGCAAAAATTATTTATATCGAAGTCGAAGAACCTCAAGAACCAGAATCCCCCAAACATTAGGCACTCTCATCATCCCAGATAAAGGAAGTTCTGTTAAGGCCATTCCTGTTAAAGCCATCCCCCCTCAGCCTAGGAATACCCTCCTAGATATCCCAGAAGGTTATTGGCATATATTTCACCAAATGGCCTAGAACTAGCCAAACACCCAAACCTCTACACTGCAATACCCCATTGTGGATACTGTAGCTAATGCACCTATGAAAACAATCCCTCTTAGGCATATCCCTACTTTCCATGGCATTACATCGGAAGATCCAGATGCATTTTTATTTGAATTTGATGTGCTGTGTAGAGGATATGACTATACCACCGATCCCTAGAAACTAAAATTGTTCCCCTCTACATTAAAAGGGGCTGCTTTAAGATGGTTTATGGGATTGGGTGGTGGTGTTATAAATAATTGGGATCAAATGAAAGATGCTTTTCTAAAGAAATATCAGGACTATTGTAGGTCTAGAGAATTAAAAGATGAAATATTTCAGATGGTAGCTAGACTGAATGAAACATTAGAAGAATATGTTGAACGTTTCCAGTATAATCTTCAAAGATCTCCTTATGCATCATTACCCTTACCTGATAATGTATTAAAAACAACATTAATTAGGGGAATGAAGGAACAATGGATTGAAACACTAAATATTATGGGAAAAGGAGATATTTATGAGGAAAATTTTACTGACATTATTGATTTATGTATCAAGAGCTCGAGAGGCAGCACAAGACTAAAACCAGCAGAACATGACAGGTTTACAAGAGACAACAAGATCTCTGTAGAGGGAGTAACTCGCGCAGAAATTGGAAATTTATTAGAAAATTTTAAAACTGACATATTGGGGACACTGACAACACAACTTGATATTATGCAGGCCAAACAAAAGTAAGCAGAGGCTGAACAAAATTTGGAAATCTTCTGTCCCAGATGTAGAAAGAAACACAGCCACAAGGATTGTCCATTTTCTACAGTCCAAGTTTGTGCCATTTGTACAAAAGACCATTCAAGATAAAGCTCTCCCTCACTTCCTGGATTAAAGCAGTATACAAGGAAGCAGAAGAAGAGCCAGAACATGTGTACCTACTTAATCAGTGCCGTCAATGGCAGCCATGACAATCAGGTATGTTCCCTGATCCACCTTCTTCTTTTCAGCCTCCACAATATCACGCTCAACAATATAATACAATGTGGCAAAATCAACCTCCCTTCTCAAATTGGTCACAACAACCATTTCCTTCATCATCGCCATGGCCAAACCAAACAAGTCAACCCAGTCTGCCAAATTTTCCCTATACTCCACCATATTTGCAAAACAACATATATCCAACACAATGGTCCCCTCCTAACTCACTAAGTCAAGCCTGGCAGACAAACTGGCAAAGGCTGATGAATCAACCAGTAGGAATCATTCGACTCCCTTAACCTACACTGCCAGCATTACAACAAAACCCCCAGTCTAATTTAAGACCACAACTCCCAGCCCAACCCAACCCTAATCCGAATAACAGATCGGTCCAATCTATCGAAATAATTGAAACACTAGAACTATAAACTGATCTAAAGGAGTGTAATGATCTTCACTTAAGATCTGGGCGCATTATAGAAATAGAGGGAAATAAAATCGCTCAAAATGACAATCAGTTACCTATAGAACAACCACCACAGGAAGGGGATGTGACCGGACAACAAATTCATGATCAAGCAACCACATCTTCTCCCCCATTCCCAAAACGATTAATTATACCTCGACCTATACAACATCCTGATTTTGACATTCTGGGAGAACTAAAAAATTTGTACATAAAAATCCCATTCCTCCAAGTCATCTAAGACATCCCAATATATGAAAAGACCATCAAAGAGCTATGTATAAAAAAACCAAGGATGAAAATAACAAATAACCCAAAAGTCCAAGTAGTTGGTACCTTATGCGATCTATTATCAGGAAAAGAAACAACCATTAAGTATGAAGACCCAGGAAATCCAATAGTAACAGTACAAATCAATGGACAAACTTTTGCAAATTCCTTAGTTGATCTAGGAGATGCAATCAATATCTTAACAACCACCACTTGTCAAAAACTAGGCATTACATCAGTAGAACTGAATTCCATTTTATTAGAACTAGCTGACCGATCCGTGGTTAGGCCAGAGGGCACACTACATGATGTCATGATATCTGTTGACTCCTGGGAGTATCTTGCCGATTTTCTGATAATAAACCCCAAAAACTGACTTGATGGACATCCATTGATTTTAGGTAAACCTTGGCTTGCAATTGTTGACGCGTATATTAGCTATCAACAAGGCAATATGACCATAACTAGGGGACTAATATCAAGAATCTAGCTTTATATCCTCCAGCCCAACCAAGTGTCACAATAATAAAAACTAACAAACATCCCATATCATACCTCACCGAAAATATTAGATCTCCACTAACCATAGAAGATTCCCTCGATTTTAAAGATCAAACAAAAGATGATGCCATTAACAATTTCATTAGCCAAGTTGAATCCAGATCCCACATACAATGTCACATGATAGAATCAACATTTGATAATGAATTAGAAGAAGATCCTCTTAAAGATACTCATAACCAAACAATACCTACTACCTCTGTCTCAAATAGAAAAATTATAGAAATTGAGCCAGGAAAGAGTTTAAACATCAATTCCAACCTAACTTCTGAACAAGAAGAGAAGCTGATCCAAGTACTAAGGAAATACAAAGAAGCATTTGCATGGGACTACCCTGACATGAAAGGAATTGATCGCTAGTTATGTACACACCACATTTACATAGAGAAGGATGCAAGACCCGTTCGCCAACCACAAAGGAGACTTAACCCTCATCTAAAAGACATTGTAAAAGCTGAACTTCAAAAACTTTTAGATGTGAACTTCATCTACCTTATCGCTGATAGTAAATGGGTCTCTCCACTTGTTGTGGTGCAAAGAAGAATGGAAAGTGGAGAATTTGTGTAGATTATAGAGAGCTAAATAAAGCAACACAAAAATACCACTTTCCCCTGCCATTCATTGACCAAGTATTAGACACTTTGGCAGGAAAGAAATTGTTTTCTTTCTTAGATGGATTCAGTGGATACAATCAAATTCAGATGGGCACTGAAGACCAATACAAAACTACTTTTACTTTTCCTTGGGGAACATTTGCCTATAGAGTTCTACCTTTTGGCCTATGCAATGCCCCTGCCACACTCCAAAGGGCTATCCTCAGCATCTTTTTAGATTTAATAAATGAAGGGATCAAAGTATACATGGATGATTTTACACCATACAGAGATGATTTTGACCCAGCATTGGATACACTGGAAAAAGTACTGCAGCACTACATTGCCACCAGGCTTTGTTTGAGCCATCAAAAATGATATATGATGATGACCGAATGACTTATTTTAGGCCATTATATCTCAGCAGCTGGAATATAGGTAGACCCGGCCAAAATCCAAATAATTTTTCTATTTCCCACTCCTACCACTCAAACTGAGGTACATAGTTTTCCTGGATTTTCTGGTTATTATAGAAGATTTATAGAACATTTTTCTCATATTGTTGCATCCCTATATGCACTAATAGGTAATGTTGACATTCTTTGGACAGAAAAATGTGACCGTGCTTTCCAGGATTTGAAAAAGCTTGTGTCAACAGCGCCAGTCCTTAGAGGTCCAAACTGGGACTTGCCATTTCAAATTTCATCAGATGCTTAAGATACAACTATTGGACCAGTCCTTGGGCAGGAAGAAGATAAAAAACCATAAGCAATTTATTATATTAGCAAGAATTTATCTCCTGCTGAATTGAACTATACTGTTACTGAAAAAGAACTTTTAGTTGTAATACATGCTGTCAATAAATTTAGGCATTACATTACTGGATATCGTGTTATCTTGTATTCAGATCACTCTACCATAAAATATTTAGGAAATAAACCAATCAAAAATGGTAGAGTAACTAGATGGATGATTTTATTACAAGAATTCGATATCACAATAAAGGACCGACCTAGAAAGGAAAATCTTGTAGCTGACTTTCTCTCATGAATGCCAAAACCAGTGGATGCAGTAGCGGTTGAAGATCAATTTCCAGATGAGCATTTGTTTGTTGTCACTGTTAAAACACCATAGTATGTTGATGCTGCAAATTATTTAGCAATAGGAAAATTACCGAAACATCTGACCCCCAATGAACGAAAACAGATTGTGCAGCGATGTACTCGATTTTCTTGGATTGGGGGCTATCTGTTCCATACAGGGGCAGATATTCACATTAGGAGTTGCATCCGTGAATATGAAATTTTTGACATTTTGAAAGCTTGTCACGACAGACCATGTGGCAGACATTTCGCTAATCGAAGAACTAGAAACAAGGTGTTACAAATAGGGTATTATTGGCCCATGATCTTCAAAGATGCAAAGAAGTTTGTTCAAGCTTGTGATAGCTGCCAAAGAGCAGGATGCCCTAGACATTCTGATGAAATGCCCCTGAACCCACAGCTAGTTATTGAACCGTTGGAGCGATGGACCCTCAATTTTGTTTGTCCAATTAACCCATCATCGAACCAGAAAAAATATATTCTAGTAGCAACAGAATATGTCACCAAATGGGTTGAAGCAATGGCATTAACGAGAGCTACATAGGATTCCATCATACAGTTCCTGTTCCATATATTTGTGTGATATGGTCTCCCAAGAGATATAATTACAAATGGTGGACCATAGTTTGCTAGTAACAAGATTTCTGCAACACTAAAACTATCATATCCAGCATAAAATTACTACTCCATACCACCCACCGGCAAATGGTCAAGTAGAAAGAAACAATAAAATAATAGAAGAAATCCTAAAAAAAACCATTGCGTCACATAGATGCGATTGGGCTGCAAGATTGCCAAAAGCCTTGTGGGCTTATAGAACAACATGGAGAAGCACTACCGGCTAATCACCATACCAACTAGTATTTGGAAAGGAACCCATGTTTCCAATAGAATTCTAGATACAAACACTGCGAACAGCCCAAGAAGTTGGTATAGATCTAAACGAGCCACAAACTAATAGATTATAGAATATTAATGAGCCAGATGAAATCAGGCTCTCTACCCTTCAACACACTGCATTACTCCAACAACAATGAGCTAAATGGCATGATGCTCTCATTAAAAAGAAAGTCTTCCACGAAGGAGATTGGGTGCTCCTATACGACTCCAGGTTTCAAGATTTTCCCTGGAAGATTCAGACTCGTTGGCTAGGGCCATATGAAATCCAGAAGGTACATGATAATGGCACCCTTACTCTAACCACCATTGTCGATATGGACATAACTTCAAAGAAAACGGTCACCGAGTTCCACTATACCGCAAACCACTTACTCGGGAATCCTTCTACCAGCAACTCCGTGAAGATTCTGACATGCAAATTTTGGTCGAAGAAGAGGAATCTTCCTCATCTCTGGTTCATTAAGTGATTCAATTGTTCTTACACTTTGTAAATAATTCTTTTCTTTTTTTAGCATAAAAATTTCCTCTGTACATATTTTTTGTACTTGCACTTTGTTGTTCCTTTTAGGAAACAACATTATTTTTGCCGACTTGTTGTTCCTTTTTTAAGGAACAACAACTCTGCATTTTGTTGTTCCTTTTCGAAGGGACAACAGTTTCACTATTTTGTTGTTCCTTTTCCAAAGGAATAGCATGTGTGTGCACTTTTGTTTTTCTGTTGTTACTTTTTCGAAGGAAGAACACTTTCGTTTTGCTGTTCCTTTTCTAAAGGAACAACACTTCTGGTTTCTGTTGTTCCTTTTCTGAAGGAACAACACTTTCGTTTTGTTGTTCCTTTTCCGAAGGAACAACACTTTTGTTTTTTGTTGTTCCTTTTCTAAAGGAACAACACTTTTGTTTGCTATTCCTTTTCCGAAGAAAAGAAACAACACTTTCGTTTTTCTATTCCTTTTCTAAACAACACTTTTGTTTTCTCATGTTCCTTTTCTAAAGGAACAACACTTTCATTTTTCTATTCCTTTTCCGAAAGAACATCAGTTTTGTTTTTCTACTGTTCCTTTTTCTGAAGGAACAACACTTTCGTTTTGCTATTCCTTTTCCGAACGAATAACACTTTTATGCTATTCCTTTTTCCAAAGGAACAACACTTTCGTTTCGTTGTTCCTTTTCCAAAGGAACAACACTTTTGTTTTTTTGCTATTCCTTTTTCCGAAGGAATAACACATTCGTTTCTGCTATTCCTTTTTCCGAAGGAACAACACTTGCATTTTTTGTTGTTCCTTTTCTGAAGGAACAACACTTGCGTTCTTTGTTGATACTTTTTGAAAGGACAACATTTTCGTATTCCTTTTACTTACGCTTGTTCTCCTTGCTATTCCAATTAAAGGAAAGTTGTTGTTCCTCTCAATATACAAAAATTTCAAGCCTTTTTCTTGTGATTTGGAGAACAGCTATACACTTATGCAATGGATACAAAACTAGAGCATACTGATATCAGCAAATTACATAAAACCACTATTTTTTTACAAGAAATTGCTTTGAATTAATAGGAGGAAAGAGGAAAGGACACAATTATTCATCACTTTGCTATCATTATTCTACTAATACTGATATGATTGGTTATATTTATCATGGTGGTTCTTTTTAATTTCCCATAATCTTGTTTGATCATTATTAAAGAATAAGAACAAAGGGTATATTTTTCTATTGATATGTTAAGACTTATTCCACCATTCCTACTCTTAAGGAGTGTTGAACCACCCTTTGTGTATAAATAGGAAAGTACTTTATAAAAGAGAAAGAAAGAAAAAGTGTTTATATGATTTGCTAATATGGGTTGTCAAATGAAGGATAGGGGGTCTCATCAAGAGCCAACCTACCATGATCATAAGGAAGAATGTGAAGTGGCATTCCCATTAGGGCCACCACACCAGGGATATGATCTAAGAGGCACATCAGAAAAATAAAGAGTCTTTGGAATAGGAGGTCTCATCACAAGCCAGCCTGCCCACCTTTCACTCCTTCTTGGTGAATGGCATTATGGTTTATCTGGTCATCAAGCCAGCATAATGACCTCCATTTTGACATTGCACAACACTTCCTAAGCATACACAAAGGCTCATGGTTCCATGGGTGAAACAAACAACTCTGTCAAGGTTATGGACACTTATGGGCAATAGAGCTCTGTCAATGGTATTGAAGTCACATTCCTTATACACCAATAGCAACTATCAAGAGCCTTTTTTGTCTTATACCTTTGTAGTGGGTCAAATGAGATTATGTATATAACTTCCCTAAACCTTTAAACACATGAAAATCTATTATAACCAATTATGACAGAAAAGTTGATAATGACCACATCAGACTTTTTGTGCATGTCAGCTGTCCTATCCTCCTAGCCTCGCATCATATCACGACATGCTCTTATTTATTAATCACTTCTATTATCCACCTTGATTTCAGCAACCTGCTCCTTTCCTAAACATGACATCTTGGTATACGCTATTCCTTTATGACTCTATACCATGGTAGTTCGACACGCTGCTCCCTCATTTGAAGGCCAAGTACAACCTATCACATTGCAGGGGGGAAGCAGGTGACCTCATAATTTGCTGGTATACGTATCAGACTATTATTCAGATAATTTTCACTTGGGAATAACAAGGGTTAATGGTATATTGTTTTCCAATTTGCATGGCTTACTATTCCTAAGATACTTTCATATTATGCTTTGTAACAATTAGTAAGTGACTCGGATTTTGAACGAGCTTGTTGTTTCATTATTTTCTCCGTATTTTCTAATAGTTTGAACAACTTGTTGTTCCATTGCCGTCTCTACATTTTCATAGTGTGCTAAAGCATGGGAGGAAGATCAATTCGGAGAGGACCATAAGTATTGACAATTTCTGATGCTGCACAGGAAATCCTAACAAGGGTAGGATGGATAGTTTGTCTCAATCGTTTACAAGAATCTAACGAGACCGTAGCAATAGAATTCTTGGAGAACTTGTAAGAATATCACTCCATGGTAACAGGGAGACACATAGCAGTCACCGATGACATAATTGCAAAGGTATCAAGACTGCCAGCCACTGGGCTTGTGTGGATTCTAAAGAAGGAGAGACTGTGAAAAATCATAAAAATCTTCCAAGATGAAGGCCAAAACTTGACTGTAAGAGGAAAGGGAGTTCTACCAGCAACATTAGGAGAGCCGTGGGTAGAATTGGCAAGAGTCATCCAGAGCTACATCACCTGTGAAGGTAGGAAAGATGTGGTAAGACCACGACACCTTAAACTTTTAGCCATATTAAAATAGAAATGCTCTATGAATTTGCGTGCATTTTTAAATTATTTACTACATGATGTTTCCCGAAGCATGAAAAAATCACAACACGTAGAATCGGTAGTAAGTCACCATGGGCTAATATGACTAATCATTAACCACAGTTTTGCTTAGCAACAGAGCAGTTGGGAGGAACTGATTGTCATGATAGACGGGGGACTAGCTCTGCCAGCCCCAAAACGAAAACATGTTACCAGTACACCAAATAGACCATTGAAATGAAGGAAATCAGTTAGATTGGCATGGATCAGAGGGAGGCAAGAAAATTCCCAAGGGAATACCAGCCAACCAGTGGAGATAGATGATTCAGGGGATGAGCAACCCCCGCAATTGGAAGGAGAGGAGAATGAAAAAGAGTTGGAGGAAAATGAGGAAGGAGAAACAGAGACTGATCAGTCTGGGAAAGTGGAGGAAGAGACAGAGCAACACGAAGAGAACCCATTGGAAAATCCATTTCAGGAGGAAGAATTGGTCCAAATTCTAGCTAATATGAGTGAATATGCTCAACCTCTTAGCCTGCTAAATCTCCACACTAAAGAAGAACCAAAGGAGCATTCTGCTCATGACAAAGATGCATCCGAATAATTGTGCGATGAGGAAGAAGAAGAAGAGAATCAATCCATTCATGATGAAAGTACATCTAGAGAGAAAATTGATGAAGACATAGAGGAGGAACAATTTGTTCCTAGCCGACTACACCGGAAGAATTTCACGAAGGAGAAGGGGTGGAAGAAGAAGTCACCCAGGAAATAACAGAACAAGCTAGGGTTTCTACTCCTAAACAACTCAACTAGAACAAAGAAGAAGCACCCCAAGAAGAGAACCAGGAAATTGGCCAAGATAACAGTCCAGGCCCGAGTAAACAGATAGCTATTCCTTCTAAGAAAACAGAAGAAATTAAAAAATTATGAAAATAACAGCAAAGACTGCTGAATGTGATAGCACGACTTCAACAGAAAATCAACGTTTTGAAAATAGGAAAGAGAGCAAAAAGGACCTCGAGGGTAAGACATGCAACCACCCTGGCGAAACCCCTCAAGAAAAATATTAGGAGGACTCAAGTCTAGCCTACCATTCAAAACCAAAAGGAACAACATTCAGCTGTTGGCCATGTTGAAGTACAAACAGACGATATATCGGTCTGTGACAAAGAAGTTCAGATAGAGGCACAGTCCTCTGAAGGAATGTGAACCATAAACACGAGGTGATGCAATAAGAAGATTCAAGTAAACCTTCCACTTACAACTACCATGTGGGATAGTGATCCGAGGATAGTAACCCTACGAGAGGGTTTGATGCAAGCCCAGCAAGTAGTAGAAAAACTTACAGAACAAACAATCTCTCGAGAAAAGTATGAAGAATTACAACAACAGTTGAGGAATGTCAACTTATCCGAAAGCCACGCCTTTGAAGGATGGTGAAAGGAATAAGACAGGTTCAAAAAGGTAACTCATAGACTAGATGTAGTTATCAAACAAATGGATACCTTATGCTCTTTGTACACTAATGTTCTAGCCTGTAGAGCACCTGCTAAGAATTATGCCTCGTTTTTAATGGAACAATATTTGCAATTGAAAATTAAAGCTATCAAAGTAGGAGCCCCGACAGAAATAAATACTATTGACGATTTCGTAAATTGTTGTAAGAACTATGGGGTAAAGGTTCAGAGATTGTTATGCGAGTTCTATTCGCACAACCTTGTGTTAGATCAAGAAACAGAGCAAAACCCCGGCCCTTTCGTTGGGGATATCCAACTGCAGACACTTATTTCATTTGGAGTTAATCGAATAAAATGGCTTAAAGCCTATAATGCCTTCCAAAGACAAGAAAACGGATTAGACTTGTGGGTAAGAGTTGAGCCTAGAGATCCATTACAGCTGTGGAATAAACATAGAAACCTCATGAGGACTCTGGGTGTGATTGAAGCATTAGGACCCATTGATACAGCAATCAATCGACAAGGGATAGAATATTTCTTTACCATTAAGGACCTTGCCATTGCAGCTGCCAAATTCCGATTTTAGTCTTCTAATTAGAACATCCAACTTAGAGAACAATTTAACTATGGGAACTTTAAGTAAGCTACTGATCACTTGGGTCTTTATGGTGACCTTATTTTGCGAGAAGGACCACCTTGGTTAGGCTGTAGGTTCCACAGTCTGGTTATTTGGCACCCTGCACCTGGATACCAAGCCTTGTATGAAAAGCCTGAGGATCAGATAGGACATATTTTCAAACTCCTAGCTAGGCATAATGGCTGTAGACCACCTCATGGGATCCTGTCTCTGGCCTACTCTCTCATTGCCTACATGTCAACTACAATTTTTTCATGAGGGCATGAAAAAGGGTAAGAACGTGGGTGTGTGGAGTGTTGAAGAAGGTATGTTTTTATCGTTTATTTTTTCATCTTTTCTTTAAAACTCATAACTTATTTGCATCAAGAATTAGGTAGATAATAAGAAATTATGACAAAATCTATGGGATTTGTATGAAATGCAAAAAAACTAAATATTTCCCTTTTCTTATGTAGGAAAAGAAGAAAACAGAAGATTGTTGTCCCAAAGGAAAAGGCAGGACAAAGTTAACTGTTGTCCCTTTGGCAGGGAACCGCATGCAAACAAGGCGATCCAAATTGGAGCGTATCAGCCAGGAAAGGGAAAAGGAGATATCAAAACAGCGCAAAAGAACAACAGGATAACTGAGAATTAACAATCTGGCGAATCCCTTAGGATTTCTATCTTAACAATTTTTGCAACATTGATATCTCTGCTTGGCTGTTATAATAAGGGGAAGCACAGCTAGCGAAGAGGACCAGTTGTTATTTCTTTTATGTAATTTTACTTTGTATTTGAAACTTTGATCATCGACTCTCGTTGAAGAGTGATCGGCTGTAACTCTGTTTTGACGTTTTAATATAAATCTGGTTGTTGTTCCATCTTTGATTTTGGAGTAATCTCAAGCGGTGTGTCCCTGGAGGCTAAGGGCCCGACCCTGGTGGAACACTTGCCCTTGTACCATTATCTTTAATTTGCGTGTGCTTTTCATTATTAGCTTTGTTCGGTAATCTAATGTGTTTTGCTATTTTACATCACGGTTCTGTTATATATCGTTTATGGCCAACTGAGTAATGTTGTTCTCTGTAACAGGAATGGTGTGATTGCTTATTCTAATTTTGTAACGCATTGTTGTTCCTTTAACCGTTGATATAACATTGTTGTTCCTTACAAAATGCTATTGTTGTTTAATTACCAAGTAGCCATGGTGTAACATTCATAAGTTGGTATTATTGTATTTATCTATGGTTTACACTTAATCGCAATTGTTTCTCAATTGGCGTTGTTGTTCCATTACAAATTACAATCATTATTCTTTACAACTGAGATTTATACTTGTTGTATCAAAGTCAGATTACTGTTTCTTCTAGATGTTAAGTGTGTTGTGTGTGATATTTGTTCTGGTTCACTGCACATTTATGTTTGACTCTAACTGCTATTCCATATTTCATTTCTGTTTGTTTCCGTTCCATTTCCGTTACTATCCAATTTATCTTTAGAGCAAATATTGTTATCTAATTCTTGTAGGATACGATTGCTGCCTTCATTTTTGTAGACTAAAGGGTTTTTTTTTATGAGACTAGTTGTTGTTCCATTTGCTTTGGTGTGCAGAATGATCTGAGACTATAGTGAGCGTTGAAAGTTTGTTGTCTAGCTCCCAAATTGATGATCTTTTCCTTGATTGTCTTTAATTACATTAGTTTACAGAGGGATGAATTACCATTACTATACCCTTGACTGATAAATTGTTGAGTGCGTGATTTGAGTTTTAAGGTTTTTTTTTGAAAGTAGATCTTGTTTCAAGCATCCATTTACTCTTGTATTTAGAGAACTATACTACTAGCATTACTCTAACAAATGACTGCCTAAAATTGAGTACACTCTTAGAGATAACCAATCGTTCTTGGATTGATAATTTAATGTAGGGTAAATAGAGGTGAAAAAGACCCTTTTTACTACACAACTCAAGTCCTCGTATAAATGTATCAAATTTCTGATACCACATCCATGGTAACTGTTTTAACCCATATAGAGACTTCTTTAACTTGCATACCAGTTCTTTCTTACCCTTCACCGCAAAGCGTTCAGGTTGCTTCATCTATATTTCCTCTTCCAGATCCCCATGAAGAAATGATGTCTACACATCCATCTGTTCTACCTCAAAATCAAAAGCAGCAGAAACTGAAAAAAGTAATCTAATAGAAGTTATCGTGGCAACAGGAGAAAAAATATCACCAAAATCAATTCTTGGCACCTGGGAATAACCTTTTGCTACACACTGAGCTTTATATTTCTCCACTTTTCCTTCTGCATTTGTCTTCTTTTTGAACACCCATTTGTTTCCAATGGGTTTCCTTCCAGCCAGCAACTCCACCAGATCCCTAGCCTCATTTTTGTGCAAAGATACCATTTTAATCAACGATGGCCTCTTTCCAGAGTTTTCCATCCTCTGAATCCACTACTTCCTTCACTATTCTGGGATCATCATCAGTAACAGACAAAGTAAAATTTGAACAGAAAGCAGATGGACTATACCTTTTTGGCTTCCTTCTTTCTTGAACTGATCTTCTCACACCTATAGTTTGTGGCTCTTCATATTTCTGATTCCTCCTCTGCTGTAGAGTCTGATTCTTCCTCCTTTAGCTCAAACTCTATCTTCTCAGGTTCCTTTGGTTGGACTTCATGTTTAATAACATCTTTCACCTCTCTGAACACCACATCTCAGCTTTACACAACCTTCCTTGTTACTCGGTTCCAAAGCTTATAACCCTTTAAACCATCATTATACTCAATAAAGATGCACTTTTCGGATTTACTATCCGACATGGTTCTTTTCTCCTTTGGAACATGTACATATGCATCATGTCCAAATACCCCTATACTACTAGCGTAGGGGCTTAACAGTTTCTTACCAATCCATACCTCTTGTGGAGTCTTATCCTCCAACGCTGATGAAGGTGATCTGTTGGCCAGGTAACATGCTGTCTCCACAGCCTTTGCCCAGAATTCCTGTCCTAACCTGGCACCACTGAGCATGGTCCTTGCCCTTTCCATCAACGTCTTGTTCATTCTTTCTGCAACTCCATTTTGTTGAGGTGTATATGGAGTAGTATTCTACCGTGCTATACCACACTTCTTACAGAATTCTTAAAATTCCTTACTGCAAAACTCTCCACTGTTATCTGTCCTCCGCACCTTTATCTTCTTCTCTGTCTGGTTTTCCACCAGAGCCTTGAATTCTTTAAACCTATCAAAGACTTTAGATTTCTTTTTAAGGAAATATATCCATGTATTCCTTGAGAAGTCATCTATAAATGATACATAGTACACAAACTTACCTAGTGATGGAACCTTCACAGGTCCAAACACATCACTGTGCACAAGCTCTAATATTTTTTTCACCCTCTTACTACCAAAGGGGAAATTCACTTGATTCTGCTTCCCATATACACAATTTTCACAAAAATAAAAATCCAAAGAGCTATTACTCATACCTTCTACCATACCTTTACCATGAAGTATTCGAAGGCCCTTCTCTCCAATATTTCCAAGCCATTGATGCCACAACATGGTCTTTTCTCCAGAGACCATTATATTTTCTGCTCCACTTTCAGGAACCACAAAATTGTTGCACCCATCAATAACAGTCTACCTTGTAGCTTGTACAAAGTTCCAATCTGAACTCCCCACATCAATACTAGTGCTCCCCGAACCATCTTGTAGGTATCCTTCTTGAACACTATTTTTACGCATGCATCATCCAGCTTGCTTACAGAGATTAGATTTCTGGCCAATTTAGGAATATGCAGAACAGTGAGAAGTGTTATAACCCTTCCACCTTGCAACTTCAACTTTACCTTTCTGCGACCAATGATTCTAGCCTTCCTGTCATCCCCCAAGAAGAGGTCACCACCATCACATTTCTCATAATCGTAGAACCACTCTCTCAACCAACCATGCCTCATGATCTAAATGTGAACTTGAAGAAGCCAAGTACACATCCCCACCTTCATCTGAGGTGGTTTTCGCCTCTGTAGAAGGAGCATCATCAGATCCCTTTCCTTTGTTAGGAGCTTTAGATTTACAGTCCCTTTTGTAGTGCCCTTCATTTCTGCATTTCCAGCAAACCACCTTTATAGGTTTTCCTAGAGATTTATATCTCCCTCCAGATTTAGATCTCCCACTCGATGAATTTTTTTTGTTTATGTTCTGGGACTGTCCTCGTACAGACAAGCCATCAACATTCCGGCTCTCCATATTTTTCCATCTCATCTCCTCCGTCAGCAAGGATGAGACTATTTCATCAAATTGCAAGGTAGTTGCATTGCTACCTATTGTAATAACCAGACTATCCCATGAATATGGTAGAGAACACAACAAACTGATGCACGTATCTTCATATGAAATTTTAATATCAACAGATGCTAACTGACTTACCACAGTATTAAATGCGTTTAGATGCTCTGTCACCGAGTCTCCATCTTTCATCCTTAGGTTATACAACTTTTTCCGCAGGAACAATTTGTTCACCAGAGACTTATATTGGTACAAAGTCCCTAACTTGTCCGACAAGGCCTTCACCGTAGCTTCCCCTGGTCCATTCAGCAATACTGAATCTGAGACACACAATCATATTGTGCTCTTTGCCTTCTAATCGAACTTCTTCCATTCTTCATCAGACACTCTCGTTGGTTTAGTACCTGGATCTACTGCGATCCACTGATCTTTATCCACGAATAGATCCTCCATCTTGAGTTTCCACAACTCAAAACTTTGCCCATTAAATTTCTTGAACTCTATCTTTCCACTGCTCGCCATCTTCTTTCACCAACAAAATTGATCTCGTAAATCTCCCACTGAATAGGGTCTACCACAGGCCCAAGTGAAACCCCTCAGTAACAAAGGTGTCCCCTTGAAGCCAAAACAACTCTGATAAAAAATGTAGGTTTAACCCCATACATAAGTTACCTGCATACGAATTCTAAAACATAAAAAATAAACAATGCGAGAGCATAACACATAAAGCACATATACACAGAGATTTCCCCTGGATCCAAAAACTGGGACTGCCAACTTGATTTTTCATTATGTTTCTTTCGATGTTATAATACATATTTATACATGCCGAAGCATCCAATACCATGGACCGAAAACCATCGCATCCAAAAAAAATGTGCGAAAATCATGCACAAAACCATAGGTGGGTCCATCCAACCTAACATAGGCTCCAAAATCAAAATTGTCCGACGCGCTGCCCCAAACCCCATAAATTGGTGTTACGAGTATGCCTCAAACCCCTTGTGACCCAAAAAATAAACAATGTGAGAGCATAACACATAAAGCACATATACATAGAGATTTCCCCTGGATCCCAAAACCAGGACTACCAGCTTGAATTTTCATTATGTTCCTTTCAATTTTATAATACATATTTATACATGCTCAAGCATCCAATACCATGTACCAAAAACCATTGCGTCTAATACCATTGACCGAAAACCATCGCGTCCAAAAAAACATGTGCGAAAATCATGCACAAAACCATAGGTGGGCCCATCCAACCTAACATAGAGTCCAAAATCAAAATTTTCCAGGGCACTACCCCAAACCCCATAAAGTGGTGTTACGAGTATGCCTGAAACACCCTGTGACCCCCCCCCCGCTACACAATCGGCGCAACGAAGGGAGGCTCCACCCCCCTCTAACCCCTCGATTAACTACGTGGACTAGTCATGGAAAGAATATAACACAACCCAAAATTACCTCTAATAAAGGTGTTGGAGAATTGACATTCAACAACTTAAAATTCACTTGTAAAATATTTTTATTATTTCTCTTATGTAAGTTATCCATATAATATCAAATTTCAAGATACGTAATTTAATATATCCAAATTTCTACTTTGTAGATGGCTCAAATTTAACACATTCGTTGATTCAATAGTTTATGCAGGGTGCTAATTTTTTATCTGACATTTTTGCAAAAGGAGTAAGAGTAGTTGTTATAAAGGAAAAATAGGGTTTCGTTTTGGCGAAGATGAATCCCCTACTTGGATGAATCATAAATGAAAACTTATGAATCTTGGGGAGATTATTTCTTATTTGGGCAGGTCCTTCGATAAAGAGTTTTTCAGTTGTTGATTGTTGGAGATGGATAATAGCCTAGATTTAAAAAAGGAAAGTTCAAGATTGGAGTAATATTGACCTCCTACCTTCCAAGGAGATTGCAATTGTTGATAACTTTGTAGCAGCAGGTCACATTGGTTTTTGGGTCTTTTTTTTCTTCTCAAGTGGCCTATAAAATGCTGGAACAACTACTCCAAAACTTTTATTGGGAAATCAAGGTGCCTTAAAAATTATTGATATGGTGTATTTGAGTTTTTTGTAATTAAACTTTCCATATATTTCACTTTCTTATTGGCTTCCACATTCCCACTTCTATCGACGTTCCTTTGCACCTCTTGGTGCAATTGCTAGTTTTAAAATCAATCCCCATATATGCAACTTCAAGGTCTACCATAATTCTCACATAATTCTTTAAAGGGTGCTAGCTCAATGGTAGAGCACCTGCTTTATAAGAATGAGGTTGGTGGTTCGATTCCACTATGTCCTAATATGAATTAATCAATGATATTGTAGTTTATTTTTAATTAAATACTTTTAATATTGGTTTATTTCAATTGTGAGATATTTTTCTAGATTCATTATTTTATATTGTCTCTAAAGAGAAAAAAGTATTTGAATGTAATTTTTATTGTTTCTCGAGAGACAATAGTTAGGATCAAATACATTTTCTCTTTAAAGACAATGTGTCTTTAATCCTAACTATTGTCTCTAGATAAACAAAAATGAAATTGTCTCTGGAGAGACAAAAATGAAACTGTCTCTAGAAAGACAAAGTGGAATTGTCTCTTGAGAGACAAACATGAAATTGTCTCTCGAGAGACAAAAATTCTTGTGTTATATATTGTCTTTATAGAGACAATATTTTAAGACAATTTAATTTGAGACACATGCTTAAAGACAATATTTAAGACAATACATAAGTTTTCTTTTGTCTCAAGTTAAGACAATTTACCTGAAAATTGTCTTAAATGTTGTCTTAAAGACCCACTTTGTGTTGTAGTGATAATAGAAATCCTAGTATGTGGTGTGTAGGTGGGTTGTTTGTTTATCAACAACAACTATCCAAAATCATAATGATTTGTTATGCAATGTAAATGATTAGGTGGTCAAGGAAGAGGACAGTTAGTTGTAGGACATCCTAGTCACATTAGTAGGAATTCCATGCTGAGAGGAAAGAAGTTGAAAGCATAGCCATAAAAAAATTCATGTTTTCTTCAATATCTTACAATTCAATCTTATCACAAATCCAACACTGAGACACATACCTATATTATTCCTAAGGCTTTCTCCATTAGTGATTTTTATAGAAAGGTTGAAGTTGTTTGGTCTTCTGTATCTACTTTATACATGATGTTAGTCAACATGTATCCATTCATAGATTGAGATGACCATAAATACTTCAATAAGTGCGTATAGTTGGGTATCAAGAACAAACTTTCATTCTTAATTTTCTAGTGCCCATATGCTTTTATTCTCTGTGAATGCTATCATGCCACTTCAAATTGAATTAAGGGTGAATTGAGAGAAATAATCTAGGATGGGTTGACCAACTTTTCCCTGTTTTGATTCTAGGAAGGAACCTTAGTTTATTTTATTTCTTTTGATTTCATAATTATTTAAAAATGTTAAAGGTTAACAAAAATTTAATTTTACTTAGTAAATTGCAATGTAGATAATTAATACAGAGCCTAGAAAAAACCAAAACCAAACATTTTCAACAAATGACACTCCAAACAATCGACAACCAAGAGGCATTAACGTGGGGTCGATCTTAGTTCAAGATTCATTAAAATCATTGTATAATACTTATGAAATAACAAAGATACCATAGGTCTCACTAAGGACTTCCGTAGACATAACTGTATCATCCATTCCAAATTCCTATGGCCATCATCAATCACCAAAGACAAGCATTTATATGGATTGATTCACCTACCAACCATTCATAGACCATTCAATTAATATTTGGTTTGCAGTATTTGAAAAACCACATTAAAATAATGGGTAGCTGCCTCTATATTTTGTTAGAAAATTATAGGCAAAGATTATGTTGAGGCAACATACTAACTATATTGATATAAGCGAATTCCAGGGGGTGGGTGGCACATCCATATAAGAGAGACAAAATGACCCATTGTTAATTCCTCATCCTCCTAGGTGATGGCTCTTAGGATACTAGTTTTCTCCCTTAGGTTGATTTCATCCCTTGTGTAACTCATTAATGCTTATCGTCACCCACCCCCACCACCTTTGCTCATAAATTTTAGTAACAAACAAAGAATGCATGAAAATATATATGAAGCAAATAAAATAGGTATTTCATACTCAAGAAACCCCCAAAGATCCCCTTCGATAATAGTAAGTGACTATAATAACTATATCATAATTTCTATATTTAGTTCAACCATATTCATTATTATTTCCTTAAATATTTCTTTGAAACTTTCAACTAATCATCATCCTTATCTTCTTTATTTTTGTCTCACTTTTTTGTTCTTCTATAGACTTCTACATTTGGTTTATATTATTATAATTTCATAATATGATTTAGACATTATCATTTATTCGTAATTAGGATATAATTTTTCATAGTCCTGCTTAATAAGTGTTTTCATGTAACACCCTCTTCTCACATCTACCCAAGTAACCATGCCAACTAGGTAAACATGTGACAAGAGGCTACTATGATTGGATTCAACCTCCTATGTAACCTTAAGGAAGTGGAATCAACAAAACACACCAAAAAGCCTATCCACATCAGCAACATAACCCTTAGGAGACATGTCATCCACTCAAACATCTTGTCCCTTGGTCCCACTAATGTTTTGGACATCTTAGGCCTCATTCACTCCCATGCTATAGGCAAGAAATCATCCGAAAACACAAAGTCACTCTCACAGGCTTACCTGCTAATGATGAGAGACTAAATTTGTCAGTGTTATGGCAGTGACCTCGAGATTTAAGACACTTTTTCAGGCCCAGAGACCAGGTCACTACCCATAATGGTTTGATAGCTTAAGATTAGTAAAAGAATAGCAAGAAAATGATGCCAAATAAATAAGTCGAACAAGACCTTAACCAGAACTGTACTTTCCATGACAGGAATTTCTTAAAACATATCATCAACGTATAACCTACAGGTGTAAACAACATAATTAAGATTAGGGATCTCATACTTATCTAAGAATTTCTATGAATTATTGTTCCCTCATGTCATTTTCTAAATTATCATCTATTGGGCCATACATACATAATCCATTAATTTACAAGTAAAAACATGCTGAGATCCATATATAGATGCTATCATAAAACATACACATAACCAACATAATAGGGACAGAAATATCATAAACATATTAGCCATAGAATCCACATATACATCAGTACATTTACACATGAAAATAAAGGGAATGAATTTCTTATTAATGAATGCAATAAACCAATTCAAGATGGGACTACCATGTTCCACTCGACCATAGATTGGATGAGCCCAGTCTCTCTTCAGCCAATCATGCCCATGCCATATTCCAAGAATGAATGTGGAACTCATAGAACACACCAAAAGAAAACACCAATAAGCATGGATGCCACCGAAGATCTCTGCCTACACCATGAGGAATTTGAGTGCCTCCTAGTCTCTTAGTCTTTACCGTAATCTACAGTCTGATCCAGGGATCACTAGGCCCTACACTGAGACACACTCTCTAGGCTTTACTGTACATCCCATCACAAGACTACTAGGGCCAGCTGAGAGAAATCAAACTCTTGGATTTACCGTATATCTTATCATTCACCGATAAGGATTCCTAGGCACACCAAGGAAAACAATATGGCTTTATGATCTAGATGGATATTGGTGGCCACTCACCTATTTGTAGCACAATTTACTATTTTTGGCAGTTTTTTGAGTCCTGAAGTTCTGGAGCCGTTTTGAGGCCCTACACGAGCTTTTTCTGGGAAAACCGAGAGCAACATGGGTCACAGAATGATATTTCTCACTCAAAAGTTGTATTCCTTAGATAGATCTTTCTAATGAGGTATCGTGCATGTCAAACGGAGATCGTATGCCAAAGTTATGACCCCAGGAAGTTGATGTACTAATTTACCCAAACGGGGCCCATAGTTTGCTGCCTCATCTCCTAGGGTTAGGTTTTTGGATGTTTATGGTTTTCCATTGTTTCTCAATAATAAATAGGCCTTTGAGCCTCATTGTAACAGACTTCAAAGGCATTTAGCCACCGCATCTCTTCTCAGAGATAAGCTACCATCGCCCAAGCTAGTCTTATTTCCATTCTGTTTGTAAGGATATTTCAGTATTTGATATTAATGAAATGAAGTGTTATTTCTACTACATCTTTCTATTTATGGTTATATCTATAATTTGTTGCATTCATCTTTAAATCCAAATCAGTGGTATCAGAGTGATCTAATCTTTCTCTTTTTTCTTTGCATGTCCCAAACGAGGTCGAGATATAAGGAGTTAGGGCTTGAACTGATCGAACCGTTGCAAGACCAGCATCACAAATCCTGACGGCCTCCCATGGTGGATGAAAAGAAAGATGAAGGGGCAGGAGATCCTACCAAAATCTTGCTCGAAGAAGCCCTTGAGTGACAAAGGAACGTGATGATGGACAACTTTCCCCAGATCCTTCAGCGGCTACCTAAGGGCAACAGATCTACTTACGACAGCTATTCTGGAAGCACACACCCTTCAAGGTATAAGTTAAATTTGACATTCCCATATTTGATTGTCAGATAGATGCAGACATTGTAGATAAATGGCTAAATCTGCTAGAAGGATATTTTTCCGTTCATGATTTTTCCAGCTAGGAAAACATCACTTTTGCACTTCTCAAAGTAGCCCCCCATGTCAAGGGCTAGTGGGAAACCTACTGTGAGCAGAACGATGAAAGTACGAACTCACTGCTTTTAGCTGCACCCACTCGGAACTCATTCTAGGATTCCATCAAGGAGCAGTACTACCCTATCAGGAGCTATGAGGATAAATACATAAAGTGGACAATGTTGTGACAGGTAAGGGACCAAGATGTGCCAGAGTTTACCAATGCTTTCCATACCCTTCACACGAATTTTGGTATCAAGGATTTTGAGAAGGATTTGGTTCTCAGGTACTGTGGCTACCTACATAGGTACATCCAGGATGAGATGGAATTCCTAGACATCCCCTCACTTGGCATCGCATACCGATATGCTATCAAGATCAAGAAAAAGTTTAAAAATAAGAAGAGAGACTTTGGATTTGTGCATCCGAAGCAAGGGAACGGTGCCCTCAAACCTCAAAACAAATGACAAAGCCAAGGCAGGCTAGCCTAGGACAACCTGCCATAGCCGCAAGCAAAGAACAATGCCATGAAGTCGAAGAAGGACACGAGAAAGTGGTGTGAGTTCCATAAGAGCTCCACTCACAACACAAATGAGTGTCGGGCCAAGGAGAGACTAGTGGCTGAGCTAAAGGCTTCAAAATTAGATGCATGTTATTACTCTAAGTCAGAACCTCACAAGGGGAATGACAAAGGGAAGCAAATTATCAATGCGGAGCCCAATTCCAACGTTGCCACCATGAAGATCTAGAAGGAGGAACCCAAATATCCAGAGGAGGAGCGCCTCTTCCACTCCCAAATGTGGGTAAAGGGTTCCCCGCTATAGTTCATTGTTGATAGTGGGAGACAAAAGAACCTTATTTCGGTAGAGGTTTTGAAGTGGTTGGGCTTACCTACCATAGCACATCCACAACCGCGCACCATCGGCTAGCTTGACCAAGGATAGGACCTTGGCGTGAGCCAGTAGCGCCACTTTCCATACAACATCAAGCCCTTCATGGATGAGGTATTATATGATGTTGCTCCCCTTGATGTTTGGGATGTATTATTAGTCCAACCATACTTATGGAAGTGACATGTTGTGTATGAGTAAAGGCTTTGTGTTGTTATTGTTACTTTGGGAAATACATTGTATACGATACTGAAGGTAGCACCGCCTACCGCCATCTCTTTGGTCACTACAAAACAATGTAGTTAGCTCATTTCCAAAACCAAGAAATTTGTTTTCCTAATGATAGACCCTCAAGGAGAAAAGAAGATGGTGGCCAAGACCTCCAAACAGGGCCCCTCCGCATGACAACAACAGATGGACATGGTCGTGGAGGAGTATGATGACATCTTCACCTCCCCCGAAGGGATGCCTCCATACTATTAGGTCAAGCACTCCATAAATTTTACCTTAGGTGTGTCATTTCCTAATTGATCCAAATTTAAATAGGAACACAAAAATTTTTAGAAATAACCATAAATACAAAGTTTTGGAGATAATACTGAGCGGGGGGTGAAATAGTGTTATTAGATCTATAATTTTATTTCCAAAATATATTTATATACGCTATTTTAGTGAAGTGAACTAGTGTGTACACGTGACTGTGCTTCAAGCAACTAGCGTATATGAAGAGAACTTTTGATTTAGACAATTTATCCTGTATTGAGCTTAAACTGGTATATAAGATATCTATTAGACAGTGCAATAAATGCAGAATAGAGCATAACACATAAGTAACAGACATGAACACCAAGATATAAGGTGGAAACCCAATGTGTGTAAAAACAACCTGCTACTATCGTCTATGTCTTCTTTTAATAATAAGAAAATCTGTTTTCAATCTTGTACTAGTGTAGACTCATACCAGTACGCAAGCACCCCCCTACAGAAGGCTGCAACCTTCTCTCATTCTTCGGCTACTACTGGAAGGGAGCTACAACCCCCTAGCTCTTGTACTAGCCAATATGTTTACTAGTACGTAGGTGGCAGCCTACAAAAAACTCCACTCTTCTACCAGGGACCACGTTTCATAAATTTTCAGACTGGATACTCCTAGAACACAACACCACAATCCGAAGGCTACGTTTCATCCAATTTTCATACTAGACCCATCAACAACATTGAAACTCAGAAAATCATAACTGTAATACAACCATCAAATACATCTACATCAACCAATCACTGAAACTCAATCATCACTTTCTGAGTCAACCACAACTGAATCAATCAATCACTGACAACCCATCATCACTGAAGCAAATTAAAACCAATCAATATGATCATTCAGAACACTGTCACCAGAATACATTCACCAGAACAGAAAGTAGAACCCAGAACTCTACAACAGCAAACAGAAACAACTGAAACTTTAAACATCATACCTCATAAGGTATACGCTACTTCCATGTGTCAAACCAGCGTGTATACACACTTTTAGCAAAGGGAACTAGCATATACATCTACAAATTCTAATTTATGATGTACACACTACTTTGATATGCTGAACGAGTGTGTATATGCTCTTTTACTAAAGTGAACTTGATACAAATTTGTAAATGCTAACTTAAAACATCACAACTATTCTAGACTTCAGTCATACCCAGATCATCACATTTACAGAATAAAACATGCACCAGTATTCAGATCTAGATTATTCAAGATCAAACCACATAATTATTATACTTCCAAGCCTTTGTGGTCCCAGTCCATCAACCTTCATCAACCATATAGGTGCATCCTTCGATCAGATCAAGCAAATCATCAGAAGCTCATTAACCTACATATATGATCTGGTAGTACATAATATATTCAAATCCCTTGTACACCCTCGCCTAATGATCTTCTCCTCCTTATATAGTTTTAGGCCTTTCTCAATACCATCGACCAAAACTACTTAGGATCAATACCTTGGACCAAATACCTCGGACCAATTACCTTGGGTCAAATACCTTAGACCAAGAAATACCTTGGACCAAAAACTTTGGTTTTCCAAGATATACACGCTTTTCCTTTTGTGAAAGTGTGTGTGTACGTCTACGCTCCTTTTGTTTAATAAACCTGTGTGCATATGCAGCTTGGAAAAGGTGAACCTGTGTATACCTCTCTTTCTTCATTCTTTGAAGTCTGATTTGTAATTATTTACTGTTGACCTGCTGCACTGTGATCTTTCATATGAGTGAGTTGCCATCAAGGACAACACCTGTATCATAATGCCAACAATCTCCCCCTTTGGACTTGATGGAGACAACAACACCAAGTCACTCTCCCCCTTTGACATCAAGGGCAAAGGATGGACAAAGATATTATCCTCTTTTGATATACATTATGCTATCCATGCTCCCGCTAAGCATATACAGAGTCTGAAAAAATATTTTTCAAAAGAATAACATGACTATATAAATCAACTAAGTGAGTATGACCTTCTTATCACGAATGACTCATGCATACATCAATCTCCCAACCACGTGGTGATATACAAAATTTGACTCATCCCCCCAACCAAGTGGGGATATACCAATTTTTTATACATGACAGAAATATAATTACATCATCCTTCCCATGCAAAGTGGGGATACAAATTACATCATTTGTCCAATAGGACTCATTCAAATATATGAGAAGACATATCACACCCTAGAATTTTTCATGACATAAGCAACAAAAATGTATAAGTATCTATAGCCATAGCTGGATTCAGCAACCATAATGCCAACAATACAGAATGCAAGTGAAGGCTAATTCTCCCCTTGAACCTGTGCTACCTGTGCATTGTTAATATGTCAATGATCAAGGCATCTTTTTCAGTCAGATAAAAATTAATGAATAGGGCATATCAATAGACTGTAATCATCAACATCAGACAGAGCACCCATAGCAGAGCCTGTCTCACTATTTTTCTTGTATGAATAATATATACACTTCTCGACCCATAGAAACCCACATGTGTACGTGACTATACTTCATGAAACATGCGTATAATAACCATTCTCTAAAGAATTGGATTTAACAATAGGATGATGCGGCAAGTACTCCTAGGCTTTGTCTGAGATATTCAAATGTGTCTTTGGGAAGTGGTTTAGTGAATATATCAGCAACCTATTCATTGGAGGGAACATACTCCAATTTGACCTTTTGTTCAAGCACTTGTTCACGCAGAAAATGGTATTTGATGGGTATGTGCTTGGTCTTGGAGCACAGCAAGATTTTCATCTTGATCTGAATGTCTTGCAAGGTTTTCATCATCCAAAGTGGTTGTGTGCAGCAAGATGCAACAACCACATATTTTTATTCAGCTGTAGATAAAGAAATTGAACTTTGTTTCTTGCTGAACCAAGACACTAACCTGGAACTCATATAGAATGCATCACCACTAGTTCTTTTTCTATCGTCAACACTTCTTGCCCAATTTGCATTTGTATATGCATGAAGAGTAAGATCTGTATCTCTAGGATACCATAAACCAAAGTCTTGACTTCCTTGAAGATATTTGAAAATTCTTTTGACTGCCTGAAGGTGTGATTCCTTTGGATTTGCTTGGAATCTTCCAACTATTCCTACTGCATACATAATGTCAGGTTGGGTACCTGTTAGATAATGTTATGAAACCAGCTCATAAAAAGATAGAAAAGAGAGATCCATGCCTCAGAATTCAGCCTCTTCGAGGGGACAACCTCCTTTACATTACATAAGTGAGCAATTCTTGGATGATTCAAATGAAAAAACCTCCTTTCTATATATAGGAGTCTAAGGAGTCATAATATAGCCCAACCGACCTAACAATAATAATATAAATCCACAAAAATAACAATAGAGGGATTCTATGGGGCACAGTAATAACAATATGGGGACAATAGGGTCACAACAATATTAATAAGGGATACAACTACAATAGTAATGGGGTAATCACTAGTATTATAGGGACCGAACATGCCCCTCTCCTTCAAAAAAGTGTTGTCCTCAACGCTTCAGTAGTTTTGGATGCTTATGTATAAAATTCGCATCCTCCCATGTGGAATCTTCAGCGTATAAGTTCTTCTGCTTGATAAGATACTCCGAAATTGATCGATTTCATAACTGTCGAGTTCTTTTTTCTATGACTGCTTCTGGTTCCAATATAATTTTTCCTTCCTCGTCAAGTTCTGGCAATATTGTTTGAACTGGGAGCTTGTCGGCTATAACCTTCTTGAAACATGAAACATGGAAAACTGGGTGTAATCGAGAAGCTGCAAGAAGCTCCAATTTGTATGCCATAGTACCAATCTTTTGCAACACCTTGTACGAACCATAATACTTTGGTGATAATTTATTATCCTTCTTAGCTTGCTTGAGAAGAATTTTCTTATATGGTTGTAGCTGTAGGAATACCGAATCACCTACATCAAAACTTATTTTGCTGCGATGTTGATCCGCCTGTTGTTTCATTCTATTTTGTGCCAACACGAGGTTATCCTTTAAGAGTTGGAGGACATGTTGTTGATGTTCGATGTGATGTTCCACTGCTTGAACCTTAGAATTTTCTCTTAAATATGATGTGATGGATGGTGGCTAATACCCATAAAGTGTCATAAATGGGGTCATTTTTGTTGCTGTATGGAAGGAAGTGTTATACCACCATTCAGCCAGAGGCAACCATTTGACCCATTGTGACTATTTATCAGATACAAAGCAACGAAGATATCCTTCCAAACATATGTTTACTATCTTAGTTTTCCCATCAAATTGAGGATGATAAGATGAGCTATGAGCTAACTGAGTACCAGGACAAGAAAATAATTCTATCCAAAAATTTCCAGTGAAAATGGGATCTCTGTCACTTACAATAATCTTTGGGTTTCCATGTGGCTTTTGAATTGTTTCCATAAATGTAGTAGAAATTGTACTGGCTTTAAATGGGTGTGATAATCGACAAAAGTGTGCATACTTGGTAAGTCTGTCAACTACCACCATGATGACACTCTTTCCCTCAGACTTGAGTAAACCTGTGATAAAATCAATTGAGACCTCCTCCCAACGTTGGCTTGGAATGGATAAAGGTTGTAATAGACCCGGTGTCTTAATTGTTTCAACTTTATTTTGTTGGAAAACCAAACATTCTGCCACAAACTTTTGAATATCTGATTTAAGGCCCTCCCAAAAAAATTCCTTCTTAACCCTGTGGTAAGTTTTTAAAATCCTGAGTGCCCTAATAAGGGAGAAGTGTGCAACTCCATAAGAATCTTTTGTTCTCGATGAGAATTCTTACAGAGGTATAAGCGATCTTTGTACCATAACGAATCATTTTGCTAGCTAAATGTATCAGACATACTAGAGTCTTGTTGTAGCTTTTGAATAAGTGCCCACACTTCTTCTTCGTTCTTCCATTCCTCCCTTGCTTCGTTTATCCAATCTAGTTGGATAATAGAAATGGTGCACAACAATGCTTCCACATCCTCATCCTTTCTTGAGAGTGCATCTACCACCACATTTTGCTTCCCTATTTTGTAGATGATTTCAAAGTCATAACCCAACATCTTTGTGACCCATTTTTGTTTCTCTTCAGAGGATAACATTTGTTGTAAAAAGTATTTAAGGCTATCATGATCCTTTTTTACCTTGAAGTGTCTTCCAATTAGGTAGGGTCGCCATTTCTTAAGTGCATGGAGTATTGCCAACATTTTCTTCTCATAAATAGCTTTGTGTAGAAACTTTCCCTTGATTGGATGACTTTCAGAAGAAATGGGTCTTTCATCTTGCATTAAAACATCACCAATTCCATTTCCTGAAGCATTACATTCCACAATAAAGGTTTTTGTGAAGTCTAGTGTAGCTAAGACCGATGCTTGGCACATTGCCTCTTTAAGATGTTCGAAGGCCTTTGTTGCTTCTGGAGTCCATGAAAATGCATCTTTCTTCAATAATGTTGTTAGAGGTGCTGCTATGTTCCCATAATTCTTAACAAACTTTCAATAATACCCTGTCAAACCGAGAAATCCTCGCAGATGCTTTATGGATGTGGAGATTTTCCATTCCTTAATGGCTTTAATTTTGCTAGGGTCTACCTTAATTCCTTCATGAGATACAATATGACCCAAATATTCCACCTCTTGTACTCCAAAGAAACATTTGGATCTTCTTGCATATAATTGTTTCTCCTCCAATAATTGTAGCACCCTGTCAACATGTTCAACATGATCCTTCCAAGACTTGCTATAGATTAGTATATCATCAAAAAATACTAACGCAAATTTTCTAAAGAATGGTTTGATAATGGAATTCATCAAACCTTGAAATTTTGAAGGTGCATTGGTAAGGCTAAAAGGCATGACCAAAAATTCATAATGACCCTCATTAGTTCTAAATGTTGTTTTCAGAATGTCTCCAGTCTTCATTCTAATTTGATGATATCCTAAACAAAGATCCAACTTGGTGAAGTAAATTTATCCATGCAATTCATCCAGTAACTCATCAATGAATGGAATGCGAAACTTATCTTAAATAGTGAGCTTGTTGAGCTCCCTATAATCTGGACACATGTGCCATGATCCATCCTTCTTGTGCACCAATACTAGCATTTCTGCAACCAGCCTCTAGCATTTCTGCAACCAGCCTCTAGCATTTCTGCAACCATACATTCAATTTCACTCTTTTGGGCATAGGGATATCTGTACGGCCTGATGTTTGGAGGAACCCTTCCTAGAATCAGATGAATAGCATGATCATGATCACGAATAGGTGGGAGACCTTTGGGAGTCTCAAATACCTTGGAATGATTTTCCAAGACTTTTTGGAGATGTGGAGAAATAGACGATTCCAATGTGGAAACATCTAGCGAACATAATTGTGCAATTACACCTCTTTGTTCCTTTTTTAGAAGCTTTGTCATACCATTAGAGCTGATTATCTTTCCTGGTTTCGCTGCAATACCCCTTAATTCAACTTCCTTTCCTTCCATAGAAAATTTCATGAAAAGTTCTTGAAAATGAAAAGCTATTGTATCCAAGGATTGTAGCCATTGGACTCCTAGTACAACATTAGCACCTCCCATTGGAATGGAAAGCATTGGGCTAGTCAATACATATTCTCCCATGGATAGCTTGATATTATGGCACTTTCTAGAGAAATTTATTGTTCCTCCATTTGCAACCATCACTTGACACTCTGGTGCTGGATATAAGAAGTAATTCAATTCTTTTGCTACCTTACAATGAATAGAATTGTGGGTACTTCCTGAATCAATCAACACTATTACCTTTTTCTTCTTGATTTTCCCTTCTATCTTGATGGTTTGAGGAGTGGTAATTCCTACCAATGCATTACAAGATATGGTCGGATTCATTTCTTCGTTATCTAGGCTTTGTTCTTGGAGTATATCCTCTTCTTTTGACCTTTATTGCTCCTTTTCTTCTTCCTCTTCACAATCTATGTAGAATAATTTCTTCTCAGCACACTTATGACTTTTTATGTATTCGCTATCACAACTGTAACAAATCCCTTTTGCTCTTTTTTCTTCCAATTGTTTTGGTGTCAACCTTATAGGTTGTGGAAGATTAGGGGCAACAAAACTTCCATCTTTATAGTTGTGAGTGGTATGCTTCCTGGTTGCCATAATTTTGCTTTCCATTTTTCTTGCTAACCTAAATGCCTTCTCTAATGAATCAGGTTCCCAAAGGCGAACATCATGTTGGATATTAACCTTTGAAGTCCCTATGAACACATCAATCCTATGCTCCTCTGGAATATTTTTTACCCTTATGTTCAATTTTTGGAACTCCTCAATGTGCTCCATTATTGAACCCTTTTGTTTGAGACTTATCAATTGGCTAAAAAAAGTGTTTCTTTTTGTATCCTCATAATGTGCTGTCAATTCTTCTGTAAAAATTGCCCAAGTGATAATTTGTTTATGAGAGCAAAGCCATTGATACCATACAAACTGATTTGGTTCCAAATATAAAGTTGCAATACATACCTTTTGTGTGTTTTTCACATTATTGAAATCGAAAAATTGCTCCATCTGTAATAGCCATGTTGCAGGATCCTTGCCATCAAACTTCCTCATATCGATTTTTGGAATATGGTGGGTCTTCAATCGAACATTAGAGTCCATGGAATCATCATTAACATTTCTTTTGTTCTCATCATGAGTTTCCTTTACTACCCTTTCACCATTGGTGACCATTTCGTGTAGCAACTTATTCATATTTATCTTCAATTCTTCCATCTTATCATCCATGCCATCAATTTTAGTGTCTATGCCATTCATCGTAGCTTCCATGCCATCGATCTTAGCTTCTATGCCTTTCTTTAAAAAATCCATCTTAGCTACTACACCTTTCTTTAAACCATCCATCTTAGCTTCGACATCTTTCCTTAAACCATCCATCTTAGATTTTGTTGCTTTTTGTGCAAGTGACACTTGTTGCACTTGGTCTCATAATTTTGATTGATCATGTTACAGTTCTTCCTCTTCTTCATAATTCATGCTAGAGCTTTCAGGTTTCTTACTAGGTGTTTGCATTTTCTTTCCTCGGGACATCAATTACCAATTCAAACTAATTTTTCAAACCAAGCTTACGAAAAATTTTAAAAAAACTACACACCTTTTTTCACTTTGTAGAAGCTTGATATTGAATCTGACGTATCTATGCAATTTTAGATCATCCAGTTCTAAAATTGTGACCTATAGCAGCCCTATGTGTCCTCTTTCCAATGCCACCAGTCTAATCCAAGTTGGATTCTCAAAGGAAGAGTTATGCACAATCTCCCAAGATGACCTCATTATAGACTAGTTTAGTAGAGCGAACTTGTACGACATGCCACGATTCACTATTTCGACCTTTGGGTCTGAAAAAGACATAGAGATATGAAATTTCAATCCGATGATCAGAGAGGAAGTTATGACGATTTTCCCCAGGTCACCTATTTGGAATATAATTCAGGAGTCTCCAAAAAGACCAACTTCCTCAGATCATATTTCCACAAATATAGTGCGAAATGCTCTGAAATTTGGACCCGAGATTCAGCATGATTTCTTCTCAAATGGGTTTTTTTTAGCTTCTGAAACATCGCAGAAAAAAATTTATAGCGAAAATGCCACGATGACCTGTTTGGAGCAGCGAAACCCTAGAATCCAAAGCTCTCATACCAAATGTTATGAAACCAGCTCACAAAAAGATAGAAAAGAGAGATCCACGCCTTAGAATTCAGCCTCTTCAAGGGGGAACCTCCTTTACATTACATAAATGAGCAATTCTTGGATGATTCAAATGACAAAACCTCCTTTCTATATATAGGAGTCTAAGGAGTCACAATATAACCCAGCCGACCTAGCAATAATAATATAAAGCCACAAAAATAACAATAGAGGGATTCTATGGGGCACAGTAATAACAATATTGGGACAATAGGGGCACAACAATATTAATAAGGGATACAACTACAATAGTAATGGGGTAATCACTAGTATTATAGGGACCCAACAGATAAAGCAGACTGCCAATCATGGATCTGTAAGTTGGTTGATGTACTGTTGTTGATCCATCATTTGAGTTGACACTGCATCCTATTACCATTGGGGTAAATACAGGTTTAGAATCTTAGATTCCATACCTTTTTCAAGATCTATTTGAGATATTTGGTTTGTGAAAGAAAAATACCATCTTTATTTTGTTGAACATGTAGACCAAGAAAATAGATAAGTTCACCAAGCAAGGACATTTCAAATTGTTGCTGCATTACTGATGCAAAATTCTGACTCATGGATTCTTCATTGCTACCAAAAATGATATCATCAACATAAACAACAATAATTAGCAATTTAACAGTTTCAATCTTTGTATATAGATTGCTATTTGTTGAACCTTTTGTAAAACCTTGTTGGTGTAGATATTTGTCAAGGTGGTAATAACAGGCCCTTGGAGTCTGTTTCAGACCATAGAGAGCCTTTTTGAGTCTGCATACAAGTTTTTCATCATTTATAAGAATGAATCCTACTGGCTGTTCAATATAAAATTATTCTTCTAAATCTCCATTAAGGAAAGTAGATTTTACATCCATTTGGTATACTTTGAATTTCTGAAAGCTAGAAAGAGCAAGAAACATCCTTATGGCTTCAAGTCTAGCAACAGGTGCAAAATTTTCTTCAAAATCTATACCTTCATGTTGAGCATACCCTTTACAATCAAGTCTGGACTTATTTCTAATGACTTCTGCATTTTCATTCAGTTTTTTTTTGAATATCCATTTAGTTCCTATAATATTTTTATCATGAGGTCTAGGAACTAATTCCCAAGTATTATTCTTTTCAATTTGCCCGAGTTCTTAATTCATGGCCTTGAACCAACATTCATCTTTGCATGCTTCATTTACATTTTGAGGTTCAGTGGAGGATAGTAATGCTATATAGATTGAGGTTTCTGTAATAGTTCTTCTTGTCTGTACACCTGCCTCTTTTTCCCCTAAAATTTGAGTTTTTGGATGATTTTTCTAAACATACCTGGACAAAGTCTTTTGTTCTATTGTTATCTCTTCTTCTGGTGCTTCATTGGTTTCTTCTTCAATACCATTTTGATTTGATGTGGGAAAATAATCCCCATCTTATTCATTGTTATAATCTTCTGTTTTTATTTGTTTTGGATTTTGCATGCTTCATCAACTACAACATCAATACTTTCAACAATTTTCCCAAGTATTTTATTATAACATTTATATCCTTTATTTCTTGAAAAGTAACCAAGACGAATACCTTCATCTTCTCTAGGCTCAAACTGACCAAGTTTTTCATCAGTCCTTTTGATATAACGTTTGCTTCCAAAAACTTTAAAGTATTTTATAGTAGGAGTATTGTTTCTAGGAAAACTAGTGTCTATTTGATCTACTAGTCCCACTAAGATGGGTAGCTATCTTAGAAATGAACAATTCAAAGAAACTTGTGTTTTCGTTTATGTATGATAGATAAGAGAGAAGCAAAGAGCACCAACCTGAATCTTTCGCTTGGCTCCTTGCTTGTTTCCTCTCTCCTTTGATAGAGCTTGTCACTCCTTTCTCAATTGTCCCGCTTCAAAGAACACTTGTAGAGGCAAAGCAATAGAACACCATCAAAGCATAGAGATCTATAATACCATAAACAATGCAGAATCAGAACTACATTAACCATACAATTTCATTCACAAATAGCAAGATTCACAAATACACAAGTACATGGAGGAAAACTCAAATAACTTTATTGATAGTAGAAGTAGAAGAGAGGATTACAACCCAACTGTCTGATCCAGCATCATCCTCCCAGCATGAAAGCCCTCTTCACCTCATGAAAAGCAAGATCACCCAGCAATGCTATATCTCAAAGAGACACCAACAACACTTTCTTACAAATTACAAAATTCCAGCCTCTAGATCTCTGTGTTGAGGGATCCGTTTAGAGATATTTGTAGAGGGGTGAGTCAGCTTCTGGGTTTTTGATTAGTGTCATTTCACTGATAGTTCTTGGTTCCACATGGAGATTTCATGATCTCTTACTCATCCTTGGGCAAATTCAGAGAGGCAAGTGTCATAAGGGAAGTTTCTGGAAGATTCCCTAGGTTTCGACTTAGCAAACTGCCTCTACCATTTGTCTACTCTCGCCCATCACACCCTATAGAAGGCTCTTTTAGTATGCATCGCACCTGGCCAGTGTAGCAGCCAGTATGCATCACACCCTCAGCATGGAGCAGTCTGTATGGTCTAGTTTTGGCCAGTTCTGGGTGGTTTTTCAGGTGGAACGTCTAGGAAATGATGTAATCAATTGACCATGATCCTTTAGGGTGTGAAACAACACTTTTATGGGTTTAAGAGCCCTTGGTTTATCGACATATGTGATTGTGGTTGCAGTGCCCAAATATGTCTATAACAGTTGCCCCCTAAAGAATGAGGTCATAAATCTTCTGATGTTGGGTGAAATGCTTTATCATGAGGATCCGAGGTTTTTCAAACTGGAAGGTGACCTGTATAAAATACAATACAATACATTATCTTCATATTATTTTCATGATCTAGCTGAGGTGGGCATTCCCATGCTCAGCTTTATAAATTCATTTTCATGTACATAGGACAGACAATCGTCTACTGTTGCAAACTTGTGATTCTGTGCAGCTATGGCGTACTTTTGATGTCTTTATCTTCTTGAATATATCGCAGCCTGGATGGATGAAACTAGATTTGGGGTCTTCAAACTCATTCAATCTTCGCTCGATGTACAAGTCGATCCATGTGAAAATATGTTCTGAAGTCGAAAATGGAAAGACATCGCCTGATTACCAGCCAATAATGTAAGTTGTTAACAGGCGCAAGAGGAATCACTGATAATGAAAATGACCCTCAAGGTATTACAGTACAATTCACATGGTGTGAATATATGAGTCGATGTCAAACACCACACAAAATATTTCGGTCAAAGGCCATTGATGTAAACTTGTCGCTGGAAGTGAGAAACTTGCCACTGAGGCATGCAAGCTCCAAAGTACTGAAAGGGTTATTCCTAAGTCAAATTCTTGTATAATGAGTTGATGTCGACAAGAAGTGACCCATCATAGGAGGACCTTAATGAATCCCACATCTACGAACGAAACAAAGAAAATGATTTTGTGGAGGTGAAAATGATCTGATGATACAAGGTTCAGGAATGACGGTCATGAAAAATGGAGAGTGAAGGTATTGCAGTGGATGAGGCATTAGCTGGGTTGGTTAATTCTCTGAATGACTTCTCTTGAACATATCAGTGACACTGAGATGGCTTGGTAGCATTAACCCCACAAATGGATGGAACCGAGGACAAATGGTGATGTGACTAGTGAACGGAATAACCCAACCTGACTCAATCATGGTGATGGAGTGAAAGTGTCATGTTCAAGAGTGACCTGTTATCAATGAAGTTCTTCAAGTTTTCTTCCCTTTTTTCCCCAGTCATTGCTGACCAGTACCTCTTTATTTTTGTTAAGCTTGCGAACGATAACATATGCTTGTTCTATAATTTTCCCTTCGGGAAAACCTATCATTATGTTTTAGCAAGCCTACCGATAGTGAAACTCGCTCTTGTCCAGATGGAAAAGTTTGTCGCTATTGTTTTAACAAGTTTAACAACAAAGATAACTCAGTCCTTTTCATGTTTAGAGAGTTTGAAAAGAGATGGAAAGGAAACTCCAATAGTCCTTTTTCGTGGCATAATCCCTTAAGTTCAAAAAACTATAGAATAATACGAAAGGGATGACTTTTTGATAGCTTTAGTGAGCCGAAAAAGACAATCTCTTTATATTTTTGTGGAATGATCCCTTAGGTCCAAAAAGATTAAAATGTAGAGGAGGGATGGCACTTCCCCTTACTTTAACGAGCTAGAAAGGCCAGTGGCTCGGCAATCTTTTCATATTTTACAAGTCTAAAAAGAGCTTAAAAGAAACTCGTTTTTGAGGAATGAGTGATGTTTTCAGGTAGAAACTGGTTCCATGTAAGTTTGGAACTTCTCAGACACGACAGGGTAACGAGGGTGGCTAATATAATCACTCGTCACAACTGATCCTCGAAAGGGTAAACAATCAAGTGGAAGCATATGATCGGACAAAAGAGTGGAGGTGATAGTAAGAACACAACCAAGGCTCAAAAGGTTGATAAAAATGAAATCACAAAGGTTATTTACCAAGGGTGGATTCATTTTTTAATGAGCTTTAATCTTTAGAAACTATGCTCAGTGGCGGTTTTATTTTTTAATGAGCTTGAACCCTATGGTAACATTTCTCAATGGCGGGTTTATTTCTTAATGAGCTTGAACCCTACGGTAACATTGCTCAATGCTGGTCATCTTTAAAGATGTCTCTTATTAGTAGGTTCATTTTTTATTGAGCTTGCCCCATGTGAAACTTTGCTCATTGCCTTTTGTATGCAAGCTAGAAAAGACCAACTACAAAACTAACTACACTAAGACTTAATGAATCACAGGTTAGGTAGGATAGTTTAGAAAAAAAAATTTCCTTTTCTTTGCTTGCACGCCGCCGACAAAGGTGAATGGTGGATCAGACCAATCACCTAACCTAAGAGGTTGTTACTAAGAGTTAATTTAAAACACTACAAGGTTAGAGTTACGATGGGCGCTTTTCACTTGCATAAAAAAGGTTTGTAGGCCCCAAGGTATAAAGAAAAGTAGAGTTTCCAAGTCACCATATGGAAGTCCTTTCAATTAAGCAATATTGTTTCGTCCGCGGAGCAGTCAAAGCACTTCTTGGCTTTGTCCATCGAAATAGACAAAGGTGAATGGTGTGAGCTTCCAATCACATAACCTTCATGTTTCAGATTGATACTCAAATCCTACAAGGAAATGGTATTTTAGATCAATCATATTTCTGACTGATACTCAAATCCTACAAGGAAATGGTGTTTTAGATTAATCATATATCCTATGAGGAAATCTATCTTTTCAGCTGGGTTCGCCTGCCGAAGCAGACCAAGGTGCATGCCCCCTAAGTTTTGTTACATTCACCTAATTACTCGCGGTAATTAGGTGGACAAACTGGAGGTTGAAGAGACATTCCTTGTGCAAAGATATCATTTAGGGATGGTGTTTGACTCATAGCCATGTTTGAACCGAGAAATGAAAGCTGGCTGACAAGTTGCACCATTCTGCCTTCATGTGGGAAACACATCACCCGAAAGAGTGTGGAAACAATAGCTCCCATGTTGTAAACGCAGTCACATCCAAGGAGTAGATTGTAATCTAGTGGTCCTTGGACTACCATCATGTTCAAGTGAACGGTTTTCCTTCTCAAAGTTATAGGAAAATTTGGAAGGATCCCTAATAGTTGATTGGTTCCTTTATTGAAGCTTGAAAAATTTCAATTCTCAGGTAGAAGCGATGGTGAGCCAAGCGCTTTCCAAGAAGTTGAGGAAAGCATACTCACGGAAGCCCCTTCATATATGATAGTGCTAGACATGATCATTCTGTAAACTTGTACTATGATTCGGAATGGTACATTAGATGGAAGGTGGGGTCCCTCTAGTAGATTCCAATCAAAGGAAACAACTAGATTGCTTGGAGGGGGGACTGAATAAATGGCTGGATGAATCTCTTGAAGTGGGGAACTTCCCTCGTGTGGTAAAGGAACGGGTAGATTGCCCCCATGTTCATTAGACTCTATATTAACAAAAACAATTTGAATGGTGTCATTATCATTCTCTTTGGAAATTGTATCATCTGAAGGTATACCTTTTGAAGGCAAGACTGGGTTAAATACTGTCCCAACCTGTTGACTTTGGTCTGGTATGGACTCAGAAGGTTTATCTTCAACGATAAGCATTTTGACTGACAACTGAGGTATGTCAGTTGGATTTTCAACTAGTGATGGACTTGGCAAGAGTTTCTTGTATCCAAGTGGAAGTTGCTGCAGTGAAGCAGGACGGTTATCCAAGACACTTTTAGCTTCATCTAGAAAATGACAACGGTGGAGGGCATGATCACCTTAACACAATCTACAAGGAAATCTGAATCTTACTTTTTGTTTGTTGACTTCATTTTCACTAGTCGATGGTGTCTTCTCAACATGATCGACAGAGGTTGATGACACCAGGTGGTGCAAGCAGGGAGACCAGTCTCTCAAGATCCGTGGAATGCAAGGACAATCTTGATGAAAGTGATTTCCTTTGCAAATTATGCATGGAGATTTGGGTTTGGAAGGTTCGGTGTGCAGATTTTTGCTGGATGATGCATGGTTGCCCCCTTGCTTGACTGGCTTCTTCTTCTTCTCAGTTACTTGGTTTTTAGTATCACTAGTTTCACCAAGCGAAGAGGAAGAAGAAGAGGGAGAAACAAATGAAGTAGAAGGTGATGGAGTAACTCCAGTATCATTTGGTTGCTGATTCGATTGTTGAGGAATTATGGTGTTTTAAATGACAGAGGTTGAGAATAGCCATACCAGCAGGCCAGTTGTGATTCTTGGAAGGGACAATGTAGCCATATGTGGAGCACTAATATCTCCCCAAGAAGAGAAAGGACTAGGATTCCCCCCAAGGGGAAATCCTTGGTTGGTGGACTCCATTACGTAAACCTAAGATCAACGAAGGAACAGGGATGTTACATCGAATTAAATAAATTTTATGACACTTTGACACAACTTGCTTTTTCAACTTTTAAGAGTCGAGAAAAAGCTAAAGGTGACTCTAGTCACCTTCTATTTTTAATGAGCCAGAAGTGACAAGTGTTCAGATGGACCTTTTCTTTTAAGGAGTCGAAAAGGAACGAAAGTGACTACTCTGGAAATGTAGACAGAGGGATTACCAAATCAATCGCAAAACTACAATATACACCTTGGTGATAAATTAAAGAGAAATGACCAAGGACTTCACATACAACAATCAATCTTCCCAAATGCCGTGTTCAGTGCATTGCGATCAATAGGGTGGCAGACACAGCTTCCTAAGGATAAAGGATATCAGCCTATTGTGGTCTCCCAATATATACTCGACGATACGGGGAGCACAAGTCCGTACTGGCACTTGTCGTATCAAAGAGGTGGAATCACCCAACCTTCAATGAAAAATGATAGTTACCAGGTTTTACGACGCCGAAACACGTCTCTAGCCTAGACGTCTATATGTTGTGCGTTAGGTTCCAAAGCATTTTTATGTTCATTGAGGTTTATTTTAGAGTTGATATTTCTTAGAAGTTTGTCTTTCAAGGTTGACCGCGTGATGTAGATCTAAAATTCCTAAATATGCAATCTAAAATGATAAACAGTCATTTGTTTTCTTTTAGCAATGAAAATTCTAGCTACTAAGGAAAGAAAAGTACGATTCTTTCAACAGAGAGCAGAGAGCAAACACTAAATGCACTTTTTCCTAAATCATTTTCCACATGCGGTCTAAATGCAAATGCACATGCATGTATTTTTTTTTTTTCTGTTTCCTTAATGTGAGAATTCCAAAAAGGAAAAATAAGTATAGATCTGAACTATTTTCTTCAAAGCGACACTTCAACAATTTCTTTTCAAAATGAAAGGAAGACTAAAACGACACTTTCGATTTCGAATGGAAAAATTCTTTCGACACTTCAAATATTGACAATTCAAATCAAATACAATGACAAAAGTACAATCAACTATCTAGAAGCGGAAGACTTTACGACACTCTTCTTCTTGACTCAAAATGACAGTTACGAGACTTTTGAATAAAAAGACGACAATTCGATTAAGCTACTTTTTGCAAAGGAGGACTGTAAATGATGAAAAATACATAAAAAACATTCACAACCCCTGATCAATGGAGGCTGAATAATGTAAAGGAAGAGGGCTTTGACAATGATATACTAATCATAAGTAGCAAAACTACTGAATAAAGCTGAAAACAAAGAGTAAAAAACCAAATTCTAGGGATAGAAATAGTATCATTCAATCATTGCACCTATCCTTAAGGGAAACAGGGATGTGTCTCACCTACAATACACAGGAGGTGCAATGCATCCAGGTTGCCAGTTACAGATAGTGTGATGGACCAGGGAACGAAACTGAGCTTGGTTTTTGCTCAAAATTTGCAGCTAAGTTCAGTGATTTAGGCTGAGCTACGATAGAAAGTAACAAAAAAGTATAGGGGTATGATCTTATGAGGTTAATGAGCTACCACAAGGGCACTTAGGATGTTCGAAAGTCAGATGTTCAGTTCATAAACCAACCTGGAGAGCGTTGATCTACTTTGCAGTTGCATAGCAAAAGCAGTTCGAAGGCTAGCTAGCTTAACTTCAGGCTCCATGCGTAGTTTATAAAGAAAACAACAGTAACAAACAATCAAACTATTTGCTCCATAATGGAGTCACAATTTTTTTTCCTCGAAAGCTAGTGTCTCTTTGATCTGCTAGTCCCACTAAGATGGGTAGCTATCTTAGAAACAAACAATTCAAAGCAACTTGCGTTTTCGTTTATGTATGATAGATAAGAGAGAAGTCGAGAGCACAAACCTAAATCTTTCTCTTGGCTCCTTGCTTGTTTCCTCTCTCCTTTGATAGAGCTTGTCACTCCTTTCTCACTTGTCCTGCTTCAAAGAACACCTGTACAGGTAAATCAACAGAACACCATCAAAGAATAGATATCTATAATACAATAAACAAGGTAGAATCAGAAGTACATTAACCATACAATTGCATTCCCAAATAGAAAGATTCAGAAATACACAAGTACATGGAAGAAAACTCAAATAAATTTATTGATAGTAGAAGTAGAAGAGAGGATTACAACCCTACTATCTGATCCAGCGTCATCCTCCTAGCATGAAATCCCTCTTTAGCTCATGAAAAGCAAGATCACCCAACAATGAAATATCTCAAAGAGAAACCAACAACACTCCCTTACAAATTACAAAATTCCAACCTCTAGATCTCTGTGGTGAGGGATCCATTTATAGATATTTGCAGAGGGGTGAGTTAGCTTCTGGGTTTTTTATTAGTGTCATTTCACTGATAGTTCTTCGTTCCACATGGATATTTCATGATCTCTTATTCATCCCTGGGTGAATTCAGAGAGGCAAGTGTCATAAGGGAAGTTTCTAGAAGATTCCCTAGGTTTCCACTTAGAAAACTGCCTCTGCCATTTGTCTACTCTCACCGATCGCACCCTACAGAAGGATCTTTGAGTATGCATCACTCCTAGCTAGTGTAGTAGCTGGTATGCATTGCACCCTTAGCATGGAGCAATCTATATGGTGAAGTTTTGGCCAGTTCTGAGTGGTTTTTAAGGTGGAACTTCTGGGAAATGATTTAATCAGTTGACCATGATCCTTTAGGGTGTGAAACCACACTTTTAGGGGTCTAAGAGCCCTTGGTTTATCAACATATGTGATTGGGGTTGCACTACCCAAATATGTCTATAAAAGTTGCCCCCTAAAGCATGAGGTTGTAAATCTTCTGATGTCGAGTGAAATGCTTTATCATGAGGATCCAAGGTTTTTTGAACTGGAAGGTGACCTGTATAAAATACAATACAATACATTATCTTCATATTATTTTCATGATCTAGCTGATGCCGACATTCCCATTATTAGCTTTATAAATTCATTTTCATGTACATAGGACAGATAATCGTCTGCAGTTGCAGACTGGTGATTCTTGTAGAGCCATCATCCCTTAGCTTGGATGATCATCTGTGCAGCTATGGTGTACATTTGATGTCTTTATTTTCTTGAATATATCACAGCCCAGATGGATGAAACTAGATCCGGGGTCTTCAAACTCATTCAATCTTCACCTAATGTACAAGTTGATCCATGTGAAAATATGTTCTGAAGTCGAATATGGAAAGACATCGCCTGATTACCAGCCAATGATGTAAGCTGTTAACAGGCGTGAGAGGAATCACCGATAATGATAATGACCCTCAAGGTACTACAGTACAATTCACATGGTGTGAATATATCAGTCGATGTCAAACACCAAGAAAAATCTTTCGGTCGAAGGCCATTAGTGTAAACATGTTGCCGAAAGTGAGAAACTTGCCATTGAGGCATGCAAGCTTCAAAGTTCTAAAAGGATTATTTCTAAGTGAACTTCTTGATTAATGAGCTGATTTCGGTAAGAAGCGACTCATCGTAGGAGTGCCTTAATGAATCCCACATCTACGACATAAAATGAAGCAAATGATTTTGTGGAGGTGAAAATGATCTGATGATACAAGGTTCAGGAATGGCGGTCATGAAAAATGGAGAGTGAAGGCATTCTAGTGGATGAAGCATTAGCTGGGTTGGTGAAATCTCTGAGTGACTTCCCTTGAACATATCGGTGACACTGAGATGGATTACTAGTGTTAACGCCATGGATGGTACCCAAGACCAATGGTGATGGTGAACAGAATAACCCATCCCGACTCAATCATGGTGATGGAGTGAAAGTGTCATGTTCAAGAGTGACTTGCTACCGATGAAGTTCTTCAAGTTTTCTTCCCTTTTTCCCTAGTCATTGCTGACAAGTACCTCTTTATTTTTGTCAAGCTTGGGGAGGATAACATATGCTTGTTCTACAATTTTCCCTTCACACAAAACTGTCACTATGTTTTAACGAGCCTAGAGACAGTGAAACTCGCTCTTGTCCGGATGGACAAGTTTGTCCAGTGGAGTCGCCATTTTGTTTCTGGGAAAACTAGTGTCTATTTGATCTGCTAGTCCCACTAAGATGGGTAGATATCTTAGAAATAAACAAATCAAAGCAACTTGTGTTTTCCTTTATGTATGATAGATAAGAGAGAAGCAGAGATCACCAACCTGAATCTTTTGCTTGGCTCCTTGCTTGTTTCCTCTCTCCTTTGATAGAGCCAGTCACTCCTTTCTCACTTGTCCAGCTTCAAAGAACACCTGTAGAGGCAAAGAAATAGAACACCATCAAAGCATAGAGATCTATAATACCATAAACAATGTAGAATCAGAGGTACATTAACCATACAATTGCATTCACAAATAGCAAGATTCACAAATACACAAGTATATGGAGGAAAACCCAAATAACTTTATTGATAGTAGAAGTAGAAGAGAGGATTACAACCCAGCTGTCTAATCTAGCATCATCCTCCCAGCATGAAAGCCCTCTTCACCTCATGAAAAGCAATATCATCCAACAATGTAATGTCTCAAAGAGAAACCGACAACACTTCCTTAGAAATTACAAAATTTCAGCCTTTGGATCTATGTGATGAGGGATCCATTTATAGATATTTGCAGAGGGGTGAGTCAGCTTCTGGGTTTTTGATTAGTGCCATTTCACTGATAGTTCTTAGTTCCACTTAGAGATTTCATAATATCTTACTCATCCCTCGGCGAATTCAGAGAGGCAAGTGTCATAGGGGAAGTTTCTAAAAGATTCCCTAGGTTTCCACTTAGCGAACTACCTCTACCATTTGTCTGCTCTCACCCATCACACCCTACAGAAGGCTCTTCAATATGCATCGCACCTAGCCAGGGTAGCAGCCATTATGCATCACACCCTCAGCATGGAGCAATCTGTATGGTCCAATTTTGGCCAGTTCTGAGTGGTTTTTTAGGTGGAACTTCTGGGAAATGATGTAATCAGTTGACCATGATCCTTTAGGGTGTGAAACAACACTTTTAGGGGTTTAAGAGCCCTTGGTTTATCGACATATGTGATTGGGGTTGCAGTGCCGAAATATGTCTATAACAAGTATTACCATACCAAAGTTCATGTGGAGTTTGAGTGCTATTTACTCGAACATTTGCTTGGTTTAGAATAGTTACGGAAGCCAATGCAGCTTCACCCCAAAAGGTTGCAAGAGTTCCAGATTCATCTAGCATAGCTCGTTCCATTTGTTGAACAGTTCTATTCATTCTTTCTACCACTCCATTTTGCTGAGGAGTGCTTACGGTGGAGAATTGCCTTTTTATTTCAGGTTGTTCACAAAAGCCAAAGAATTCATCCTTGGTAAATTCCCCTCCTCAATCAGATCTGAGGCATTTCATTTTTCGATCTGATTCATTCTCAACCAAAGCTTTGAAGGCTTGGAAGATTTCAAATGCTTCATGTTTATGCTTTAGAAGACCTATCCAACACATTCTGGAAAGATCATCAATGAACAAAATGAATTATTCTTCTCCATGAGGTGACTTTTTCCTTAATGGTCCACATAAATTAGTATGGACAAGCTCAAGAGGCTTACTAGCTGACCCTTCTTTTTCCATGAAGTGAGCACTGGTTTTATTACCGATTTGACATGGTTTTGGATATTGTATTTTTAGAGATGCTGATATCTGGAAGATCATGAACAACCTTGAATCTCCACGTTTTTCTTATTTGGGAAAAGCTTAGATGTCCCAATCTTCTATGCCACAACCAGTTTTCATCATTTTTTCTTAGATAGCACTGATGTTGTCTTCCCTTGAGTATGTATAAGCTGTTTGGAGTTCTTGTACCTTTGATCATGGTCTCTCATATATCAAGTTCACAAACAACACATCCGTTTCATCAGAACACCACTTCATTTCCTTGATCACACATTTGACTGACACTCAATAGGTTATGCTTTAAACTATCTACATACATAACATTTGCAACTTTAACCTTTTCTTTAAAGAAAATAGAACCTTTACCTTTTATGACAACAAGAGTGTCATTTTCAAATGAGACATTCTTTTCCTTTTCTAAGACATTATATGAGTGAAGTTTTTCTTTGTCATCTGTCATGTGTTTGGAGCATCCACTGTCGATGTACCATTGGTTTTCTTGTCCTTCTGCATACAAGGCTATATACCACATCCTTCTGTTTGAGATTATTTCCTTCTCCATATCTTGGGATTTAATTGTGTTTTCTTCTTTTGAGATGTTTGCCGTATTTTGTTCCTGCATTCAGATTCTTCATGACCAAAGTTGTTACAGATTGAGCATTCTATTACATTTTCTAGAGGAGAAAAGTTATTATAGGAACTTCTCTTGATCCTTGTTACATTCCTGTGATTTCATGCTTCTCTAGTAATGATGGTTTTGTAAGAAATGCATTGAACAGATTTGTGCCCAAAATTATGACATGAAAAACATTGCCCATTAAAGAAGTTCTTGCGGCTATTGAATCTATTAACCTAGTGATTGTAGTTTCTATTGATATTAATCTTTGGAGAAAATTGAGTATGGTTTTCATGCAGTTGGTTGTGGCTTCTATTAATCCTTGGAGTAAAGTGAGTATGATTTACTTGGTGATCAAATTTATGCCTTTGCCGACGATTGTCATAATGTTCACTAGTATTTGCTGCATCAAAATATCTATTAGTGCAGGTTGATGGATTTTGTAATTGAGATGCTTCTTCAGTATATCCAAGACCTCTCTTTATCAGAGGAGAACACTGCACTTTCATAATTTCATTTAAATTTTATGATCCTTTAGCAAATCTAAGATTGAGAGATTTCATTTTCTCAAGATCCTTTCTTAGACCCACCATTTCATATTCTAGGTTTTCATTGTGTTTTTCTTTTTCAGCAAGTTGGCATGTGAAGGTATCTATAATCATATTCTTTTCTTCTAAACAGATTTTGGGTTTAGAGATTTCTTCATGATGGTCATCCTCTTCTAAAGCATCCCAAAAAGTATCATCGTCATAAGCCATTAGAAGTCTATAATCATTACTATTTTCATCTTCATCACTCTTTGATAAACCAAAGTTATCTTCATAATTATACTAACTCCTTTTATTTACAACGTGTTTTCTATTCCATTTTGCATATTCCTTTCCTTTTTCATACTTATCGTTATGAGGACATTTGGCAGCATAATGACCAACTCTGCCACAGGCAAAGCATTTGAAGGGTAGATTACCTCTAAATCTTCTAGAACCCCATTGAAGCTTCTTGACAAAGTTTACCTCATCTTCTTCTTCTGAAATATGTCCTGATTAATTGTGTCCATCCTTTACTTTTGCTGAAGCTTTAAATGCGGCTTCTCTCATATCTGATGGTCCTCTTTTTCTCATATCAAAGGCAGTTAAGATTCTATGAAGCCGTGTCATAGTGATAGTCTACGGATCCTGTTTTTCTTCTATGGCAGACACTTTTGATTCAAATTTAGCATACAAGGATCTCAAAACTTTCTCAACTAAGGTAACTTCCTTTAGCACATTTTACCTGAGAGTCTCCTTCGTAGCTCAGAACAATTTTGTCCCATATTTCTTTGGCTGATTTGAGCTGCATGACTTTGACAAACTCTGATTGTGACAGACTTCCCAATAAAGTATTGGCAACTTTGGCATTTGTTTCATATTGCTTTTTACCTGCCGTATTTGTAGGAATTGTTGTTGGAAATGTATATCCTCCTTCCACAATTTCCCAAACATCTGTTCCAAGTGATTGTAGATAGGTTGTGGTTCTTATTTTCTAATAAACAAAGTTGCTCCCATCAAAGTTTGGCAATCTAATGGATCCCGTGTTTTCTTTATTATTCATGTTGATCGATCTCCCTTCAAGCGATCAAGCTTCTTCTAAAGGACCTACTTTGATACCAATTGTTGGAAATAATACTGAGAGAGGGTTGAATAAGTATTATTAGATCTATAATTTTATTTCCCAAACAGATTTATATGCACTACTTTAGGGAAGTGAACTAGTGTGTACACACAACTGTACTTAAAGTAACTAGCATATATGAAGAGAACTTTTGATTTAGGCAAATTATCCTGTATTGAGATTAAACTCAGTATATCCGAGATTTATTAGATAGTGCAGTAAAAGCATAATAAAGCATCACACATAAGAAATACAAATGAACACCAAGATATAAGGTGGAAACCCAATGTGGGTGAAAACCACCTACTGCTGTCATCTCTGTCTTCTTTTAATAATAAGAAAATCTGCTTACAATCTTTTACTGGTGCAAATTCATACCAGTACACAGGCAACCACCTGTAGAAGGCTACAACCTTCTCTCATTCTCCAGCTACTACTGGAAGGGAGCTACAAACCCCTATCTCTTATACTAGCCAATATGTTTACTAGTACGTAGGTGCCAGCCTATAGAAAACTCCACTCTTCTACTAGGGACCACGTTTCATGAATTTTTAGACTGGATACTCCTAGAACACAACAGCACAATCTGAAGGCCACGTTTCATCTAATTTTCATACTAGACCCATCAACAACATTGAAACTCAAAAAACAATAAGTGCAATACAACCATCGAATACATCTGCATCATCCAATCACTGAAACTCAATCATCACTTTCTGAATCGACCACAGCTGAATCAATCAATCACTAACAACCCATCATCACTGAAGCAAATCACAATCAATCAATCTGATCATTCAGAACACTGTCACCAAAATACAGTCAATAGAACACAAAGAAGAACCCAGAACTCTGCAATAACAAATAGAAACAACTTAAACTTTAAACATCACACTTCATAAGGCATACACTACTTCCATGTCTTGAACCAGTGTGTATATGCACTTTTACCAAAGGGAACTAGCGTACAGATATGCAAATTCCAATTTATGATGTATACGCTACTTTGATACGCTGAACCAGCATGTATATGCTCTTTTACTAAAGCAAACTTACATACAGATCTGTAAATGATAACTTAAAACATCACAACTATTCCAAACTTCAGTCATACCCAAATCATCACATTTACAGAATAAAACATGCGCCAATATTCAGATCTAGATTGTTCAAGATAAAACCACATAATGATAATACTTTTAAGCCTTTGTGATCCTGGTCCATCAACCTTCATCAACCATATAGGTGCATCCTTCGATCACATCAAGAAAACCATCAGAAGCTCATTAACCTGCATATATGATCCAACACTTCATAAGATATTCAAATCCCTTGCACACCCTGGCCTAATGATCTTCTCCTCCTTATATAGTTTTAGGCATTTCTCAATACCATGGACTAAAACTACTTAGGATCAATACCTTGGACCAAAATCTTTGGTTTTCCAAGATATACGTGCTTTTCCTTTTGTGAAAGTGTGTGTGTACATATTGTTAAGTTATTGTATGTTCTATGCTTATAACAATTTACTTATTTTTCTTATTATATTCCATAGATTAGCAATCACATATACATAAAGTAAAGTGCAGAAGAACATTAAACGATCGACAGAAAACAAGCCAAGACAAGAGACACAAGATGTGGCGGCTAGCCAGGGAAAAACCCCACAATGTGTGGGAAACCCTTTGATCAAATCTTCTTTTATCTTCAATAATTCAGCAGAGAGAAATAGTACAATAAATCTGATTCATATCAGCAGTTTCAAACCCTAGATTAGCAACATCAGCACTAGCGGCTTCATTATCAAACTAGGGTAGACGATATCTCACAAACCGACTGTCAGATTGACTTCATTCCTCCACCAAAAGTTGTGGATTCTAGAGGAGGTTCAGATGAACGTACAACGCAGTTCCAAAGAGGATATCTTCTAGGCCACGCAGGTCATTCTTTACTTCTGTAGTTGCAACTTCAGTTTCAGCAGTTTCTGGCTTCAAACTAGGGCAGTCGATATCTTGCAAACCATTTGTCGGATTGACTTCATTCCACCACCAAAAGTTGTGGCTTTCAGAGGAGGTTCAGATGAACCTACAACATAGTTCCAAAGAGGAGATCTTCTATGCCACGCAGGTCAATCTTTACTTCTGCAGTTGCAGCTTCAGTTTCAGCAGTTTCTGGCTTCAAACTAGGGCAGTCGATATCTTGCAAACCGTTCGTCGAATTGACTTCATTCCACCACCAAAAGTTGTGGCTTTCAGAGGAGGTTCAGATGAACCTATAGCATAGTTCAAAAGAGGAGATCTTCTAGGCCACGAAAGTCAATCTTTATTTCTGCAGTTGTAGCTTCAAATTCAACAGCTTTCGGCTTCACATGTGTGAGAGAGAGACCCATTTCAGCGTAGTAGAGTAGAGACTCATTTCTGCACAGTAGAGAGAGAGAGAGATGTGATGAGATGAGTGAGTCAAAATGAGGGAAATTCCTCTTATATTTATACACAACCTTGGTGGGTGAATAGATGTGACTGTTGGGCTTCTGAGCCTACAGGAGTTGTAGGTCGGCTTGATAATAATTCCATAATCAAAATAAATTCATATCTCCATGAATACTTATCGGAATCGGATGATATTTATATCAATCCTACACCTCTCGACGAGAGGAATCTAATAAAAATATTATCAACCATGAATACGATGACCCACATGAATTTTTGCCCTGGTTTCCAATTTTAACACTCCCTCTCAACCAGGGAGAACTTCATCTGCAATTTGTCTATCGATCGTTACTATTCATCCATCAAATGCACTGCCCTATATAGCCTGACCCTTGCCCTGCTCTACTCTATTCTTTCTATTCTGCTCTGTATTATTCTGCCCTGTACTGATCGGTACTATTTTTCTCTGTTCTGCTCTACTCTTGCATTGTTCTTGTTCTGCTATGCTTTTGTCCGAATTATGAAGAAGAAGAAATGATCGAGGATGTATCATACTAACTCAAAAGTTAGTCTCAGAGTATGTACCACTGGTCCCAGACCAGTCTCAACCAACCTGAATTCAGCATCATAGTGAGTACAGCTCAACGGGTCCTAGACCAGTTTCATCCTCCACTGACTCAAAGTCAGTCTCAGAGTGCGTGCCACTGGTCCAGGACTAGTATCGCAGTCTCAGAGAGTGTACCACTGGTCCCAAACCAGTCTCAACCAACCCTAAGTCAACATCATAGTATGTACCACTCTCAGTGGTCCCAGACCAGTACTACACTGACACGAAGTCAGTCTCAGAGTACGTACCACTGGTCCTAGACCAGTCTCAACTGACCTCAAGTTAGCATCATAGTATGGTACAACTCCTACCACTCGTCCCAGACCAGTATCGTTGATCCCAGATCAATGGTGGTCATCCTAGCATAGGGAGTGTGGTAGATACAACGATGCGTCCATCGGTACTACTATGGTCCCTAACTTCATTTCCCTGCTCATTGATCAGATGAGAGGTACTTCCCATGAGTCCCAGACTGCATGGGTAGGATGCCTCGATAAGAGAACTAATAAATCCTGTGCTCACAGGAGAACACATCAATCTTGCTTCAATCGCCATGGAGAACACATCAAGCCAGGCCACCATGGAGAACACATCAATCCAGGCCTCACAGGAGAACACATCAATCCTGCTACAATGGCCATGGAGAACACATCAATCCGGGCCTCATAGGAGAACTAATCATCCTGCTACACAAGAGAGCGAATCATCCTGTTCCATAAGAGAGCGAATCATCTTGTCCCACAAGAGAGAAAATCATCTTGTTCCATAAGAGAGCGAATCATCTTGTTCCAGTGCGCACCACTAAGGGAGGGTGAGTCACCCTGTGGTCGTATGTTGCTCTAGTAAGAACCACAAGCCCTCAGAGCTCCCAGAGCTCAATGTATGCAACATGCAGGACCCTTGTGCAAGGGTTTCTTGATGACTCCAAGTCGTTTGGCAAAATAACAGATTAGATCTTTCCTTGGGTCTTTGACAAGATGTATCGACCTGTACATCATCTTAATGCGATGGAGCCTCCTTGCTCATCGACTTACCATATCCCAGATGATGTCTATCTACTGGAGAAATTGACAAATACAGGATTCCTCAATAATCGAATCCCACCTCTGGTTGTTACAGAGAATCACAGTGGTATCCAATGTAAATCCAAATAGCTTACTGAAGAGCTTTCGCAACCAGACTGCCTCACACAAGGTCATCCTAGAAACAATATATTCTACTTTGGCGGTGCTCAAAGCACCGACTTCTACTTCCTGCACACCCAGGATATCGAAGCAGATCCCAAGGTGAAACAACACCCAAAAGTGCTCTTACGGTCCACCACACTGCCTGCCTAATCAATATATCCAAGTAGTCTCACATCTCCGGCAGTGTATCTTAACCCATGTACCATGAAGATGTCTCAGAAGATTCTTGGAATCAATCCAGTGAGGCTCAACCAAATATGAGCTCACAATGATAACTGCAAAACATATGTTTGGATGGAGGTTCACTAAGAACATCAATGTGAATGAGTTTATGAAACTCAGTATCACTTCCCAAATTTGGTCTCACATCACTACCATATAACTTCTAAAAGTTAAGATACTCGAGGTAGTCACAGGCTTGCAGTCCATCATATCGAATCTTTCGAATATCTTTACCACATATTTTCCTTGAGATAGAAAAATTTCCCTTGGCTTCTATCACACTTCAAGTCCTTGGTCCTTCATTTCAAATTCAGAAGCCAACTCCCTCTTACATTTGTGAATGAGAGGGTTTGCACCTGTTAGAAAGAGGTCATCCACATACAACACCCATATGAGAGGCTTGTCATCTTCAACCTTAAAGTAAAGTTTAGGATCCGCTTCACTCCTAGATAATCCCAGCTTCATCAAGTAGCTATCGATCCTCTCATACCATGCTCGGGGTGCTTGCTTCAGCCCATGGAGAGCCTTCTTCAACTTGTATACATGAGATTTTCAATCATAAATCTCAAATCCTTCGGGTTGCTCCACGTAGACTTCTTCTTTGATCGAGCCATGTAAGAACGCAACCTTGACATCCATCTGATGTAGGATCCATCCTTGTGAAGCAACAAGGGCTATGATCGAGCAGATGGTTGTATATCTGGCAACAGGTGCAAATATCACATCATAGTCTATACCTTTCTTCTGGGAGAAACCACGAGCAACAAAACGATCCTTATACTTTTCCGTACTTCCATCTGCTGCATGCTTTGTCTTGTAAAGCCAATTGGAAGTAACAACTGTCTTGTCCTAGGGTCTAGAAACTACTTCCCAGACATCATTCTTCATGATATACTCATGTTCTTTGGTCATAGCACCCTTCCATAGTTGATTTTTGACGGCGTCTGAGAATGATGAAGGCTTATTTTGTATGATCATGCTCATGATGGTCAAGTATCCCTGATACCTATTAGGTTTCTTACTTTCAGGAAAGGTTTCTCGGGGTGTAGCATCTCCTTCAGCATCATCAAGTATCCCCCTAAGCCATGAAGGCCTTTTCCTAGAAGAGGAAGGCTCATTTGGAGGAGGATCAATCAGATCCATGGGTTCTTCTACATGAGGCATTGATTCATCATCCTTTTCTTTTAGTTCCCTGGTGTCGGCTTCTTGAGAGCTCCTCAAAGTCGGAGGATTTTTCAGCTTGCTAAGAGCCATATCTTCGTCAAAGGTGACATCATGACTAATTACGACTTCCCTTTGACCGACTATATAGATTCTATAGCTTTTAGTATTTTCACCATAGCCCATGAAAATTCCCTTCTTTCCAGATGCACCCAATTTATTTCTTTTCTCTTTCGGCACATGAAAATATACAGGGCTTCTAAAAATTCTAAAATGAGAAACATCAGGTTTCTTACCAGTGAACTTTTCTTCAAGGGTCTTGGAACCCAATGCTTGATTAGGGCATCTATTTTTTACATATACGGTGGTGTTTGTAGTTTTAGGCCATAGAAACTTCGGAAGTCTTTGATCATGTAGCATGACCCAGACAGCTTCCACAATCGTGTGGTTCTTCCTTCCTCCCATACCATTCTGCTCAAGAGTATGTGGTGTAGTAGTCTCCCTCTTAATGCCAGCCTCAAATATGCCTGAGTGAACCAACTGTAATATATCGGAGGTCTTGCTTTGGCTTGAGGGAAATGGGGGAATGTTGTGCTCCAACGTATTATTTCCCACAGCCTTCGTAATGGTGTAAGGACCATATCAGAGTGGTTTGAGCTTTTGATGTGCTCTTGTAAGGTGTTCTTTCTGTAGGTGCAACTAGACTTTGTCACCCACTTGAAACTTGTGTGGTACCTAATGTTGATCATGTCCCTGCTTGTACTTGGTATTTTCTAGAATGTAGCGGAGATATATCGACCCATTGGGTAAAGGTGCTCTAAGAATCATATCGATTGAATGCTTGACCTGACAGTGCAACGATACCCCTGTGGGTGAGGAGAAGATGTTCATATATTCTTTCATGACCGTATCGATATGATGTTGCTGCTGCATGGAGGAACCCATCGTGGGGGTCATGGATGTGGCAATGGTATTCCCCTTACTTTGGGAGCGAACCAAACAGAAAATGAATTTCCTAGTCTGGGAGATGATCTTGCTACATTTCTTAGCAGAGATCAAAGAGGTGGCGGTAGGTGGGGCTACCTCTGGTATCCTGTATATTGTATTACAAAAATAAATAATAACAGCGTGAGTCCTTGACTCATACACAACATGTCACCTCCACAAGTATGGTTGGCCTAATAATACATCACAAACATAAAGAGGTGCAACATCACACAATACCACATTTGTGAAAGGCTTGATGTTGTAGGGAAGGCGACACTATTGGCGGACTCGGAGATCTCATCCTTGGTAAAGCCACCCGATGTTGTATGGTTGTGGGTGTTGTGTGGTTGGTAGGCCCATTCGCTTCACAACCTCTGCTGAAATAAGGTTCTTTTGGCACTCACTTTCAAAAATTAATTGCAGCGGCGAACCCTACACGCACATCTGTGAGTGGAAAAGACGCTCCCCCTCCTCTGGATCTTCAAGCTCATTCTTTAGGACTTTGGTAGTGGCAATAATGGCACTGGGCTCTGCATTAATGATTTGCTTCGATTTTTCATTCCTTGTTACACAAAAATATCGTCACCATGATTATTTGTAGTCAGTATGGGTCTATCATCACTTGTATTTTCCTCCCAAGCAAGTCTCCGACCTCAGCTCTTCAAATCAAGCTTTGGAAATGAGAGAAAGACATTAAAAATCAATGTAACTCTGGTTCTGCACTTTCTCTCATGGTCACTTGCGGTCCCGCACCTTCTGTGTACAAAAGCTGCGTACCTGCCCGCTCTGTCCCTAATGGTGTAGGTGCGGACCCCTGTGAAAGTCAAAAGGCGCAAGTTTTATCTTTAAAAACTCACTTTGGGTTAATTCTAGAGGTTTCTAGAAGGAATTTTGACGTGGATTGTTCGCTCTGAGGTGGTTCATGCATCCCAAAGGAGAAGGAGCTAATCCCTTGATGAGAAGAGCTATCCCTTTGAAGGAGGGCTTTATCCCTTTGAAGGGGGACCTAGTAACCTCCCTCCATTGCACTATAAATATAGGCATTGGGCTGGTTGCTAGAGAGGTTAGAAGCTGAACATTTTTGAGGGTAAATGCTGGTGAAATCAAGACTTCCTAGTTAAGCCTAAAGAGGAGAGATCACATACCTTTTTGGTTTCATTGGGGAGTGAGTGAAACTTGTCAAAGTAGAGGAGACTTCTTGCTGGACCCTAGGAGGAGCTTGTATCTTATGTTATTTGTTTCATGGACTCCTTGACTTTCATGTTAAATATGTTTTATGCAATTGGCTTTTCAGGTGCTATTTAATTTGTTTGCCTTGTTTGTGTTTGCAGATTCGCGAAAAGGAGCTCATTTGGATCGAAGGAGCGAGGGCATCGACAAGCTAGCGTTGGACCTAAGGTAGGCCCTAAAAACACTTGTTTGCTATTGTTTATCAAAGCATATTTAGAGAAAGATAGTGTCTGGTTGGTTTGCTTGTCATTAGGTCTTCTTTAGATTCTAGGAAGGTCTATCTTGTCTGCAAGATTGACTTATTCCGTGTGACAAAATGGCGACGCCGCTGGGGAATTGATTGTTTTCCTTGTTTATACTTTGACCTGAGAAACTGTATTTTTTGTTTCTGTTTTTGAATTGATGATTGTGGGATTGGGTGGGTTAGTTAATTTTGAGTTAGTTTTTATTTTTCATAGTTTTGGGAGAAGTACGCACCCTCTGAGTTAAGCACAGTGCGTACCTGTACGTGCTTTTGCTTTGTGCACAGAGCGTGAACGCACTTGTGTAAACAGGATACCTGCGTACCCTGTCAAAATTTTGAGAAATTTTAAATTTTTCTCTTTTTTATCGGTTTAGAATTTGTTTATAGGTTTTAGCCATTGCCCAGACTTGCGTGTACCCTGTCAAAAACTTTCCTTGGTTTAATTTCACTAGTGTTATGGTTTTAGGTGAAATTCCTAGGAGTTTTGCTTGTTGGGTTTGTTTTTTCATTTTGGTTGTGTAGTGGCTCTGAGCTTAGAAGCTGTAGGGACTTCAAATCACCTTAGTGTCTACCAACCTTCTTATGATTCTGACCATGTATGAAATCTCCCCTTGTTGAGGAATCCGCTTTGTATTTTCTCATTTCAAAATATCGAAAAGCTTGTATTTGAAAGTTTGGATTTTCATTTTCAAAAAGAAAACAAAATTGGTTGTTCTTCACTGATTTATGATTCTGCATAAATTAGTCCTTAGCTTGCATCTAGCTGAGTAAAACATCCTTAAAAAAGACTTTTAGTAGGCTTTGACTTCAAATAGGTTTTTATAGTTTGTAGATCTCAAAGTTAGTCATTTTCATTAGTTTTGAGTGTTTTGCAAAAAAAAAATATATAAAAAATCTCTTTTGGAAAAAGTTTGTTTTTTGTAGTGATTAAGTGCTTTGAAACGAAAAAGGGAAAATTTTGTGAAATAATTAGTTGTCTCGTTTTGAGTGCTTTGGAAAGGAAAAGCTCTTCTTTTAATTTGTTTAATTGAGAAAAATTTGTGTTTACAAAGTTTTTGCATTCTCAAACTCTTTCTTAGTTTAGAAATCCATCAAAGAGAAAAAGATTGTTTAGATCATCTTAGGTGCATTTTTAGTGATTTTGAGTCGAGTCTTCATACCACGAGTTTCATCTCCGCACCTTTGGACATAAACAAAAACCACTAAAATTAACGCTTAAAGTAAAATTCACCTAGTAACATTTTTATTTCTAGGGCTCTGATACACCAACTTAGCTTAGGCTAGTGTCTTAGAGTAGGAGAGTAATTAACTCTCCAAGACAGTAAAAACAAACAAGTAGTTGTATCTTGTGGAAGGGAAGAAATCCAATTGTTGCATTTATGCTCTGGGAAAGCTCCTCTTAAAGGAGAAGCATGAGATCGTGTCCGAACTAGTGTGGGAATCAATCCTTCCTCATTGGGAACGACGCTAGATATTCATGTATTAAAAATGGTAAACCTCGGATTAACCATTGTCGAGGAGCCTGGGGTCACTTGTTGGTAAACCTTGGATCATGTCAAGGAGCCTTCAAGGGGATCGACCTTGCTACTCTGCCCTTGCCTGCGTATCGGATCGTAGACTGTTCCCCCAAGTGTATTTGTCTCAGTTGGTAACCTTAGTGGCCATATTCTTTAGGACTCTTCCTGAGGTGACAGTGGTGGGAAGATCCCACTGTACCTGGAGCAGACGTCGGCTAGACTCACTTGGATTTTCTGGGGGGTTCACTTCACTCGAGACGGTTAAGTGGAGGAAATTGTGCCAGTCTATTCATTAAGCAGGTTGCCGGGGTAACTATTCCAACCGCCATTTCTGTACTGAACTCTGCGACGTTGGATTTCATCACCAACTAGTGTTTTCGGTCCGGAAAGTTACTCTTTGTGTGTGTTTGATCTCCTAGATTCTTTAGGCGTGTGATTCAAATTTGTTTGGTTCTTTAAAGACCTTAGGTGCTTTTTATTGAGATTTTACTTTGTTTGCGTGTGAAGTAGTTAAAAGTTTTTAACTGTCGCTGAATTACCAAGACAGTCCCGTAGACTTCGGGGCTAGTCTCCTGAGATTGCAAACGTGGCTAAGTTACTGAGGAAGTCTCGTAGACTTCGGGGCCAACCTCCTGAGGAAGTACCAAGCTAGGTTGAAGGCTTAAAAGTCCTCGTAACTCCTAGAGACAGTAGAGTTGGGTCACCGGAAGAAGGAGAATCTTCTTTGATAGTACATCCTGATTTTCAAATGCTAGTAGCAGAATATAATCCACAGTCAGTGTCTGTCTCTGAAATCGCTGGTAGCTTTTCATCTACTAGTGATATAGGTGAAGAACCTGAAATATCCGAGCCTGAAAGTGAATTTGCTGCTACTCCGACATCGGGGTTATTTTCTCAAACTTTTAGTGCTCTGGTTCACCTAGGGTAGAAAGATTAATCACTCAAGATCTTCTTTCTGGACTTATTTCTATTGAAGAACTTGCTCCGGAAGAAGAAGTAGTAGGCATCCCTATCCCTGAAAATCAACCTGTTATTGAACTAAGGGAGTGTGAATCAGTTTTTTACAGTCCACCTAGGAGTAGTTCTTGGTATCTTTCTTTGACTAATTATTTAGAAAACTCAGGGTTAAGTTTTTCACCACCTCGTGCTCCTTATCACCCAACACCTAGAGGTTTTTACACTCTCGTCAATATGGCAGGACAGTCGTCCATGTTTACTCAATCGCCCGAATCCTTTTTGTATGGTGGTCCTTCTGTTCCCTCTGGGTATCAGTCTCTTTCTGGTACTTTTTTTGGAGCATCTCCTCAACCCATTGAACAAGGGTTATTAACTGGAAGCAATGGTACAAAGCTGTTGAGCGTAGAAGACATTCTTATGATGTCAGGTTCTATTCCCAACCCTCAACCTCAAGGTGGCCAGTTACCGCCTGGGGGGCAACCTCAAGGTACACAATTTGCATCTGGGGGGCAACCTCAAGGACAGTACATACCTACGGGACAATACATTCCTCAAGGTCAACCCCAGACTCAATATGTACCCCAAGGTCAACCTCAGTATCAATTTATACCTCAAGGTCAACCCCAGTATCAGTATGTGCCTCAAGGGTATCAACCCCAAGGTCAATACTCGAACCAAGGTTTCCAACCACCCCAAGGTCAAACATATGTTCAAGGAACGGGAAATATACCTTTCCATTATCAATCCTACCCTCAACCCGGTTATGGTCCTCAGTATTCTCAACCGGTTATGGATCAGTACCCCAGAATGAATATAGTGTGGGCTCCATCGCAAACCCAACAGGTGTTGTAGCCAAGTGTACAGTTTTCATCTCAAACTGGACAACCCCTAGTTTCTGGTATACCCTAGCAACCAGTCCAGTCTAACATTCAAACTTTTGTACCTTCGGTAGTTTCTCAGCCTAGGCCCAGTACACCTCGTACTCCACCTCAAACAACTGCTACAACTGCCGCTACATCTGTTCAATCTACCCCACCTACTTCTGGAGTATCGACAGCTCCGGTTTCTACTTTTCCTGTATCTACTCCTCAGACATCTTTACCACCATCTAGATCTATGATTCAAACTTCGGTTCAGATGCCTGTAGGACAATCTGGTTTAAGTACGGTTGTCACAAGTCAACCACAATTCACCTATCAACCGTATCAGGGACAGTACGAATTCGGTCCTGCTGTCCAGCAGCTAGTTTATCAGTATCAACCATATCCTGGGTACACTTATCAACAACCGCAACAACCCGAGTACGGTCCGGTTAATCCTGGTTTTCCGGGAGGATACAATATCCCGAACGCGATTCCTATTCCTAGTTATCCTGGATATCCTCCTCCTGGGGCTGGTCTCATGACCCAGAGTTTTATGGATCCTAATCGGCAGTTACCGTTTATCGCAACTTTGGACTTGCCTAACTTTTCACGCCTAACAAACGATCCCATTAATTATCTTCCGTTTTGGCCGCCAATGTCGAATAAGTTGCCTAGTGACATTCCCAAGTTCGAAGGTAAATCAGGAGAGGACCCGTCGAACCATGTGATGACTTACCACCTCTGGTGTGCGTCTAACTCCATCACAGATGATTCAATCCATCTTAGACTTTTCCAGCGCACTCTAATTGGTCTCGCGGCCAAGTGGTACATCGAGTTACCGCGAGGCACTTTTTATAATTTTAGTCAGTTAGCTACCTCGTTTTTAACTCATTTTCAGTTGCCAATCCGATATGACAATGGCATGGAATTTTTAACTTCGCTAAAACAATCGACATCCACGTACATTTCAGATCATATTCATGAGTGGAGACGTCGACGCCGTTTAGTGAAGGTATTTATTCCAGATCAGATCTTGGCTGAGTGGTTTGTAAAATCTTTGTTGCCAAAGATCACTGAAGATGTTGCTAAAGCCAGAGTGGTTACTAAGGAGCAAGTCATTGCTCAAGCACAGTACCTTGACTTGGTGTATACTCAGTCGGGTACGTTACATGAAAAAATCCCCGATCTTCCCAAGCAAAATCAAATCGCTGCAGCTCCTTCGGGATCTCATGCTGCCGATGGTATGATTGGCTCGGTTAACACTAAAAGTAAGAAGAAGTCTTCCAAGAATTCTTCCCCTATTATAACCTTGCCTGATTCCCCAACAGGAGATTCTTCTGCAGAGATTTCCGCCGATATTCACGTTGTAGAACCATCTACGGCCAAATCAAAATCTGGTGGGAAGAAGAAAGGAAAGAAGAAGAATAAAACAGACAAAAGTTCAAAGGAGAAACCTGAAAAGGTGGAATCCAATGACGAAAAGCACAAACCTTGTTATCCTTGTCTCATTTGTGATGATGAACATTTTACAAGAGACTGCCCTCATCGTACAGAGGTTGCGAATATTGTCAAGGGTTCCCAAACTCCCGCTGTTTTGAAGGATCCTTTTCTGGCTCAAGACAGTAAGATGATAGGTTCATCGTCGAGTGCCAATGAAGAACCCATACTGATGATGTCCCATGTTAGGATTGGGACTCGATCGTAAGATTATGGTAGTAAGAGTCCTGTTGATGGTAAAGAAGCAGAATCTTCTCATTATAATCCATCAACCTCAGCTCCTGGTTCCAATCCACTACAGATCGAGAAACCTAATCCGGACTTGGTAATCAAACCGCCCGCCAAGGGTATACTTTGAAAGTCAGCTTTCAATCCACATGCGAGAGTGGCTCAGAATTATAACATTGTTGAGGATTTAGCTATTTCACCCTCGGCAATGTCAGCTTTGGAAGTGTTGCAATCATGCCCAGCACAACGTAAATTACTTTTGTCGGCTATAGGAGCTGTTGATGTACAGGACCTGAACCTAATAATTTTCGATCTAGAAAATAGTACACCGCATTTGCCTCATCAAATGGCTTTCCAGATTCCAGTGATAGTCAAAAACAGACCTATTCATCGGACTGTAATTGATGAGGGAGCCTCAACGTGTATTATGTCGATACAGTGTTGTAGATCGCTTGGTTCTCCTTCACTAAATCAATCCCCGACAATTCTAAAGGCCTTTGATAGCCGTGGGTTTCATCCTTTTGGCATTTTACAGGATTTGCCTATAGGGGTTGAAGGAAAAACTGTTAGTCTAGATGTGGAGGTGGTTGATGCCCCCCTAGATTACAACCTTCTCTTGGGTCGAAGTTGGTCTTACACTATGATGGCGGTTGTTTCATCGTTCTTTCGAGTAATAAAGTTTCCACACAATGGAAATATCGTAACAATAGACCGGCTGGCTTACTTTTCATCTAACCCAGCCTCTTCGGAGAGTATACAACATGTTGGTAAAATGACTATCCCATATAAGGATGTTGGAGTAGGACTAGTTAAAGATGTCGGTTTACTGGGAACTTTTCCTTTTCCTCCAATCAACGCATCATCTTCATTCGCAACCATTCATATGATTACATCAGACACCATTGTTTATGATGATCCTTGGATCATCCCTTCTGAATCTGAGATAGACTCATTTGGCAATTCCATGCCTTTGAGTCCATATGAAATTGCCTATGAAGCTGTGCAGTCTTTTGCTGACCCGTGTTCAACCAAAAATGACTTAATGAATGTGGTCCGTGAGGAATCACTTTTCACATCAACCTCGGATTTAACCACGTTTTCTGAACTTGTTCACTCTGATGAGAAAATTTGTGAAATCCTATGTGTAGATGATTTACCATGGGAAGATCTCCATCACAGATCTTCGTTTTTACCTGAGGATGATCGTTTTGAAAATGATTTCTCATCAATTTTTACAACTGAATATGTCAAGGAACCTCAGAATCCAATGAAACATCCTGATTCAGACTTAAATTTGGGAAACATCTCTCGAACTATTCCTATTGACATTTCGGTTAAGCCCGGAATTGTTGAGAACATTCATATAGGTGCCTCGTGTACAAATGACGAAATTCAATTATATAAGGCCCTATTTCAAGAATTCCGCGACGTGTTTGCCTGATCCTTTGAGGAAATGCCAGGAATTGATCCCGCGATTGTTGTTCATGAGATCAAGACTTACCCAGACGCTAAACCCGTCTGGCAACGTTTGCATCAGATTCACCCATGAAAAGCTGTTGCAATTAAAGTAGAAGTTGAAAAATTGTTGAAAGCGGGTTTCATTTATCCGATCCCGTTAATGGATTGGGGATCGAGTATTGTTCCGGTTAACAAAAAGCAGGGAACAATAAGAATATGCATCGACTATAGGGAGATTAATTGAGCCTGTCCAAAGGACAATTACCCAACCCCCTATATCGATCAAATCATTGATGATTGTGCCGGCAGCGAAATATTTTCCTTTATGGACGGTTTTTCCGGATACAATCAAATCAACATTCTACCTGTCGATCAACCAAAAACGGATTTCATTTGTCCATAGGGGACCTTTTCTTATTGCAAATTACCTTTTGGGCTTAAGAATGCCGGAGTAACTTTTCAAAGGGCGATGTCTTATGCATTTCATGAAATCAAGCACATTGTGCAACCATATCTCGATGATTTGCCTACTCATTCATTACATCGAGCTGATCACCTCGTCCATTTACGAGCAATCTTTATGAGGTGTAGGCATTATCATATTCATTTGAACCCACACAAATGTGTCTTCTGTATAGAAACAGGTCAATTGCTGGGATTTGTAGTTTCGAAAGTCGGCATTCGCGTTGATCCCTCGAAGGTCGAAGCTATCATGAAATTGCCTACTCCTTCGAATCTTCGCCAACTCCAAAGTTTGCAGGGGAAAGCAAACTTTTTACGACGATTCATTCCTAACTACACCAAGGTTTTACCCGGTTGTTGAAGCAAAACACTCAATTCTATTGGGATGAGATAGCTCAGAAATCTTTTGATGCACTCAAGCACGCGTTGACCCATGCACAGTTGTTGCATCCTCCCAATTACAACCAGGATTACTTCTTCTCATTCCACCATTGGAATGGTCTTAGTTCAGGAAGATGAATTCGCAACGGAACATGTGATATATTACCTCAGTCGCACATTAAATCCAACTGAGCTAAAATACTCACATGTGGAGAAATTGGCATTGGCAGCCATTCAAGTTGTCCAACGTTTCCGTCACTACATTCTACTACGTAAAACTACGGTAATTTCGGATTGCAACCCTATGATCTACATTTTGACCAAGCAATTGCTAGGGAGCAAGTACTCTAAATGGATCGTTATCCTGCAAGAGTTCGACTTGGAATTCGAAAAATCTAAGTCTAAGAAATCTTTAGTTTTTGCGGAGTTAATGTGTGACTTCCTGCGTGCTGACATGGAAACTGTGGCAGAGGAACCCATTGCAGATGAATCCTTGTTTCTAATCAGCACTTTAGATCCGTGGTATGGGGATATCATCGTTTATCTCTAGACCCAATCCTTTCAGCCGGAAATTTCAAGGTTAGAACGTCAGAAAATTCGATTCTAGTCCCAACAATTCTGAATTATTGGAGATACTCTTTATCGCCGTGGGGCAGATTTTATTTTTCGACGTTTCTTAACTCACGAGGAAGCTGAAATGGTTCCAAATGACTGTCACTCTGGAGCATGTGGCGGTCATATGTCTGGGTATGCCACAGCCCAAAAGATATTGTGCGCTGGCTACTTCTAGCTGTCTTTATTTAAAGATTGTATTACAACGATCTGAAAATGCCACAACTGCCAGATTTTTGATCGTAGGATGCGCGCTCCACCTGCTCCTCTCCACCCTATAATTTCCGTTGGTCCTTTTGCCAAATGGGGTATCGATTTTATTACGTGTAACCCTCACTCGGCCGGGGGGCATGCGTATATCATCCTTGCGGTAGATTATTTTACTAAGTGGGCCGAGGCGATGCCTACATTCGAGGCAAACGGAAAGACAACTACAATTTTCGTGTTCAATCATATAATTGCTAGGTTTGGTGTCCCGCAAGAAATAATCACTGATCATGGGCATCATTTTCTAAACGTTATGATGACCAAACTTACATGCCAGCTTGGTTTACATCACGATAGTTCAACCCCTTATTATCCACAAGCGAATGGTCTGGTTGAATCCATCAACAAAGTTTTAGTTATCATGATTCGACGAATCATTGGGATTCATCGGTCGAATTGGCACAATATGCTATTTTCAGCGCTTTGGGCGTACCGAACATCAGTAAAAACATCAACAGGGTTCACTCCTTTCCAACTAGTCTATGGTTTGGAAGCCGTGTAACCCATTGAGTGCGAAATCCCGTCACTGAAAATGGCCATCGAATTACTTCCAGCCACTTCTGAAGAGGAAAAGCGTTTGTTATACTTGGCTCAATTAGATGAGAATCGATGTGATGTTGCATTGGCAATTGAGACTCACGCAAAACGCATGAAAGCTCAGTATGATCGAAATGTGACCCCTCAAAATTTTTCGGAAGGAGATCTGGTCTTAGTTTATGATCAAGCTAATGATAAATTAGGCGCTAGAAAATTCGTTCCTATGTGGCATGGTCCCTATGTTGTCAAGCGAAAGCTAGCCAAAGGGGCTTATGAATTGGTAGACTTTGATGGGGACTCTTTGGGTAAACCCAGAAATGGTCTTTACTTAAAGAGGTATTATGCTTAAAAGAATGGGTATGGAGATTTTTTAGTTAGGATAGTTTTTCTTTCTAGCTGGTGTGTTTTAGTTTAAACAGTGTGCTTAGCTTAGAGAGTGTTTTTTCGTCATTATTCCTGCTTATCTTGGTTTTACTCTTGATATTGCAGATATCGATGCCTCTCCAAACATACATTGGTTTCGCTGACGGTGCTTGTCGTAATACACGGAACATCTCTTCCGCAGCTTCGGTTATCTATTCGCCCTCTGACGAGTTAGTATCTATGCATGGAGTAAGCCTCGGTCAAACAACGAACAACATTGCCGAATATAGTGCAGTGATTGAGTTATTATCTGAATCTATTTCATTTGGGATTCGGAGTTTGATAGTGAGGTTAGATTCTGAACTCGTTGTATTACAGCTTAATAGAGTGTATGCCATTAGAAATCCAGTGTTATTAAGATTTTTTTTGAGAGTGCATCTCTTGGAAAGTGAATTTGATTACATTGAATATCAGCATATTCCGAGATCTTTAAATACATTAGCAAATGCAATTGCCTCTCGAATGTTAAATAGACATTTGCAATAATCATACATGTAAATTTAAAACCATTCAATAACATGATTTACAAGATAAGCCGGTAATAGTGATATATATATATATATATATATAGGAGTGTGTCAAAAAATACATCGTCTTCGATCATAGGTTGAAAAACACCTTATGATCGGCAAAAATGATAAGTACAAAAAACAAAATGTCACATGTGCCCATAAAAGGTGATCATCCTATCACTGGTGATGATCTGTATAAGAAACCACTGCACGGGCCACCTTGTAAAGGAACCTCCTAAAAGGTCCCGGGACTCCAATCACATAGCGCTGAAGTCGATGAGGAATGTCGTCTATAGTGGTCTCGGGAATATCTCCTATCAAGCGCTCAAGATGACCCTCCAACTCGGCCAAAACCTCTGCTGACTCGTCCTGTGGGGCTGGCGTGGGTGCGACTGGTTGCCTCCTCTCGAAAGGCCGGAGAGCGGCTGGTCGCTGTGGACCCACATCTGCATTTTAAAATTTTTTTTTACTATCATTTTTGAGACGATGGAAAAATAAAAAAAAATAAAATAGGAAAAATGTTGAAAAGGATTTTACCTGACTCGTCCCACTGCTCTCCTGGTGGAAGAACCATGTCTGGGTCACCACGAAAATTGATCCCAGTGTAAGGGAAGTCCTGAATGCAAAAGACCTGGTTTTCCAGCCATTGGAAATACTCAGGTTTGAAGCGAGCAACCTCTATCCTCTCGTCCGAGTGACGGGCCATGACTGCGACTCATCGCATCAGTTTGGGCTCTCGAGGAAGCCCAGCTCCAACAATAAGGTGCTGTGGGATCAGCATAGGAACCCTCTCCAGGCCAAAGCTCACAACCAAAGCCCCATAACCAAAGGTCTTTAGTCGTCTATTCTTGGCCCTAGTCAGTTGGCCTTTCACATTGACCAACACGGCATCGCACCAGTTGAAGATGGTGTCTCGAAAGCAATCAACTGCCATACGCATCTGGGATCCGGTGGCAATATGTAATGCGGTAGCTCCACAAAGTCTGGTGACAGTAAATGCAATCACCATGAGCTCAGGACGAGATATTGTCTTTATGTCTATCCCTTTGTCCCTAGCCTGGCTGTTGCAGTACTCTAGCCGGAGGCTATCGACAGACTGGCCACCTGGCCTAGTCCCATGCAGAGTCAAGTCTTCGCCTCTCTTAGGAAAACCAGTCAAGAAATATATGTCCGCTGGCTCGATTTCGAGCTGGTGACCGCCAATGAAGAAACACTGGTCCTGTATGCTCCATCTGTCGACTAGCCACTGTAAGAAATCCACCTGAGCCCTCATGCCAGGAATGGCCCAAAATTTGTACAGTCCACACACCCTCAAAGCATCAAGTGAAGGCTGATGATTCCATGTGGCAGCATCCACGTCCTCATGCTCTCGTTCACGCCAATCTAGCATGATGTACTCTCTGCATCAAGTATAAAGATTAATTAAATTGCTAAGAAATATTTTGATTGGTCCATTTTTGAGAATTTTTGGGTTCAAAACCCTTGCGGCGGGGTACGCACCTTCCAGGTTAAACATAGTGTGTGGGACTGCATTTTGTCTACATGGAAGGTGCGGACCTCGAGCTTTTTCCCAATGGAGAAAAAGTCGTGGTCCGCAGGCCCGCAATAGTAAACCTGCGGGCCCCCGCGCGCGGGTTTTGCGCCTAAAAACCCTCCCAAAAATGAAAATAAAAGACTAAAACAAAAAATTAAACGCTTAAAAATGAAGACTATGATGATGTGGATTACCTGGAGAAGACGGCGCTCGATTCCAACGGTTGAATTTTCTGCAATCTTCACGGGAAATTTTCTGAGCAAAAGCACTATTTTCTCACCCAAACTCAAACGGTAAAAATGAATTGACAAAGGCCCTTTTTATAAGTTTTTTGAGTAAATAAATCACAAATTTGTTTATGTTTCACTTTGAAAAGGTATTTTGCGACGTTTTTATCCATTTCAAACAGGTATGAGTAATGTTTGTGTTTTTGTGCAGAATAAAGGATTATTCAGGCGAAATCTATCATTTTCAACAGAAAAACATGTAGAGTCATCTTTAAGCCCTTTTCTGACTCCTAAAACATGAAAAGATTGCCGAGTGTTTCTTTTAAACTCGTTAAAACGGAATTAAAAGACAGTCCACTTACATCTCTTTTCCGACCGTAAAAACATGAAAAGATTGCCAGAATTTTGTCGTTTCAAATTCGATATTGGTTATAAAACGATGTGTCATTGATTGCTTTTTTACTTTTTCGGGTCAAAGGCACTAATAACGAAAAGTACTCCTTGGTCGTAAAAGATAAAGCGGTTCTCTCAAGTATTATTTTATACTTTTTCGGGCTTGGGAGACACAAATTTACGAAAAAGGTCAACCCTGGAGTCTTCTTAAGTTTTTTCAGACTCTTTAAATTGAAAAACGCTGAGTTTCTCCTATACTGGACTCGTTAAAATTTCACAGTAAAGGACCTGTTCAATTACAAACAGGAACGAACCACTCCTTCTTAGGGTTCGAATTTAATCTAAGTTGGACTCATCCGAAGGATGAGCTTATAATCAAGCAAATGTTATCCTCCTCAAACTTGTCAAAAATAAAGAGGTACTTGCCAGCAATGGTGGGGGATAAGAGAGAAAAATGAGCCTGTTTGTCATACTTTGTAACCACTCTTGAACGCGACGCTTTTATTCACCTGGGTTGGGAAATCCTTTGCCTAACAGTTGATCAAACCACATTGAAAGTCTTCAACCGGTTTCTGGGTATCAACTTTGGGTCAATTTTCACCAAGCCCTCTGTCGTGTCGTTATGTGTTCAAGAGGTCACTGCTAATAAGCCATTCATCTGCAAAATATCTGTCATCCATCTTGACCATCCCTTAGTCAGTTCTTGCAACTAAATTTCTTCAACTTGATCTATGATTTCGTGTTGTGGGCTTGCCTACGACGGATCACTTTCTATCGACATCAGCTCATTATCTAGAAAGATGATCTAGGAATCATCAGTACCTTGAGATCTGCATGCATCAATGGCAGGTTTCTCGCCATTGATGACAATTTACATCATTGACTTTCGATCAAAGGATTCCGTGACATGCTCGACATCAACACATTTATTCACATCTCATGGACTATACTGGGTACTTTGAAAGCCATTGACATCACTGGTGGTTTCTCTCACACTTGTTAACAGTTTACATCATTGACTGGTAATCAAGTGGTTTCTACCATGTTCGACATCAACACATTTATTCTCATGGATAGAATCGTACTGTTTCGGGAAGTAGAAATGAAGACCCTGGATCTAGTGTTATATACCTAGGGGGGATAATATGGGGTACCAAGGGTGGTACCCAAAGTAATAATGTAATAATGGGATGGGCCATAGTAATAAATAAGGTGGTTAACCCATGTCATGTAAGGGACCACAAGTAGTTAATAATAATGTAATGGGCCCATGGTATTAGTTGATGGTATGAGGGAACCATGGTAATGATGCATGGTATTGTATGTATGAGGCCTATATAAAGGCTAGAGACTCCATATGGAGAGATGTGAAGAAAAGTATTCTTGTATGAACAGGAATATGGCTTGTGGAGTGTTCTCCTTCCTTAAGGAGTGAATGTATGGTGTTTCCCTACCTTAAGGGTTTTGATAATAAAGAGAATCATTTCTATCTATATTCAGATCTCGTTATTTCTGGGTTTATTTGCATTGTTATGTATTTTCATATCAGATCTATACTATTTCTGGGTTAGATCTACAACAATTGGTATCAGAGCTCTTTCTTGGGCACAAAAGTGGAGATTTTTTTTTATTTTTTGCAGGGTTTCGGGGGCGGCGACTTTGCAGGTCAGATCTATACATTTTGGTGCAAGATCTGTAAAATATAATTACAGATCTGGATTCTTTGTGCAAAAATAGTCGAATTAAAAAAAAAAAATCAGTTGAATCGGAGTCCGGATGAAGGAGATATCACTGATCTAAAAATCAGTGGGGTTGCAGACAATTTTCAGGGCAGCGATTTTGCGGCACAGATCTAGATGTCCTGGTACAAGATCTAGAAAATATAATTGCAGATCTGGAATATTTGGGAAAAAACACCTAATTTCAAAAAAAAAATCAGTTGAATCGGAGTCCGTTGGAGGGAGATATCGCTGATTTAAAATCAGCGCTTTTTTCAGAAATTTTGGGTGACGGCGGAAGAGTAGCAGCGCAGATCTGAAATTCTAGTGTTTGAATCAGGATTTCTATCACATGGGCAGATTCAGAATGGTTGCTCCATTTCCAAAAATAGGTTATAATAGAGATTCTGAGCAATATTGACGAAACTGTGACAATTTCAAATTTTCGCCAAAGTAAGTGAATTTTTTTTTCAAACACTCTTCATGGAATATTTCACTGGAAAAGATGATAGCCCTACTATTGAAGAATTCATACAAAGCCTAAAGAAAATATATACATAGGAGATATGGAGGTTTATGGTACCACTTTTTTTGAAAGAAGAGGCCGCCATATGGTGGAACTCACTGGGCATTAGAGGCTTGTCCAAATTCTCGAATGAAGAAATGGAAAAACTCCTTATGGACAAATGGTCTCAGACTAGAAAACAAGATAAGGGGAAACATGTGGGGTTATTTCCTACTGGTATCTCCTTATTGCAGGTTCATGGATTGATTCAAAAGGAGAAAATCATTGTTTCTATAAATCCTAGTTGCAAGCATAATTTCATCAATGTTAATTTGGCAAAAAAATTGCAAGTTCCAGCAAAACAAATTGAAAATACACAGGTTGATGATGAGGATGTTCAAATTTATAAGGATTTGAAGCTTTCTATGGATAAGTATGTGCTTCATGGTGATTTTTATGCTTCAGATATGGATAATATGGATCTTGTTTTGGGATATCCTTGGATGGAATCTGCGGGTACAATCAATATTAATGTGCAGAAGAAATTCCTGAAGCTATGGTATAAAAAGAAGAAAATTACATTACAGGATATTTCCATTAATAAGCAGGTAGAATCCAAGGAGGTTGACGCAGAAGATGTTCCAGGGACTGACATATCAGATGATGAGCAGTTGATGGTCGATAATCAAACACAAACAGAGGCTGAAGAAGAAAAGGTTACAGGTGATGATACATCAGAGGAGGGATCAGTGGTTGAAGTCATATTGAAAAAGAAGACACCACAATAGGCACCACAGCAGGGTGAAGTAAAGAAAAAGCCATCATGGGTTAAAACTTCAACATATCATCACCCACATCACCCATCGAGACAACCATCAAGATGGAAACCAAGTCGTCACATGACAGATCGCGAGGAGAGAAGATCCACCCACTGCACATCAACACAGAAAAGCTGCCACGGTCAACTTCCATCTCAAGCGAGCGAGGCACCAACGAGATCGAGGGTTCACCTTTCTCTTGGATGGCTAGATGCACGTGCATGGTATCAGTGGACTACTCTTTTGAGTAGATCTTATTATTTGTGTTCTTCCCATGTTTCGGGGATGAAACATGCTTAGGGGGGTGGAATGTTATATACCTAGGGGGGATAATATGGGGTACCAAGGGTTGTACCCAAGGTAATAATATAATAATGGGATGGGCCATAGTAATAAATAAAGTGGTTAACCCATGTCATGTAAGGGACCACAAGTAGTTAATAATAATGTAATGGGCCCATGGTATTAGTTGATGGTATGAAGGAACCATGGTAATGATGCATGGTATTGTATGTATGAGGCCTATATAAAGGCTAGAGACTCCACATGGAGAGATATGAAGAGAAGTATTCTTGTATGAACAGGCATATGGCTTGTGGAGTGTTCTCCTTCCTTAAGGAGTGAATGTATGGTGTTGCCCTACCTTAAGGGTTTTGATAATAAAGAGAATCATTTCTATCTATATTCAGATCTCGTTATTTCTGGGTTTATTTGCATTGTTATGTATTTTCATATCAGATCTATACTATTTCTGGATTAGATCTACAACATCTAGTTTCCACAATCCAGGCTACGAGTAATTTTGTATTCATTATATAATGGACTATTCATAAACAGATGGCTGCGTCCATACTATGTCCACATGAGTCTATACTTATGATGTTTTACAAGATCATTCCTGTATCAGAACAGTAGTTAGTTTCTAGTCAGTTTTTATCTGAGTATGGGAATATCTACCTCAGTGATGATATGATCTCATATATATGTCTTGCATTGAATGTTTTTACGGGTTCCAACCGGGTTCTCCACAAGATGATCCTCGAAATGATAAAGTACTTCACTCTTCCTAAATGATAAGAAATCCTCATCTACTACAGACTTCACACTTTAGGGGGCAATCTGTTACACAAAAATATCGTCACCATGATTTTTTGCAGTCAGTATGAGTCTATCATCACTTGTACTATCCTCCTAAGCAAGTCTCAGACCTTAGCTCTTCAAATCAAGCTTTGGAAATGAGAGAAAGACATTAACAATCAATGTAACTCTGGTTCTGCACTTCCTCTCATGGTCATCTGCGGTCCCGCACCTTCTCTGTACAAAAGCTGCGTACCTGCCCGCTCTGTCCCTAACGGTGTAGGTGCGTACCCCTGTGAAAGTCAAAAGGCGCAAGTTTTATCTTTAAAAACTCACTTTGGGTTAATTCTAGAGGTTTCTAGAAGGTATTTTGACGTGGATTGTTCGCTCTGAGGTGGTTCATTCATCCCAAAAGAGAAGGAGCCAATCCCTTGATGAGAGGAGCTATCCCTTTGAAGGAGGGCTTTATCCCTTTGAAGGAGGACCTAGTAACCTCCCTCCATTGCACTATAAATACAGGCATTGGGCTGGTTGCTAGAGAGGTTAGAAGCTGAACATTTTTGACGGTAAATGCTGGTGAAATCAAGACTTCCTAGTTAAGCCTAAAGAGGAGAGATCACATACCTTTTTGGTTTCATTGGGGAGTGAGTGAAACTTGTCAAAGTAGAGGAGACTTCTTGCTGGACCCTGGGAGGAGCTTGTACAACGTGAAGGCAAAGGTTGTAAGGTTCTTCTTCTTTTGAATTAATACAATCAAACTCATTTTTCTCAACAAGTATCTTATGTTATTTGTTTCATGGACTCCTTGGCTTTCATGTTAAATATGTTTTATGCAATTGGCTTTTTAGGTGCTACTTAATTTGTTTGCCTTGTTTGTGTTTGCAAATTCGCGAAAAGGAGCTCATTTGGATCGAAGGAGCGAGGGCATCCACAAGCTAGCGTTGGACCTAAGGTAGGCCCTAAAAACACTTGTTCGCTATTGTTTATCAAAGCATATTTAGAGAAAGATAGTGTCTGGTTGGTTTGCTTGTCATTAGGTCTTCTTTAGATTCTAGGAAGGTCTATCTTGTCCGCAAGATCGACTTATTCTCTTGTAAGGTGTTATTTCTGTAGGTGCAACTAGACTTTGTCACCCACTTGAAACTTGTGTGGTACCTAATCTTGATCATGTCCCTGCTTGTACTTGGTATTTTCTAGAATGTAGCGGCGATATATCAACCCATTGGGTAAAGGTGCTCTAAGAGTCATATCGAATGAATGCTTGACCTGACAGTGCAACGATACCCCTGTGGGTGAGGAGAAGATGTTCATATATTCTTTCATGACCGTATCGAAATGATATTGCTGCTGCATGGAGGAACCCATCGTGGGGATCATGGAAGTGGCAATGGTATTCCCCTTACTTTGGGAGCGAACCAAACAGAAAATGAATTTCCTAGTCTGGGAGATGATCTCGCTACATTTCTTAGCAGAGATCAAAGAGGTGGCAGTAGGTGGGGCTACCTCTGGTATCTTGTACATTGTATTACAAAAATAAATAATAACAACGTGAGTCCTTGACTCATACACAACATGTCACCTCCACAAGTATGGTTGGCCTAATAATACATCACAAACATAAAGAGGTGCAACATCACACAATACCACATTTGTGAAGGGATTGATGTTGTAGGGAAGGCGACACTGTTGGCAGACACGAAGATCTCATCCTTGGTAAAGCCACCCAATGTTGTATGGTTGTGGGTGTTGTGTGGTTGGTAGGCCCATTCGCTTTAGAACCTTTGCTGAAATAAGGTTCTTTTGGCACTCACTTTCAAAAATTAATTGCAGCGGCGAACCCTACACGCACATCTGTGAGTGGAAAAGATGCTCCCCCTCCCCTGGATCTTCAGGATCATTCTTTAGGACTTTGGCAGTGGCAATAGTGGCGCTGGGCTCCACATTAATGATTTGCTTCGATTTTTCATTCCCCTTGTCGGGTTCTGACTCAAGGTTGGAACATGCATATGATTCTGAAGCCTTCAACTCAGCTACCAATGACTACTTGGTCCGACACTCACTTGTGTATTGAGTGGGGCTCTTATGGAACTCACATCACTTTCCTGTGTCATTATTTGGCTTCCTGGTTTTGTTATTTTATTGTGGCTTCGACTGGTTGTCTTGGGCCACCCTGCCATGACGTTGTTCTTTATTCTTCGAATTCACAGATCCAAAGTCTTGCTTCTTTTATTTAAACTTCTACTCGATCTTGATAGCGTATCGGTATACTGTGCCAAGCAAGGAGATGTTCAAGAACTCCATCTCATCCTGGATGTACCTATGTAGGTAACCATGGTATTTGAGTACCAAATGTTGCTAAAAATCTTTGATACCCAACATTGTGCGAAGGGTATGAAAAATATTTTTGAACTCTGGCACATCTTGGTCCCTTCCCTACTGCAGTGTGGTCCACTTTATGTCTTTATCCTCATATATTTGGACATTGTAGTACTTCTCCTTGATGGCATCCTTGTACGAGTTCCAAGTGGGTGTGGCTGAAAACAGTGAGTTTGTACTTTCATCCTTCTACTCATAGTAGGTTTCCCACTAGTCCTTGACGTGGGGGGCTGCTTTGAGAAGTGCAAAAGCTATCTTTTCCTGGCTGGAAAAATCATGAACAAAAAACTAACCTTCTAGCTATTTTAACCATTTATCTATGACATATGCGTCTATCTGGCACTCGAATATGGGGATTTCAAAGTTGACTTGTACCTTAAAGGGTGTGGCATTTCCAGCCTAGCTGTTGGAAGCAGATGTGTCACCCCTAGGTAGCCACTAAAGGATCTGGGAAAATTTGTCTATCATCGCATTCCTTTGTCACTCGAGGGCCTCTTCGAGTAAGATTTTGATAGGATCTTCTGTGCCCTCATCTTTCTTTTCATCCTCTATGGGAGGCTGTCGGGATTTGCAAGGATGGTCTTGCAATGGTTCGACCAATTCAAGCCCTAACTCCTTATATCCTAACCTCGTTGGGACATGCAAAGAAAAACATATAAAGAGCAGACTGCTATGATACCATTGATCTAGATTTAAACATGAACGCAACAAATTATATAAACAACCATAAATACGGAGATGCAACAGAAATAATACTTCATTTCATTAATGTAAAATACTGAAATATGCTTACAAACAGAAATGGAAATAAACCAGCTATGGCAATGGTAACTTATCTCTGAGAAGATATGTGGTGGCTACATGCCTCTGAACTACCTTACAATGAGGCTCAAAGGCCTATTTATTGTTGAGAAACAACAGAAAACCCTAAACATCAAAAAACCTAACCCAGATGAAGTGCCAAACTATGGGCCCCATTTTTGGTAAATTGGTACATCAACTTCCTGAGGTCGTAACTTTGGCATACGATCTCCATTTGATGCACACGGTACCTTGTTTGAAATATATATATGAGGAATACACCTTTGGGATGACCAACATTGGTCCATGAACCCATGCTACTCCCAGTTTTCCCATAAAACTTCGTTTAGGCCCTCAAAACAGTTCTGGATGTTCACGACTTGAAAAAATGCTAAAAATAGTAAATTTTGCTACAAATAAGGAAACTAAAAATCTGAAATAGATAGTTGTGGAGGTCCAAGTGGGATAGTATGGATGCCACCAACATCCACTTGGATCACCAATGGACCAATCTATTGGCGCTCTATTCTGGAGAAGGACGAAATCAAGAGGTCGATTTAGGAGCTGCTGAAGAAAGGTCACATCCGTTTGAGTTCATTGTCCTATGGGTGCCTGATCATGTTGGTACAGAAGAAGGATGGAACTTGGAGACTCTGTATTGACTATCGGGCACTGAAAAATATCACTGTCCAAAATAGGTACCCAATCCCATAGATTGATGACCTTCTGGACCAACTCAAGGGGGAAAAATATTTCAGCAAGATCGACTTGAAGTCCAGCTATCACCAGGTATCAATCGAACCATCTGATGTGTGGAAGACTGCCTTCAAAGACAAGGAGGGCCTTTATGAATGGTTGTTTATGCATTTTTGGTTGACAAATGCTCCTCCAACCTTCATGATGTTGATGGATGACATCTTGCGGCCATTCACCAACTAATTTTTAGTGGTATACTTGGATGACATCCTGATAGTTGAGAAGAGTAATTCCACCACATCTAACAGGTTCTCCAAACACTACGGCAACACAATCTATGTGCCAATTTGGATAAATGCACTTTTGGCATGACCCAGGTTCAGTATCTAGGATACATTATTGATGAACGAGGGGTGCATGTGGATCCGACCAAGATCCAAGTCATTCAGGATTAGCCAGCCCTATCAACTCTGACAAAGCTCGATAGCTTTCTAGGTCTTGACAATTTCTACTGTAGGTTTGTGTTGGGATTCTCTCATATGACTTGGTCCTTGAGTTAACTCACCAAGGGAGGAGAGAAAGCAAAAATCTTTTGGTATGAATCTCAATGGAAGGTACTCATAGAATTGAAACATTGCCTCTGCTCTGCGGCAGTGCTCACTTTACCAGACTTGCATCAACCATTTGAGATTGAAACAGATGCCTCAGACTAGGCTTTTGAGGTAGGCCTTACTCAACAAGGGCATCCAGTGGCATATCATAGTGAGAAACTTTCAAACATAGTCTAGAAGTATCCCACTTATGACAAAGAGATGTATTCCATTGTACAAGCCTGCCGACAATGGAAGAATTACATTTTCGGGAAGGAAACGATCATCCACATAGACCACCAACCCTTGCAATTCATACAAATGCAAGGGAAGTTGTAGAATGATCGCCATCAGAAGTGATCCACATACCTACAGTAGTTCCATTTTAATATCAAGTATAATAAGGGTAGCACCAATAATGTTGTACACTGCCTCAGCTAACCATTGATCACGACGTTAACCACCATGCTCAACTCTTGTGGGCACCAAACTTCTGATTAGACACTTCTCTACAAAAGTGACCTAGAATTCAGCCACACATACCAGATGCTCTTGGAGGGTCAGTAAGTTCCAGATTTTCACTTCCAGGATGCCTTCCTATGCCACCTAGGACACCTTTTTGTTCCTTCAAGTGAGTGAGCGAAGATGATTTGGGAAGTGTACTACAGTTGGACCGCTAGGAATTTCGAGGTCAAGAAAACACTGGGAGTACTGAATAAGTATTTCTATTGGCTGAATCTTCGACAAGATCTCAGAAAACACATCAGATCCTGCTCTGCCTGTGTTATTGCCAAACCGATCATCAAGAATCAATGACACTATACTCTGCTGCCTACCCCTAGTCAACCTTGGG